>JAYESA010000004.1:200929258-200991366 GCA_036927795.1 Iris macrosiphon | reverse complement strand
GTAAAAAAAATGTTTTCTTAAACAAAAATGATCGGTGGCTCGCACAGTACTCGCGAGCCACCGTCCGCCGCCGCATCCCTCTCCCAGTCCCCCCCGCGTGCCGGCTCCATCTGTTCCCCCCCCCCCCCCCCGCCCCCTTTCTCCCTCCTGCTTCGCCTCCGACTGTCGCGCCGCCGGCCGGACCACCGTATGCGAGCATTGCGCGTGCAATAGCGCGAGTGTGCAGCACGATTGTTTCTTAAAACAGCTTTTAGGCTGCTCTCCGAAAACAGAGTTATAAAACTAGTTTTTGAAAAAAAATTAGAAGTATACATTCTGAAAATGGTGGAGTCAAACGTTATTTATGGTCATGTTTGCATTATAACTCAGAAATCTGAGTTATAACTACTAATCAAACGCAGCCTAAGCCTTTGTCCAAATTTTTGGGCTAAATTTTAACTTGATACCCTCAACTATTTATGTTTGGCAACTTGAGATCCTAAACTTTAAAAATAGACAACTTAATATCCTGAAAAAATCTTCCAAAAATACTCTCCCCTCTTCAACAGCTCCCCCCCCACACCGGCCGCCCCCCTCCCTCCCCTCGGCCGGCCGACCCCCCCTCCCTCCCACCTCGTCGTCGCACCCCTCCCCCTCCCTCTTCGGCTGCATTCAATGCCGTGAGAGCGATGTCGAAGCGCGCGGGAGTGCGACGCCAGAGTTGCGGGCGGGCGGGCTGCGTGGGGGCGCGCGGGCGGGAGAGGGGCTGCCGAGGGTGGCGCACGGAGGGGAGGGGGTGGCGCACAAGGCGGGGAGGCGGGAGGGGGGGCGGCCGGCGGGGCGGGGGTCTGTTGTAGAGGGGGAGAATATTTTTGGAAAAAAAAATTCAGGATATTAAGTTGCCTATTTTCAAAGTTTAGGGTATCAAATTGCCAAACATGAGTAGTTGAGGGTATCAAGTTGAAATTAATCAAATTTTTGGGATCGGCTATTTGAATCCTTTTTGTAAAGGGTCATGCTCTTTGTAACATATCCTTCTATAACAACCTCAATACAAGCTTATTTAGGCTTACTCCTAGTCCTGGTAGCTCCTTTGACTAATATCTTTCTTATCGCTCATCACCACTGCATCTATTGGCCTACGTCGCACATGCCAAAACCACCCGACACCATTTTCTCTTAGATTAATTCATCTAAAGGAGTAGATTGTGGAAAACTTTGATAATCTTAAGAGTTAACTACCAGGTTTGTGAAGAAGTACTAACTCCTATCAAAATCTTCATAACTTGTCCAGCTCTCCATGTAATCAGATATCAAAAACTCCATGAGCTGAATCCTGCAACAAAAGAAAACAGATAAAATCATCACCCTAGTTTAATAAAATGCCAAAACCGTATATATAACTGAAACTATGGTTCAATAATAAATATAACACAAAACAATATAAATTTGCTGTTCGTATTGGACTTTCTCTGAAACACTGTTTTTTTTTTCTGAAAGGGGTTTAGTGTTGAAGTACATAACCAAGCAAAAGTTGGCCTTGAATATCTTGGCTTATATTGGATACAGGTAAGAAAGGTCAAAGGGGGTTAAGTGTTGAATTAAGTACACAACCAAAGTAACATCATACATTGCAAATATACTTTGTATCATGAGACATGATACTTAAACATAAAACCCTTCTTCCAAATTATGTTACCAATCTTATTAAATTTCAAATCTCATATGGCCGATGATTGGTTAATAGGTCAGGATACTAGTACCTACCAAGAGATGTAGTATCTTTTGAAATGGATATTGTGAACACTTATCCATGGGCACTTAGAAGAGATTTGAAGTAATATAAGAACTAGCCACCGGTGAGATCAAATCCCAAATTCAACACACAGAATTTTTCTGAAAGCGGTTGAGCCAAATGTTTGTGGCTGTATAATTTGTCCAGAACATAGATTATCAAGAGTGGTTAAGGTTTTGCCTCAAACACATTTATGGATGACTTATAACAAAAGACCATGAAAAAGACAAAGTAAATATTACCTCATCAGTATACGACTGCCAATATATTTACGAACATAATTTTATAACGTGGATAAAGTTATAGTTATGCAGGAAATTAGAAGATACACCATCAATACATTACGAGCTAAATTAATAAGTAATGAGAAAAGGAGGTACGCAAAAAACATAAAAATGCAATTCCATGAGTGATTATGCTAGCAATCTTCATAAACATATATGTTAAATTGGTCCTGATGAAACACCTCTAAACTATTAGATTAACTGAGATTGCAAAGATTGGAGTTTGCACTTACATCATAAACATACTGCCATGGGTACCAGGAAAAGCATTGTCAAATGGGTCCATAAAAAGTATGCTTTCCAATGCTATTGAAATACTTTGAGAAGTCAAAAGCATTATGCGTTGACCAACAAATGGCTCACATCCTAGCTTGCGTATTAAGTGTTGGGAATGGAATTCAGCATCTGATTCATATACTATAGGTCCTGAAAAAGAAATTTAATCAAAGTACTACAGTGAACATTAGATAAGTAAACCTTGCAACTAAATGGACATTGAATAGCCTATGTCAATATACTTTTTAATACAAGCATGCATTTAACTGAAGACTAGAATATCTCGCTTATTATGTATCCCTGCAGTTCAAATACGAGTGTGCTTTCTGCATGTCTTCTTTTCCTACTACCAAAAAAGATGTATAGTAAATACCCAACAGACACAAAATCACCAGACCCTTTCCCCTTTCTCCCAGCCTATTGTGAAATAATTGAATTGATAATCATTAACTGCAATAATGTCGTTTGATCAGAATACAAAAAGGTAAATTCATATTTGAACTCATAAATGATAGGGGCACCTATCTTGATAGGTTTATGAGATAAAAAGTACGTGGATATGGCGGTTGTGATGTGTTGCTTATAGGGATCATATGCACAGTTAAAGGCTAGACATAAGTCACAGGTGTTATATGCACGTTAGTGTGGGTTCCAGACTTCCCAGTTATCATCTTCTTCATGTGCAAATTGATTCGCATAAATATGAACTTTTAATTGCGCGATTCAACACAACAAAGAGAATTCAACATATTCAGACAGAACACAAATTTATGAAGTATATCGTAAAGTATTTGTAAAAAAGAAAAAGAAAAAACTAGAAAAGATTTTTGGTAAATATAGGAGTTGTTATAAATCAATCAAATTACGGATATATAATGCACAGAACTGAAAACAACCTTACTTTCTGGGGCACAATTCATTCTCCTAGTCAAACGCATGATCAATCCATTGACAACCTCTTCAATAAGCTCTCTATCTTTTTGTAACAACAGCAAGTTCTTCAATGAGGCTTCAGGTGATGCCAGTTGGACGTTACAAATTCAATTAAACTTTCAGTCAGTACTGACATACGAGAAAACAGCATAAATAATCAGATATAACATGAAAATAGCATCTTCACAAAGGCTGGAATGCCAACGACTTCTAGCATTTATTGCTATAAGTATAATATATCCTGTCATAAATGCACTTCATAGTTCCAGGATAACTTACACTATTCAAGTGTAACCCTTTAATTCATGAAGTAATAAACATGTGACCCGTTGACAGGAGAAGAGATTGTGAACTTTCACAGGTTATAACTTATAAGGATGATGCCAAAGTTAAGAAAATTGTAAAATATACAAACAGTTATGTATACAGTAATTCTAGTAAGTTCATACATGAAGTTAAGCAAAGTAAGGTAACCCGATTTGCCTGATAAACTCTCTGCTATCACATCAAAGCTCTAGGTGTTGGTAAGGGACGAGGATTATAAATTTACATTCAACATGCACTCACAGGTTGAAGACCTATTTTATGGATTAGATCTTTGTTCACGTTGCAGTTTTTGTAAGATAGGCTTAAAATGTGTGCTAAAGAGATTGAACTTTGGTTGCTCTGATACCATGTTAAGGTCCCTACTACTACACAAAAACTCTAGAGCGTTTGTGAGGGACGAGGGTTATATATTTATATCAACAGTGAATATCTCGCACAAACATATAACGTTCAAACCTACTGAGAAGTCATTAGTCTAGTGTCCACAAGAGAACCTACTTTATTATTCATACAAAATTGTCCTAATTGAATTTGACTATAGAGGAAAAGGAAAAAGAATGATGATTGTCAAGAAATCGTTATAAGAGTCAAATATGAAGAATAACGAAAAGGAAGAGACTATGTTGCGCGAACACAAATACAACAAGATACAGTATGGACACAAGAGCAAAGCATGACAAGGATTTTGGCATATCCTAGTGTATTTTGGAGTGTCTGTGTCGTGTTTGACTTGTGTCCAAACAGATACGACACGGAAGCGACAGAGATTTTAGAGTGTCCATGCTTCCTAGAGGAGATAATTCGGATAAGATTTAAGAAGAGAATAAATGAAAGTCCCATTACTAATTTACATATAAAAAAAAGTCATTATACTTCCCTTCACCTTTGGCGTTTGAAGAGCATATGCTCAATTTTTTTTTGAACAAGGATGTAAACCATTTCCTAACACAACATCTTCACATCTGGGTTTCAATTTTCGATTAACTTACTTTGCACATCTATTACAACATTAAGGAAGAGATTCCTGAAAAGATTATAGTAAAAGTATTTTAGTTACTATATCTTAATTTTGTCAAAAGAAATTTAACAGGGTGTTTTTCATAAATAAATTTCATACAATTCCATGATCTGTTGTATTTGGAATGATATTGTTGTTAATTGGCAATCCCATATCAGGGCTGAACTTCAAGGTACCTAAGGGTGAAAATTTGGAATGATATTATTGTTAGTTAGTTGGCAATCCCATATTAGTTGGCAATCCCATGATCTGTTGTATTTGGAATGATATTGTTGTTAGTTGTTAGTTGGCAATCCCATATTTGGAATGATATTATAGAGATGTGAAGAAAACTCAAGAATCTAACGGATTTGGACTGGGTAATGAACCGCAATGCAATTTTAGCCAAAAATAAAATAAAATAAGAGTAAACCATATTGAACGCAAAAGGATACCTAGGGGTGATATCTTAAAAAAAAGAAAACAAAACAAAAGAAGATACCTAAGGGTGAAAATTTTGATCAGTTATTCAACACGATGCAAGATTGAGGAAGATGTTACGAATTAAAGCGGGCCAGTTGAAGAGAAGTGCTTCTATAATGTTACGAGGCATTATGATACTAAGAGATGGGGAGAAGAACTTTTATAGACAGATCTATGTTGGTGCATACTAAACAGAGGCACTGCCACACTCAAAGGCCAAAGTTTTCCATCAGAAAATAACGAATTTGAAAATCATATCATAAGCAATAGTGTATTCCAACGAATTAGGTACTAGGTAGGAAAATGGATATTTATTGCAATGTTTGCTAGCATTTGTTCGCACGAGAACAAAATGATCCAAGAAAGGTGAGCAAAAAGAATAATAGGGATATGCTGGACATAAATGTCACAGAGATAACCAAGACACTATATACAAAATCTTGAACCAAAATGGTATGTATTGCTTTAGAAAAATATCCATCTTAGATTAAAGAACATGTGAATTTCATGAACTAAATATTTAAGTTTGAGTGTGATCTTACCTAAAATAAACTCTACAGCTAGATGTGAAAATGTACCAAAAGAAGTATCACACTTTCCCTATGCAACAAAAATATAAACAATGTCAACATAAACACTGTATAAAGATTACAAGAGTTCATAAATTAATTGGAAGGTATGCAGTTGATTCTACCGAATTAGTGTCTGTGAGCTCCACCAAGAAATTAATTGATGTGCCCAAGCACTCAATCTCATTTCCGTTGTTAAAATCTGCACACCATCAAGCAAAGAATCTAAAGGATCAAAGGAGTAAACATATTTTCAACAACATCAAAGAAAGAAAACAAAAAAGCAACAAATTCTTGTAAACTAACATTATGGTAAATATTGGATTTTCACCTAACAGATTACTGAAATATAATTAGCTTGATCACGCAGACTTTGTTTAGAAATGCAAGGTCTCGGTCCCAAAACAACCAAATAAACAGAAGACATCAAAACTATTGGAGTTCATGACCAGTAATTGTTTTGGTTAAAACACGTGGTGCCACGTGAAGAATGTCTACAACAACAACAAAGCCTTTATCCCAAATGTTTGGATCGGCTGTTTGATTCATGTTATTTCATTCAATTTTGTTAAGGTCCAAGTCCTCTGTTACACTAACAAGAACATATTTTTCTTTAAAACTTCAAAAAATGTTCATTTACGTCTATCTCAAGAACTAGCAGCTCCTTTAATTACTATTTTAACTCTCCACTTTACTGGTTGATCTATTTGTCTACATTGCACATGTCCAATATTTATATTTAGGCCCATATATAAATAGAAAATAATAAATCGCACGAATCCTCCATTCCGATGCATTGGTGATTGAATAAAGGATCACATTAGGGAATAAGTAAATAGGTTGGCAATAATGTTAGAACCAAATCAACTGAGTATGTATCCTACAACAAATACCTAATTCTTTGGGATATACATGCCAAAATCCCACCCCAAACTCGAGATTAAGCAGCACAGTCCAAATTGAGTTCGGAAGGAATGTTACCGAGCAGATGTCTCCGCTGTAGAGAACCGTCCACTTTCCTCCTCCTTTCCTTCCATCGAACTGAAAATCCATAATTTCCCACCAAACGAAAGCAGAACTTTGAGCACAATGAAAGAAAGGAAAAAAAAACCCCTAAATTATAAAAAAAAGAAAACAATTATACCGAGTCTCAAGAATCTCCTCCTCAGGACCTCATCGATCCAGTGGCCACCATCATCGCGGCCGGCACGGGCTCTTCCTATATCCCCCGAGCCGTCGAAGAAATGGCAACGGCACGAAGCAATCGGCACCGTATCCTCCGTTTGCATCCCATCTACCAAATCCAAAACCCAAAAAAAAAAAAAATCCATAAACACAAACTGAAGAGTTACGGTTGGGGTTAGGGATGAGGGAAGGGACCTTCGAGCTGCTTGATCTCCTCCCTGAGCCTCAAGATCTCTCTCTTCCTCTCCTTCGCCTGGAAAACAGAGAGAGAGAGAGAGAGAGAGAGTTAGGGTCGGAATTAGGGTTAGGGTTTTATTTTGTTTGGGGGAGGGATGACCTTTCTTCTCCAGCGCTGGGCGTCGTCGGGATCGGAGGAAGGGGAAGGGTTCCGGCGGGTTCTTTTGAGGCGGTGAAGAGCGACGGACATGGCGAGAGCGAGCTTCACGGAGTTCGGATCTACTGTGGTGGTCGAGGACGATGGCGCCATTTTTTGAAGTTTGAGCGCGAAGAGCGATTTGAAAGACTCGATTCAAATAAATGTTGGTGCTAATTTGCAACTAAATACAACAATTCTTAGAGTCCCTACACTACTCTACTTGTCAGCGGACAACACAAATTTGTAAAAAGGCTTTAATTTCAACTTATATCCTTACCTATTCAAGTTTTTCAATTTTATATAATAAAGTTACCCTCAACTATGAATATTTTCAAGTCGATACTTTCCGTCAGTCGGCAATCAATTTTTCCATTTCAATAAAAATAAATAATATTTGAAAATATTTGAAGTGACCACAAATGAGAAATGTATTTTTATGATTTAGGATTTTTCGTAAATATTATTAGGATATTAAGTTGTACAATTATAGTTGAAATATTAAGTTGTCTAATATTAAAGCTTATGATATCAGGTTGAAAATTTTGAATAGTTGAAGATTTTAAGTAAAAAAATTGCCTTGTAAAAATTATGTTAACTTTCAATACCGAGAATATCTTTTGAAAAAAAATAAAAAATAGGGACACACAACTTATGTATAAAAAAATAAATTTTATATGGGCTTCTTTAACTTTTCTTTACTTACTTTTAAAATAAAAAATTGAACCAAAAATAGATCCAGATAAGGCACTTGGTCGGACCAAACCGGTCCATCTAGTAGATCAACGAGTGGTTCAACCTAAGTTGTCCAAGTTCAATTCCTTCTTGACACTGATTTTTACAAAACTACTAATTTAAAGCATCACTAGTAAGGTCCATCTCACATTCTAGATTTAAAATGTATTATCTTATTTTGTAGAATAATAAGTTCCATCCCTAGATTCAATTTTTAGATTTTTTTTCTCATCTCACCCATGAGAGTTATAGGTTGTGTCTTCCAATTTCTAGATTCTAGATTGTATGAACTAATTTTGTAGAATAGTAAGTCCCAATTCGAAGCCAACTTTTTAGATTCTAGGTTTGACATTCCTTTTTTTTTCACATCAATTTTTTTACCACACAATCTTTGGAACCGGAGCTCACTTTATCATTTATTATTATTCTCATATAAACCCAACTCGTTATACATTTTTCTTTTTTTTGAAATTGTGTGCCCCAAATTGCATTGGAGAATCCCAACTACTAATGATGCTCTTACAATCGGTTTTTGAAAAAATAGTGGGACAATATTGAACAAGTCTGAAAAAGTTTCAGATTCACGGATCAATCGGTTGAACTAACCGGTTCGATCCGATTTTTAAAACATAGATCCATTTTTTTTTTTTTGTATAATTTCATAATAGATAGATCCATTTTTAACAAATTCTGAAGTTTTGAACTATAAATGAAAATAGAAAACTTAAGAATCGAAACAATCATATTTAGAACTACGTTAAACAACAACTGTCAAAAATTTTAACAATCTTATACATTTTAAAATTTTGAAGTACTTTTGAATTCATTCTGGTTCTTTGAATAATATAATAGTATATACCCAGTTCTTCGTGTCACGCTTGGTGAATCTACTCCCACAAACCCTCCACTAGTGCCTACTAGTCTTGATTTTCTTACTACAATCAGATCCGAATCTTTTAGAATCTTGAATCTCTACCTATACTCATCTTGGTGTCAAATGTCAGTTTTTGATTCAAAGTGGCCCTAACCTCACAGAGCACAAGGGAGAATTATATTCAATCTTTGGTTTAATCTCAAAATGTTCTTTTTTCTTTTGCTAAATTACAACTTGATACCTTCAATTATCCAAAATATTCAATTTAACTACCTCAACTTTTTAAAATGCTAACTTAATATCCTATCTAAATTAATATTTTTCAACTTAATATAAAAATAAAAAAAACCTAAACTACCCTTCCCAACAACCCCTCTTCCGACTGCTTATCTGGCAGCCACCCCCTCTCACCCTCCCGGCAACACCCCTCCAACCCGTCCCGACGACAACCCCCCTACCTGTGTCGCGCGCACGCCCGCCACGTCCGCGGCCCGCGCCCACCTCCGACGACTTGTCGTTGTCGCTTGTTGCTGCCGTTGTTGTGCCCTTCCTAGGAGAGAGAGAGAGTGGAGAGGGACGTCTCTTTTTTTTAGGATATTAAGTTAGCACCTATCAAAGTTGAATATTTTGGATAGTCGAGGGTCAAGTTGTAATTAAGTATTTTTTTTACTATATCATTTTATTTTTTTAGGTGCAGTTTATAATTAGTGTTTTTTTAGGTCACTTGTTTATTTTATACCGGCTGAGACCCACATGTAATAGGGTGGAGACAGAATATGTGACATAAATAGTGGAACAACAGATTTGGTATGCTCCTAAGCACGCCCTGGTGGTGGAATTGTCTGATAGAAAACATAATCAAATAAAAATATATAGACATAAAAGAGTTTAACATTTATATGCAATTAGACCTCTCTTGTAAAAAAAAAAAAAAATCTGCCTGGAATAGACTCGCTAAAAATGGAAGGACTGTTAGTCCTAAATCTTGAGTACTGTCAAAAAATTTCACAGTCCTTCCAAAAAGTAGAACTGTCGAAATTTTTTGACAGTCCTACATTTTTAGAACTATCAAAAAGATTGACAGTCATTCCAATAGATAGAACTATCAAAGATTTTAACAGTCCTAATAGACTGTCCTGAGTAAGAAATGATGTGCCTTTAGAATTAACCATAAAAATGGTCATATAATATTATATAAAAAAAATTTGATATATCGTCCGTGGTCATGGACCGTAGTCTGTGACCGCAGGCGACGTGGTCGAATCCCATTTGTCCCCTTTCAGCCCATTCAGCCAACCCAATATTTGTATATATATACCCACCTCCAGCCAACCCAATATTTGAATATACATAGCCCATCAGCCAACCTAAGAATTAGGGGTGTTCGGCTACTCTGAACTCTCACCTCCCCTCCCCTCCCCTCCCCTCCCCCTCCCCCTCCCCCTCCATCCAACGATAGCAAAGGCCAACTGCAGCTCCATTAACATTACTTGTACGAACACTCCACCCGAAGGGTTATTTCACCAAAACTAATCTCTATTCTTTTGGGATGAGGGCTACCTTACCCAAACTAATCTCTTCCCTAACCAAAACCAATCTGTTCATTCTTTCTTCTTCAAGAAGAGACAAACAAAGAAAAAAATTCCATAATTTCCATTCAGCGAGTACTGGGAGGTGGAGTTAGAGGCTCCTTCCGAGCAGCTCGGCCAGAATTTGAATGCGTGGAGGAAGAAGAGGAGCTCGTTTGAGCGGCAATCCAAAGGCTTCCCTCGGTGAAGCGTAACAACTACGCGGTCTCCAGAACAGCCGAAGGGATGTAGAGGTTCTGGCGGTGGCTGCATCGGTGGAGACCGTCGACGTGGCAAAGCTCGATCAGGTCGGGAAGCAGAAGCTTCTGCAGGTGATGCTCACTGTTGGCTAAAAGCAGCGAAAAATACCAGATGTTAGAATCAAGAGCAAATAGAGAGTTCTGTGAATGCTTGGAGAGTCTGTTGTATTTTTGAACAATTACATCGGCTAATAAATAGCCTAACACCAACATAGAAAGGGAAGAAACAACCCACGAATTTGCAGATCCTATAATAGTGGAGCATGAATAGTTCAAACAGAGGAACAAACTTGTTCCTCACGTTGAGTTATTTAACACTGCAGGAAGTACTCCTAATAACAAGGAAGTAATCCTAACAACAAGGAAGCTTTGACAATTTCTATTCCTAGAAAAAATCAAATCTAGATTATTAACTAATATTCTCCTCCTTAATCTAGGTTTGATCAAGGTTGATAACTCCAAGCACCTGCTGCATCTCAGCGAACTTCACTTTGGCGAGAGCCTTCGTGAGAATGTCGGCACGTTGCTTTTCAGTGCTCACGACTTCCACATTTATCTGCCCACTTTCAACACACTCGCGAATGAAATGAAAGCGAGTATCAATGTGCTTACTGCGCCCATGAAACACTGAATTCTTCATCAGCGCAATTGCAGACTTGTTGTCGACATAGAGCGTGACTGGCTTAGGTTCGCGGCCAGTCATTTCACTAACTAGATTCCTCAGCCACAAAGCTTGACTTTGTGCTTGAGGATCTTGCCTTTACTGTCTCTCTTCACCTTGTATACCCATTTTAAACCGATGGATTTGTGCCCAGATGGTAACTCAGTAAGCACCCAAGTCACATTCTTCTCGATGGCTTCAACCTCCTTCTTCATAGCTTCCCGCCATTCATGTTCAAGTGTAGCATCTTGAAAATTTGCCGGTTCTTCAGCCGACAAAAACAACATCACTGGATCAAGAAAGGTCTCCTCAGTTTCAGCATATATGTCAACAATTGAGCGGTATCTCCTTGGCTCATTCGAGTCTATCGTCGGTGTGGGTGAGCCGCTCGAAGTTGTGGCCGCAGCTTGTGGTGTAGTAGGCTCCCTTGATGCCATTGCCGCTCCGTAAGTCATAGGTGTTGCCGCATCTCCTATGCCCTCCGGCGTGTGCATAGCCGCGCCCACTGCTCTCTGTGGAGTGATCACTGTCTCGACAACAGGATCTTCGACTGAGAGTTCTACCCAGCCTTGTGGTTTGGTACCATCACCATTGTTCCAATCCCATCTCCTTTCTTCCTCGAACACAACATCCCTGCTCACATGGATATGGCTACGTTGAGGATTATTGAGACGGTGTGCTTTGCAGCCCTCTTCCACGCCAAGGTACACCAATGGCGTGCTTCGGTCATCAAGTTTCTTATGATGAGGACCTGCAGTCTTCATGTGTGCGACACATCCAAACATCCTTAAGTGTTCGAGGTTTGGTTTCTTACCAGTCCAGGCTTCATACGGCGTGAGCGCACTGAGAGCTTTAGTTGGCAACCGGTTGAGCAGGTACACAACATGTCTGACCGCCTCGCCCCACATACTTCTAGGAACATGCATGCTCTTGAGCAAGCTCCTTGTCGTAGCCATCACGGTGCGATTCCGACGCTCTACTACGCCATTTTGTTGTGGTGTATATGGTGCGGTGAGGTACCATTGTATGCCTTCGCTTTCACAGAAGCTTGTGAATTCCTTGGACAGGAGCTCACCTCCTCGATCAGTTCTTAGTGTCTTTATCTTGCTGTCACATTCATTCTCCACAAGAGACTTGAATTTCTTGAAAGCATTAAAGGCATCACTCTTTTCTTTGAGCATATACACCCACATCATGCGACTGAAGTCATCAACAAGTAGAAGAAAGTACTTGTTACCAGCAAGTGTAGCGGGTGTAATCGGGCCGCAAATGTCAGCGTGCACAAGTTATAGTGGCCTCTCAGCTCTGAAGCTTGCCTGCAGAGGGAACGGTAGTCGTGCTTGTTTGGCGATGAGGCACCCTTCACAGAGCTGGTTTGGATGAGAAATCTTCGGCAGCCCGGTGGCCATTCCCTTCTCTGCCATCATCTTGAGCGCGAAGAAATTCACGTGCCCGAGCCTTGCATGCCACAACCAGGCTGGATCTTGTACATTGGCCATTAGACATATCGGCCTGTAAGATTCAAGAGCTATCTTGTACAGGCGGTTAGGTGATCTCCTCGCCTTCATCAGCAGAATGTCATTCCTGTCGTACACCCTCAAGTAGGAACCGACAATCTCCACCTTGCTTCCATCTTCTGTTAATTGACCAAGGCTCAATATATTACTTCTTAAACTTGGAATGAAGTATACCTCCGACAGAAGACGTTGTTCACCATTCTTGCATTGGAACATGATTGATCCACTGCCCTCAATTTGCATGGTTGGGCCATCACCGAACTTGACACAGCCGATGATGTCCTGATCAAGGTCCTTGAACTTTCCTCGGTGGCCCGTCATGTGGTTGCTAGCGCCGTTGTCGAGGTACCACACATCGGTGTCGGCCTGCGCTTCTCCAGCACTGCGCAAGTCTGGTACTATCTTCTCTTCATTGAGCATGACGAGGTCAGGCGTCTCCTCCTGAGTCTCTCCCAGCAGTAATGCGGCCTCCTCGTCTTGCGCTCGTGCGAGGTTCGTCTCCTAATTACGATGTTTGTTGCGACACTCTGACGCATAGTGCCCATAGTTTTCACAATTGAAGCACTTAATTTTTGATTTGTCACGGTTGGAGCTTGAACCGCGAGTCCTCTCACCCTCATGGTGTTGCACTATTTGGCTGTTACGACCCGCACCCGGAAATTCGGGCACGAGTGCGTGGGTACGTCCAGCCTACGCCGCAGAGTCGACGGTAGTACGCTGTCTAGGTCATATCCACAGTTAACTAATCTAGCTCATTCACAAATAATGAAATAGGCAAGACAATAACAGAAAAGAATACTGAGATTTCAAATAAAATAAATGTGACAACAGATCAAATGTTTAATACAGAATCCAGAATAAAATTGGGGACAAACCCGATTACTAAGATAAAGAGCAAAAATAAAATAGCTACTGCTAACTACTCTGCAGAAGTAGTCTCCTGTGTGGGAACAGGCTCCACAACTGCATCACCTGCTGCCTCATAGCGGGCCATAAAAGGTGGGGGCATAATCCTCATCATCGCCTAAAACAACGGATCCAGTCAGGAAAGGAGCAAAGTACACAATGCACAACAAGATTTAAACTAAATATTTGTGACAAGAAGAAAAGAACTGACTAAGCATCATGTTGAGAATAAGCTTAAATAAGTAATAATAATAACTAAAAGTTTAACACTAAAAACCAGGAATATAAGTAAGACAAGATTAATTGCTATAAACCAGGAATATGAGTAAATAAGGAATAACAGGAAAATGTAACTGTGACAAGACAACGGGAACTGCAACAAGACAATAACTATTGTGTGTGAACTTGTGTAGTTAGAATACATAGTTGGCATGTAGGGGCTTATAAAGCTAATAAGGCCGTCATAGACGACTAGCAACTAGGAATAATCAAGTATAAGGCTGATGGTACAGTCACGCACCAACAGCTAGCAACAATAGGGGGAAGGGTAAACTACATGCCTCCTAGTATTCTCCCTCCCGACACGAAAAGCAAGACATGAAATCCAGTGTTCTAACTCTACGTGTAATCATCAATGGTACTAATAAAGTAGAAAATTTATTTATCACAACATAAAGATTAAACTTGAAGTGCAGGTACTTGCCTGTTGTTTGGATCTGATTAATATGGTTCTTGGGGAAAATTCCAGAGATGAGTCCAGATGCTGAAATAGACATTACCATCATGCTCAGAAGATGTCAAATAGCTAGAAACGCCTATCCTTGGGTCCAATTTGGAGACAAGGGCAAAAACGGCAGTTTCGGGTCAAAACGGGGTCCGTCGGTGGGCCCACTTTGCACCGAAAAACGTGTCTGGGTCAAAGGTCTCCAAATTCACCAAACTTAGTGTCAACAGGTCAAGAACGCTGATACGAACCCAACGGAACTTCCATATTTGAATTCCGATGAGCCGAACACAAAATCGCCCGTCGAGCGGGGCCTATGGGGCCCACGACACGCGATTTCGTCAACATTCTCAGAATCGAACCAAACTTGACCCACAGGACCAGCGTATCGCTACAAGTCCGATGGCGCAAGTTTCGTCTCGATCTGACAAGTGTACAAGAAGTTAGGACAAATTGCAGAAAAGGCGGATACGGGGCGATGTCCGCGGATACGCGTTGATTTCGGTGTGCACGCACACCCGAATCAGCTTCCACGAAATCTCACACGTCCGTATCGACGATGCGCACGTATCTGTGAAGACCGCACGCGACCAAGTCGTCCCGTTTGGCGGGACGCACTCAGTTCCAGGGTGAAACAGGGTCTGGTTTTTCCTGTTTTTGGATCGCGGTGTGCGATCACCACAGGACGCGATGCCCCGAACGGTTTGTCCGGGCACCGAGAGGGTCATACAGGCTTCCCAACGCAATTTACGGAATTAAAAACGGGGCAGCGAGGAGAAAGATATGAGTACCTGAACAGGGCTCGAGAAACAGGGAATTTCGTGTCCGTGTCGTGTCCGACACGACACGACGAATTGGGAATTTAGGGTTTTAGGGTTTCTGGAGATTTCCGGCGGCGGCCCGCCGGAGGAGCGCCGGAGGAGGCTGGGGGGCGGCTCGTCGGCTGCTGGGCGTCGGCTGGTGGCGACGGAGCCGACGGGAGGTGGGCGGAGGCGTTGCCCGCTGCTGTCGGCTGCTGCTCGCGCGCCGGAGCCGGAGGCAGGCGGAGGAGAGGGAAGGAAGAAGGAGGGGTTGCAGCGGCGAGGTCGGGGGGTCAGGCGGCGGGGTTGGCCGGCGTCGAGGCGGCTTGGGCGGTCGACGGTGGTGGGGGTCGTGGCTGACGGTGGCGAGGGTGGGGCTGCGGGGGTTTTAAAGGGGAAGGAGGAGGCGGTTGCGTCGTGGCGGGGGTGGCGCTCGCAGCGGCGGATCCGGCGGCGGAGCGATTTCGGCGGAGACGTGGGGAGATGCAGCGGGGACCGGGTCAGCGGGCGGGCGGCGGGTCGGGTCTGACTGACCCGACCCGACCCGGTAGCGGGTTGGGCCGCGGGTCAGCCCAGTGGGCCGGGCTGGGGAAAACGGGCCGGATTGGGTCTGGGCCCGGTGGGCCGGGCCCAGTGGGCTGGGTTTAAATTATATTAATAATAATAATAATAATAATAATAAAATAATTAATAAATAAATAATTAATTAATTAATTAAATAAATAGTTTTTAGGTGTTTTAAAAATAGGTCCGGGGTCCAATAAATTCCAGAAAAATTACCCTAAGTCCAGTTTTTCATTTTACACTCAAAAATATTATTTACATAATATTTTAATGTTGTTTATATCAATTAAAAATTATGTAATATTTAAAAATCCTAATTTTAATATTTTTGAAAAATCAGGTGCTTACAATCTACCCAACTTATAAAATTTCGTCCTCGAAATTTAAATTATGGCAGGGTTCTCTCTGTCTAAATTCACTTGATTACAGCCTCACGGTTTCTCTCAGGTGGACATTGCGGTCGCTACCCAACTTATAGTTTTACCCATATATCCGCTAAGGCCGTACAACTAGTGAGGCTAGGTCTCAACTTAATAAATCATGGTATTGAATCTTCAAGTCTGCAATACAAATACACCACCTATGGTATTCTCTTAGTCATAGAGGTTATCATCAATTCGACCGGTCTGAGGGGTATGTCTAGTACTACAATCAACTTATACCAACCACAGGTTTTTATCTTTCCGAAATAAGGGAAGACGAGGATCAATAATAAAGAGTTTAAGGGCGAGGTGGTAGAACAGAGGTATAGGGATCAAGGCGTTTAAGGAATTCTAATGGGAATTGTTAGGCGGTTATGGATTGAGATTCTATTCTGGTAATCATTTGTTCGCATGCTCGTATTAGTACAGTTATGTAACTGATACGATATGCTCGGGCGTATTTAGGGGCAAGTATACTAGTCAACTTTTATATCTCAATCCACATGAAGTAGTCGTGCGAAGTGCGAATCAAAATGCACTAAGGTTGATCAGACCGTAGTACACTGATTCTGAATAGACACTTTGTATTAGTGGGGTTGATCAGGCCTCAATAATACATGTGTCATGAACAAGCCTGATAAAGGGTAAGCTTGCAAAACTAGGCTATAAAATAGCAGCATAAATCGAGTTCAGCAAAATTAAGTGCGCTAGATGATGATGAAAAAGGAGGCACAAAATTATTAAAGTCCACAGAATAACACAAAATAAGCACAATAGCAAAAGCCTAAAGAATCGATACAGTTATCAATTTAAAAACATACTAGGTTATTTAGCAAGTTAAAAAAATTACTAGATTGGGGCTGAGGTCACGAACCAACAAGCACGAAAACAATACTAGGAAAAGGTATCTACGAATCACTTACGCGCATTAGCTGCTTCCAGAGTTTGCGCGTTCTCCACGGTCATTACGTAAGCTTGTCCACGTCCTGGAGCAGTGGGGCAGTCCCTCACTTGATGTTCTGTTGATCCACAATATAGACAGGCACCCAGTCTCTTCCTACAAACTTGCCAGGTGTGACCTTGTTTTCGACAAAAGCCATAAGTGGGAACTCGTTGATTCTGTCCTTGAGCTTGGTGTTGGGGTGCTGGAGCTCGAGGGAGAGGACGCTGAGTTTGCTGCGGGGCCCTCTGCTGTTGTTGTTATTGAAAAGGGCGTTTGTTGGGTCCCGCATTTCCGGTATCTCTTTCTCGCTTTAGCTTATGCCCCATGTCTCTCTCAACGCCTTGTGCCACGCTCAAGATTTTCTCGTAGGTACGAGCTCGGCTGGTGGTGACAGCAAGGCGAATATCCGGAGATAGCCCCTTCTTGAATCTACGGGCTCTGTCCTCCGGGGTACGAACCATGTACTCCGCAAAGTGGCTTAACCTGCTAAATTCAGCAGTATATTCATCGACAGACAGGTTACCTTGTTCCAGTCTCTCGAATTGGCTTTCGAGAGCTTCCCGAGCCACTTCGGGGTAAAATTTCTCCTTGAATAGCCTCTTAAAATCTTCCCAGGTGAGGTCAGGAGTAGATAGTTGGGGTTTATCTCTGAACCAGGTCCGAGCTATGTCGAACAGTTGCAGGCTTGCGGACTCCACTTTGAGATCATCAGGAACTCGAGCAGTCTTCAGGAGTCTCTCTACGTTCTCTATCCATTCATCGGCATAGAGAATGCCTTCAGTTCCGTAGAATTCCAGGGGTCTAAGGTTCTTAAAGTCCTTGGCACTTCCTGGCCTCTTCTGTGGTGACTCCCGGGTCCGAAGAGCTTCTGAAAGGCTGGTTCGTAGCAGGGCAGTTTGTTCCTTCTGGGATTCCACCAATCCCTGGAACACTCCAAGTAGCTGTGCCCCATCTAGAGTAACTGCCGGAACAGATGGAGGCGGCGGGAGTGCAAGAGTCTCGGGCACATTCTGCTCAGCTGGTTCTGATGTGGCTCCTACTGTGTTCCTCGTCTGAACCATGCTGAAAGATTAAGGGGTAGGAAGATCAGAATAGAATACTTGGAAATCAAAGGCGATAGGAAAATTGAGCAGAAATGATATCAAGAATTGAAATAAGGACCCTATACTGTGAATGAGCTTTCCCTAGAATCCTCAATCTTATTCCATACCCTGTCCTAGGGTATTTCCCTATTTTAGGATATGACCTGCATGGGCCACCATAAAAATGTGTCACGACCCGCACCCGGAAATTCGGACACGAGTGCGTGGGTACGTCCAGCCTACGCCGCAGAGTCGGCGGTAGTACGCTGTCTAGGTCATATCCACAGTTAACTAATCTAGCTCATTCACAAATAATGAAATAGGCAAGACAATAACAGGAAAGAATACTGAGATTTCAAATGAAATAAATGTGACAACAGATCAAATGTTTAATACAGAATCCAGAATAAAATCGGGGACAAACCCGATTACTAAGATAAAGAGCAAAAATAAAATAGCTACTGCTAACTACTCTGCAGAAGTAGTCTCATGTGTGGGAACAGGCTCCACAACTGCATCACCTGCTGCCTCATAGCGGGCCATAAAAGGTGGAGGCATAATCCTCATCATCGTCTAAAACAACGGATCCAGTCAGGAAAGGAGCAAAGTACACAATGCACAACAAGATTTAAACTAAATATTTGTGACAAGAAGAAAAGAACTGACTAAGCATCATGTTGAGAATAAGCTTAAATAAGTAATAATAATAACTAAAAGTTTAACACTAAAAGCCAGGAATATAAGTAAGACAAGATTAATTGCTATAAACCAGGAATATGAGTAAATCAGGAATAACAGGAAAATGTAACTGTGACAAGATAACGGGAACTGCAACAAGACAAGAACTATTGTGTGTGAACTTGTGTAGTTAGAATACATAGTTGGCATGTAGGGGCTTATAAAGCTAATAAGGCCGTCATAGACGACTAGCAACTAGGAATAATCAAGTATAAGGCTGATGGTACAGTCACGCACCAACAGCTAGCAACAATAGGGGGAAGGGTAAACTACATGCCTCCTAGTATTCTCCCTCCCGACACGAAAAGCAAGACATAAAATCCAGTGTTCTAACTCTACGTGTAATCATCAATGGTACTAATAAAGTAGAAAATTTATTTATCACAACATAAAGATTAAACTTGAAGTGCAGGTACTTGCCTGTTGTTTGGATCTGATTAATATGGTTCTTGGGGAAAATTCCAGAGATGAGTCCAGATGCTGAAATAGACATTATCATCATGCTCAGAAGATGTCAAATAGCTAGAAACGCCTGTCCTTGGGTCCAATTTGGAGACAAGGGCAAAAACGGCAGTTTCGGGTCAAAACGGGATCCGTCGGTGGGCCCACTTTGCACCGAAAAACGTGTCTGGATCAAAGGTCTCCAAATTCACCAAACTTAGTGTCAACAGGTCAGGAACGCTGATACGAACCCAACGGAACTTCCAGATTTGGATTCCGATGAGCCGAACACAAAATTGCCCGTCGAGCGGGGCCTGTGGGGCCCACGACACGCGATTTCGTCAACATTCTCAGAATCGAACCAAACTTGACCCACAGGACCAGCGTATCGCTACGAGTCCGATGGCGCAAGTTTCGCCTCGATCTGACAAGTGTACAAGAAGTTAGGGCAAATTGCAGAAAAGGCGGATACGGGGCGATGTCCGCGGATACGCGTTGATTCCGGTGTGCACGCACACCCGAATCAGCTTCCACGAAATCTCACACGTCCGTATCGACGATGCGCACGTATCTGTGAAGACCGCACGCGACCAAGTCATCCCGTTTGGCGGAACGCACTCAGTTCCAGGGTGAAACAGGGTCTAGTTTTTCCTGTTTTTGGATCGCGGTGTGCGATCACCACAGGACGCGATGCCCCGAACGGTTTGTCCGGGCACCGAGAGGGTCATACAGGCTTCCCAACGCAATTTACGGAATTAAAAACGTGGCAGCGAGGAGAAAGATATGAGTACCTGAACAGGGCTCGAGAAACAGGGAATTTCGTGTCCGTGTCGTGTCGGACACGACACGACGAATTGGGAATTTAGGGTTTTAGGGTTTCTGGAGATTTTCGGCGGCGGCCCGCCAGAGGAGCGCCGGAGGAGGCTGGGGGGCGGCTCGTCGGCTGCTGGGCGTCGGCTGGTGGCGGCAGAGTCGACGGGAGGTGGGCGGAGGCGTTGCCCGCTGCTGTCGGCTGCTGCTCGCGCGCCGGAGCCGGAGGCAGGCGGAGGAGAGGGGAGGAAGAAGGAGGGGTTGCAGCGGCAAGGTCGGGGGGTCAGGCAGCGGGGTCGACCGGCGTCGAGGCGGCTTGGGCGGTCGACGGTGGTGGGGGTCGTGGCTGACGGTGGCGAGGGTGGGGCTGCGGGGGTTTTAAAGGGGAAGGAGGAGGCGGTTGCGTCGTGGCGGGGGTGGCGCTCGCAGCGGCGGATCCGGCGGCAGAGCGATTCCGGCGGAGACGTGGGGAGATGCAGCGGGGACCGGGTCAGCGGGCGGGCGGCGGGTCGGGTCTGACTTACCCGACCCGACCCGGTAGCGGGTTGGGCCGCGGGTCAGCCCAGTGGGCCGGGCTGGGGGAAACGGGCCGGATTGGGTCTGGGCCCGGTGGGCCGGGCCCAGTGGGCTGGGTTTAAATTATATTAATAATAATAATAATAATAATAAAACAATTAATAAATAAATAAATAATTAATTAATTAAATAAATAGTTTTTAGGTGTTTTAAAAATAGGTCCGGGGTCCAATAAATTCCAGAAAAATTACCCTAAGTCCAGTTTTTCATTTTACACTCAAAAATATTATATACATAATATTTTAATATTGTTTATTATCAATTAAAAATCATGTAATATTTAAAAATCCTAATTTTAATATTTTTGAAAAATTAGGTGCTTACATTGGCCATCACGACCACCCCTGCTGCGCCAGCGGCCACGTCCACGGGGCTTGCCACGGCCCCGGTCGTCGCTAGAGTGCCCCTTTCTGCTCGACGACAAATCAGCGCTGCCTTTCTTCAATCGCGCCTGCCACTCAGCGTGAGTAAGCAGGAGTTGTCCGTTGTTGCTCTCGCTGTCACGCCCCAATCTCCCGCAAGCTCAAATGTCCCTGCTGAACGTGAATCACCACGTTGCAGCTCTCCCGCAAGACAATCGTTCTCATCGGGACGTGATGCCGTACGAGCCTGGAGTTGCGCTCGTACAAGGCGATGTTGTCAAACACCAAAGTTATCATCGAAACGACCAAGTTACAGCGGAAGTCGTTGCATTGTGTACCAAGCACACATCAGAGTAATATCCAACGAAACTCTCGATAGGGTCCAAATAAAATACCCCGAAGGCAATGCCACGAAGGCGATGCCACGAAGACGATAAAATACTCTTGCTCTTTTCTCTAGCCCACAAAGTTACTTACAGTTCATACATCATGTCTCGTATATCCAAGCAGCGCCACTACGCCTGCGTACCTGAAATATTGCCCACAAACGTGGGTCAGTACACAGCCGTACTGGTGAGCGGCGTAACCCACTCGTCTAAGCCTACACTAAGTAAAATAGTGAATGCCAACAGTTAAATGGTGATCTTTCTAGTTGAATCCTAGATTCTTTTTATGGCATAAGGATGACATGTTAAGAAAAGCTGTAAAGCAGTTAAGCATGTAAGAATTTAACTCAATCCAATCGACAAGCAATACATAACCGACTCGAAGGAAACTAGCATGCAAACCGTCCTACTCAAGCCCAAGCAACACGATAACATATCGAACCATCATCCAAGCCTCAATATCCATCCTCAACCAAAACTTATAATCAAATCTCAAAATACACACTCTTGCCGAGGCAAGGTGGCCGCGCCTACACGAAGCACAAACCAACCAAAGTAAAGCAAACCAACTCTTATCTATATGAAGTCACTGGCAAAGCCATAAAGGACAATGATCGGACCAAGATCAATAGGGCAGTCCTACCCGATCCAGGGCTGGGCAGCTACTTCCTCCTGATGGTATCGGACTACCAGCACCGCGCCCAAGACGTGATACCCATGTCTCCTCCATGGCCAAACGGTCCCGGTGCCCCGGAGTCCATCCCGTTCGAGGAAACAAAACCCTGTGCAACACAGGTTATCCGTGACATGCAGACACCAAGTAGGTATGATGAGAGGATCGAACATTCTCGCCCCACCAAGCGATCCTAGACTCGTTCAACCAATATCCAACCAAAGCATCCATAACCATTCTTCCAACATATTGCCCAAGGCACCAAATCTCAAGTTATTTCCATAGGCACTATGCCTCTTCTCAACACAGTATTTCAAATTGGTGCAACACCTATGCTCAAAGCAGTCCCATGGCACAATGCCCCAACAGTGGCACAATGCCCCATCAAGCGGCACAATACCCTCGTCGATACAGTTGTTCGGTTTCGAACCACAACTGCTCGCTTTGCAAGACAAAGCGACCAAGTGATACTCGTGCACGGATGCACGCTCGCTCGCCCAAATTCTTGATATTCCCAATGCATCAATGTATCATTCCAATCGTCCAAGCATAATTCCAAATCTAGCTCCAACTATCCAACGCGTAAATCATTTCAAGCCACAATCCTACTAAGCAAACGACGTACACTCTATACACGCCTCAGTGCAGTGATTCCCAATATTTCAGCCCAAGTGTTCAAGCCTTTTACGTGTTTCCATATTATTAGGCATGAAGGAGTAGAGGAGAAGGGAAAGAGCCCACTCACAATGTTTGATTCTGTTAAGCATCATGTCCTGCTGATACGGCCAATCCCTTGAACCCGTGGTCCGATGCAAGCGCGATCTACTCAATTGGTATGACCGTGCGAGCATGTCGTGCTCTACAAATCATCCGACCGATCGGACTAAGGAAGATGGTATTATCATTCCAACCCAGCTATCTCAGTACTGCTCTGAACGAACACCTGATTTCCATCGAACCCGCTAACCATCTGCACATGAAACCAACTCAATCAATACTTTTTCCCAAAATCTAATAAATCAAATGTAACCAGCATTTGTTTCATTCAATCCGACTCAGCATAACGCACCGTGCGGTTGCAGGCGTTACATAATATACCACTTAGAATTAGGTTCGTCCACGAACCGTGCTGGTACTCATTCCCAGCATATGTCGTTTGGTCTAATTCATAACTCTGCTTTATGCAACTCTCATACTCATGATCCGGACTCCACATCTCGTTCTGCTGAACGTTCGTACAAATTTTACGAATTCCCACATCGCGAAAGGAAGGACACAATTTTATCAAGGAAGGACAAAATTTCTAAAGGAAAAATCATTAAGAGTAGTATCATAAGAATTCAGAATTCCTTAATTGTGATTGAGCATATCCTCGGCCAAATTCCTATTTCCTAAAACAGGCTCGTAGTAATACTCTAAGCGAGCGCCACTACGATATCGCTCTAATACGAATCTGTAGTTTGACCTGCATGGGTCACCACTAAAAATGTGTCACGACCCGCACCCGAAAATTGGGCATGAGTCGTGGGTACGTCCAGGCTACGCCGCAGCATCGGCGGTAGAACGCTGTCTAGGTCTCAACATATAATATATCCTGTCAATGATCTCAACTCCGCATGGAGGACAAGGATAAAAATTCACAGATCTATAAATATACTCAATCACAAGCTATAGAAATAATGGGCACGATGAGAATAGAAAAGAGTTCTATAATAAACCCACCACAATAAGTCCAACTCAAATCCTGGGTCTAGATGACCTCACAAAGTCACAAATAATGAAATACAACTCAGTCTCTGTAACACCCCGTTCCGCTCAAGCGGACTGCCGTCTCAATCGGCAATCGTACAGCTGTCCCGACCTGCTTTGCCTCGATCAAGAAGCAAAGGATATCCAGACTTGTCCCTACAGTAATCCGGCTTGGACTTTCAGAGGCTCGCTCAGACGTATCGCTCTACCGAGGCGAATCATCGCTAAGGTGGGTGGCTACGGTGAACTTGTCTTTGCTTAGCCAGCACACATAAAATCTGAAATGTTTATGCTAGTCGCTAGGTGAATCACCCCCTGCATGCTAATAAATCCAACGCACCTAGCTAAGAGAATAATCCCAACTTGTATTGCTTGCTAGAACATGGGAATTGAAATACTGCTTATATTCAGATACTCGTATGCTAAGTCCCTTAACGGTTTCAACTCTCGGCTTACCTTCGGGTCCGAGCAAACGTGCCTGTTGATGTTCCTTAGAAATGCATGCTTGTCTGCTTAAATGTTACCGTGTTTTCATGCAAACCCCAGAAGACTACTACGTAGTCGTTCCGTGCCTGAACGAACCTGCAAGTATCCGGGACAGTTAGGTCACCAAGGCAATTCCCGAACCAGGGAATTTGCACCCTGACTGAATAAATCACTGAATCACAGCTCGCGGAGCAAACTACTGAATCAACTGGCCTGGCAAGCCCTACTGAACCACTGAATCCTGCCTCAACAAGTTCTGTATATATACTGCATCGAACTTGCTCCATACCGGACTTGTTCAATATATACATATACTGCATCGAACTTGTTCCTGTACCAGACCGAGACCCTGACCTGCATATCGCGGACAACTCGAAAACGAGGTATAGTTCCACGGGCGGCCACCGGGGCACTGGGACCGTTCCGATCCGGATGGAACTGCACGATAGTCTACTGCATCTGGACAGGATGGTCTGCAACCACCACTGCATCTTTGTTGCTTACCATCCTCGTTCAAGACTATAACGAACTGCACGATAGTCTACTGCATCTGGACATGATGGTCTGCAACCACCACTGCATCTTTGTTGCTTTCCTTCCTTGTTCAAGACTATAACTGGTCCTTTATGGCTTTGCCAGCGACTCATGTTCATATAGATAAGTCATCCTCGCTTAGCGGCTATCCGCGTGCGAGTCACTGCATCGCATCAAGAAACAACTGAACACCTAAACGATCATGTTAAAATGACCCTCTTGTTTGCATATGCTTGCCTCCTGAATGCTTATACTTGCCCGTGCTTGAATTAATCATGTTTGCCTTGGACAGGGAAGGAAAAATGGTAAGTTGGTAAGTCTCGCCGTGTTTCCTCAAACATCGCACGGCGCACTGCCCGACACGTTAAGCTATTCAATATCTGCATGAAACTGATCCTAAGGCAACTAGAAAGACAACTTAATAGTTGTGCACGGAACCTGTACTACGTGCTTGGATTTGTCGAGCGGGCGAGTAGCTTCCCCACCAGTGCATTCAATGTACTGATAAAATCTACCAGTTTGATATGCAGGGTGCGGGAGAACCTCGTGCGGTGCGGACGCCTCCTTCGTGCGTGCTAAGGCCAGGAGTTCCCTCTGAAGCCTTACAACGGTGCGTCCGGGACTGAAGCACATATACAAGACATAAGTTGTGAACATCACCTGACCATCGCCTGTACAATCATTCCAAATTGTAGCCACTTGGCACGCTTTTACTGTTTCTGAGAGAGAGGCTTGATCGACTTGTAATCTCGGCTATACGCCGCCTATAATACATATTTCATATCAATAAAGAGATTACTTTACTTGTTTCGATGCTTCCGCTATATTGTCGACTCAGTGAACCTGTTACCGATCGCTATGCGTTCCTAAACTCCGCTGCACTCGGACAATCTGTGTGACTCTGTGGCTTAGAACTCTAACCGCCAGCCAATGAACCATGGCCTTGCACGGGCGTGGCTCACGCTCGTGCGGCATCACGCCCGGATGGGTTAAGCGATCGTTCCGCGGGAGCGCTGGCGAGGGTGATTCCCGCCTAGCGGGAACGGCCGATTGCCTGCGGGAGATCGGGGCGTGACATATTGGTATCAGAGCCTGGCTTCTACGCCTTTGGACTTCGATTCGATATCTCTATTTCGAAAGCTCGTTCGTGGGTTATGTGCACGCTCTCTCTTAATGCCTCGATGGAATGTTCCAACAATAAGTCTAAATACTTTCAAAATGCATTTTGAATGTTATGCTTGCTTGTCTGGTTGTATGCTGCGAGTGGCCTTTGTGCCAACTTGTGCGAACCACTTGAGAGTATCGCTAGTAGCTTGTCCGAGATTTTCACTAACTCTAAGTTTGGTTGAATGCATCTATTCGAGGGACGCCTTGAACTAGTACACCATCCAAGACTTAGGAAAAAGGTGAAATTCGAGTGCTAAGACTTCGCTATCACTGAGCTGGTTGACGTGTTCACGCTAGAGGGTACCTTCGAAAGTGCGCACGATCCAGTCTAAGCGATATGCTGATTTCGAAGC
Source organism: Iris macrosiphon (assembly GCA_036927795.1). Taxonomy (NCBI): domain Eukaryota; kingdom Viridiplantae; phylum Streptophyta; class Magnoliopsida; order Asparagales; family Iridaceae; genus Iris; species Iris macrosiphon. The sequence goes on along the minus strand of JAYESA010000004.1, from coordinate 200,964,834 downwards.
TTGTGCAAGTGAATATCCAAATGAACAAGTAAAAATGACTTGTCTAGGATTGCCTCAACCCTAGATTACTGCTTGTCCTTAGTAAGTCTCGAGGACGAGACTTTTTCCAAGTTGGGTAGGATGTAACATCCCGTTCCGCTCAAGCGGACTGCCGTCTCAATCGGCAATCGTGCAGCTGTCCCGACCTGCTTTGCCTCGATCAAGAAGCAAAGGATATCCAGACTTGTCCCTACAGGAATCCGGCTTGGACTTTCAGAGGCTCGCTCAGACGTATCGCTCTACCGAGACGAATCATCGCTAAGGTGGGTGGCTACGGTGAACTTGTCTTTGCTTAGCCAACACACATAAAATCTGGAATGTTTATGCTAGTCGCTAGGTGAATCACCCCCTGCATGCTAATAAATCCAACGCACCTAGCTAAGGGAATAATCCCAACTTGTATTGCTTGCTAGAACATGGGAATTGAAATACTGCTTATATTCAGACACTCGCATGCTAAGTCCCTTAACGGTTTCAACTCTCGGCTTACCTTCGGGTCCGAGCAAACGTGCCTGTTGATGTTCCTTAGAAATGCATGCTTGTCTGCTTAAATGTTACCGTGTTTTCATGCAAACCCCGGAAGACTACTACGTAGTCGTTCCGTGCCTGAACGAACCTGCAAGTATCCGGGACCGTTAGGTCACCAAGGCAATTCCCGAACCAGGGAATTTGCACCCTGACTGAATAAATCACTGAATCACAGCTCGCGGAGCAAACTACTGAATCAACTGGCCTGGCAAGCCCTACTGAATCACTGAATCCTGCCTCAACAAGTTCTGTATATATACTGCATCGAACTTGCTCCATACCGGACTTGTTCAATATATACATATACTGCATCGAACGTGTTCCTGTACCAGACCGAGACCCTGACCTGCATGTCGCGGACAACTCGAAAATGAGGTATAGTTCCACGGGCGGCCACCGGGGCACTGGGACCATTCCGATCCGGATGGAACTGCACGATAGTCTACTGCATCTGGACAGGATGGTCTGCAACCACCACTGCATCTTTGTTGCTTACCATCCTCGTTCAAGACTATAACGAACTGCACGATAGTCTACTGCATCTGGACATGATGGTCTGCAACCACCACTGCATCTTTGTTGCTTTCCTTCCTTGTTCAAGACTATAACTGGTCCTTTATGGCTTTGCCAGCGACTCATGTTCATATAGATAAGTCATCCTCGCTTAGCGGCTATCCGCGTGCGAGTCACTGCATCGCATCAAGAAATAACTGAACACCTGAACGATCATGTTAAAATGACCCTCTTGTTTGCATATGCTTGCCTCCTGAATGCTTATACTTGCCCGTGCTTGAATTAATCATGTTTGCCTTGGACAGGGAAGGAGAAATGGTAAGTTGGTAAGTCTCGCCGTGTTTCCTCAAACATCGCACGGCGCACTGCCCGACACGTTAAGCTATTCAATATCTGCATGAAACTGATCCTAAGGCAACTAGAAAGACAACTTAATAGTTGTGCACGGAACCTGTACTACGTGTTTGGATTTGTCGAGTGGGCGAGTAGATTCCCCACCAGTGCATTGAATGTACTGATAAAATCCACCAGTTTGATATGCAGGGTGCGGGAGAACCTTGTGCGGTGCGGACGCCTCCTTCGTGCGTGCTAAGGCCAGGAATTCCCTCTGAAGCCTTGCAACGGTGCGTCCGGGACTGAAGCACATATACAAGACATAAGTTGTGAACATCGCCTGACCATCGCCTGTACAATCATTCTAAATTGTAGCCACTTGGCACGCTTTTACTGTTTCTGAGAGAGAGGCTTGAGCGACTTGTAATCTCGACTATACGCCGCCTGTAATACATGTTTCATATCAATAAAGAGATTACTTTACTTGTTTCGATGCTTCCGCTATATTGTCGACTCAGTGAACCTGTTACCGATCGCTATGCGTTCCTAAACTCTGCTGCACTCGGATAATCTGTGCGACTCTGTGGCTTAGAACTCTAACCGCCAGCCAATGAACCATGGCCTTGCATGGGCGTGGCTCACGCTCGTGCGGCATCACGCCCGGATGGGTTAAGCGATCGTTCCGCGGGAGCGCTGGCGAGGGTGATTCCCGCCTAGCGGGAACGGCCGATTGCCTGCGGAAGATCAGGGCGTGACAGTCTCAGTCTAAAACAATAAATGCAGAAAAAGTAATCTAAGTACAGGCAGGCAAGATCTCCTCTAGGATAGGCAACTCCTCTGGGATTTCTGGAGTGAAATCTCCCTCTAATCCTGGGCCGTAATGAGTGGGGCAAAAGTTCTCCAGGTCCTCTGAAAAATGTTATCCAGTCAGGATTGGAGCGAAGCACAAGCACTAACAGCAGTTTCATTAAATTGACAAAGTCTATAAACAGTGTAAGAAATACAAGATGAGAGTAAATGCTGAAAATGAGAAGTACAGGAGAAATGAAATAGGCAATAGAGCATCTAGCAATGAACAATAAACAGTGAATGCTAGAACAAGTGAATCTGAATAAAAATAAACATCTAGCAAAGTGTTTGAAATATTAGTTTATTATGTGATCGGCTTGGGACTAGATCAGGCTGGTTATATATGATTAGCTATGATTCTTGGAGGTCAGGCTAACCATATGGTTAGTTATGATGCATGACAATGGTCAGGCTAATCATATATAACAGCTTTGAAGCATGATGATGGTCAGGCCGCACCCGACGTGAGAAGTGGGGTGAGCTATGATGCATGATAAGTTTGGATATGATCACATAATCTACTAATAGTTCCCCATCCCCAGCTAGCACGGTGGATTCCAATCACGACTCCTCATGATAGGGATCTAGGATGCTAACCCGTGTATCCATAGTGTCGGAATCAAGTATGTAATACACTATAATTTATAGAAGTAATCAACAAAACGAAAACTGTCAGAGAATGTACTCGCCTGTGGTCCTGAGCAAAGTGTGAGGATCGATGTCCAAGATGAAATCACAGTCACCTAAAATATCAAATATCCATATCAAAAAGTATTTTGAAAAGGCTTACATGCATACCTAATTCTATGCTAGGTACAGGGTCATTGCTAGGTCTTTGGTGAGCTGTCTATGCCATACTTAACCATACTGGTCATATCAACTATAATTGTCATTGATACTAAGGTAATTAGTATATATGAGTTAGTATTAGTCTTATACTAGCTATTTATATCATACATGTATATGAACTCATATACCTATGCTAGTTCTCAAAACCTTGGCAAATAAATACCTTACCCATACCCTTGTATCTTACTTAGGTATCCCTGTTACCTTAGAGCACTACTTACACTGATATACTGCTCTCTCTCTTACTCCCTCACAGAAATTACACACACAGATTTTCTAACTACCTCAACACACAGAATTCTACACAGGCATATGAGTGAACTGGAGCTCACTGGTACTCTAGAAACTGACACTGCACATCACAAGATACACACAAATTGACACAGCACCTTGGGAACTGATACCTTAGGCCACTCACTGCACAACACCCATACATGCTGATATCAAGCTCACACACACACTGCTACACAGGTATTCCCTCTCAAAATAGGGACACACACACATGTGTACACATAGCTAACACTGACTAACTGATACATTGAGGCACCCACACAGGTTCTAACTGACACTCTTAGAACTAAGCCTAAAAGCTAACTTACCCAGGCAGGCAGACATCAATATATGCTATATATATAACCCTTGTTAGTGATAACAGCAGGAATCCAGCAGCTATCTGAACTTCATGATACCCAAAACACTGATACACACCTCTATGCTCACTGAACTGCTCACACCTAAACTGACACAGTTGAAAAATGTTTAAACTTACACAGGCATGGCTTAAACCAATTTACTGATACACTAGGCACATGTCTCACAGTACACACACAGATACACTGTGAAGATGGAATTGATACTTAGGGAGAAATTAATACTTTAAAAACCTGGGCACTCTAACTGGTACTGAACACTATGGCACAACCAAATACCCCACATACTGACACATAACTCTAAGACTGAAATGGCACTGTGTGCACAAGCACAGACACCATTCCCTCACTGAGAATCACTACTCAGTAAAAACTGCACACACTCAGTGCTAGTACACACACATACACATTGTAGTTCTCAGACACAGGCATCAAAACTGAGACTAACACACACAGACAATTTTACAAAATACAGAGATATGGAATTCTATGAACTCAATTCACTGATGCACTAACTCCTCATACTCTGGACTGATACATACACACACAACTGAACTGATACACAGTATTAGCTAATCTATATAGGTAAACCAAATGCACACTTAAGTAGCTAAAACTACTGATACTCTAACAATCCTACTGATACAACCCCTATTTCTCACTGAACTCAGGGATAGACAGTACCACTCACTAACACAGAACCCTAACACACAAGAAATAACTGACTGATACACACCTAGGACCTAACACACAGGGGATCACACACTCCTCACTGAAACTAGTTAGGCTCATACAGACACACGGATACTGACTACACTCACTGCTCTCCCTCACAGAAAACTCACTGCACTCACACAGGTAGTTCACTTACCTACACACTAGATTCACATTGCACACAGACACAGTTTCCCTCGCTGCACACTGATACCTGGACATCCACACACACACACACACATGTAACTGATACAAGTTCTAACACACTCCCAATAACAGGGACACACACAGAACTCGAGCTCACACATAATCTCACCTACAGACTCCCACACAGAAACAACAGAAAACCCGACTGCACAGCACCCTGTTACACAAGCCAATATATATTTATGTATATAGATTGCATATTAAAACATGTTGTAAATAGAACACATAGATATACAAACCCCTCATAAACATTTCATCAAACACAGGAAGTGCTGGAAATCGGATTTACACTAAAAACCCCAAAAACCTAAATCAAAACCTTAAATCGGGATCTAGACCTACATACATGAGATAAAATCTGTCTACATGTAACCCCTAGGGTTAGGGTTCACGAAAAATTGGGGAAACCAATGTAGGTCACCCAAAACCCTAATTCAAAACCCTAAAAATCGAAATCTAACAGCAAGGGTGGGTTCCTAATGGGCATTAACATCAGAAAACAGAATTAAAAGAATTAAAAATAGGGTTTTACCTATAGAGATGGTTTCTCCAATAGAAGTTCTTCTTTCCCAAGTTTCCTTGACCCAAGCTCCTTGCTTCCCTTTGCTTTGGAGGAGGAGAATGGGATCCCTAGGGTTTGATTCTGAATTCTGGAGGTGGAGGAAAGGTTTTCTTGATGGAGGCTAGGGTTTCTTCTTTCTACATGAAGAATGGGTTTGAGGGAGGCTCCCTTTTATATTAAAACCAAGTTAGGGTTTCAAATGCATAGTTTTAGGTTTAACCCCCAGGTTAGGTCATGTGGAACTCAATTAACTCAGGTTTAGTCTTCTCTAGGGTTTGAGGTTCCACCCTAAAATTAGAATTCTAGGGTTTCTCTAGAATTAGGTTTTCAAATTAGGGTTTAGTCATTAGGGTTAGTCCTAATGAGTTCTAGGGTTTGACCTAAACCAAATATCACTAACCAGATATAAATAGTTTTAAAAACTCAGCAGATAAATTAAACACATAATTATTCAAATAGTGAAATTACACAAATGCCCTAATCTGGAAATGTGGTAGTGACAAGTCTACCCTCCTTAAAAGAATTTCGTCCTCGAAATTTAAAGTCCTCATAGTAGTGTTTATTCATCATTTTATTTCTCATCAATAGTTAAATTCATCAATCACAAAATCAGGTAGTAATCCATCTTGCCATTTCACAATCTCAAATTTTTTTTTTTTTTGAAATTTTTGTACTCTTGCAACATCCTCGAAAATAAAAATCAAGGTCCATTTCCCTCACAATTTCCTCCAAAATTTTAAGTTAATTAAATACTCGAAATTTGATATCTGTTCCTCAATTTAATTTCAATCAATGTATTGAATCTCGTCCCAAAAGTCTGAATTCAACAATAAACCATCAATGATCTGATTCTTCAGTTTCCTTTTTCCTCACAATACTCACCAGTGCGACACTTAGAGATCCTTCTAATGCAACGTCCAAAAATTCATAACTTGCGGTCAAATGACAATCTCTTAAATTTTCTTAATTTTTTATCACCAATTCTATCATATCATAACCTTACTAAAATTGATAATTCCTCAATTTTGCCATGTTAATTTCTTAACTCTCCCTTTTAAGTTAATATTTTATCCTCAAGTTTCAATCATACCTCGATCTTCGTAAAATCAATGATCCATCAATTCTGTTATATTAACCCCTTAATTCTTTATTTAAATTAATGCTTATCCACAAATTTACATATAAGTGCTCACGGTCTCTAATACTCGAGGTGCACTCAATACACCTATTGTCCACCACTGCCAGCTGGGTACTAAAATTGTACTGCCCGAATTTATTGCACTATTTCCTTCAATGATCAAAGTTATCATCACATGTATTTTCTTCCATGAATTTCAATCTATATCAACTGGTCTATCATCCAATTATCATCACACAGAGTGCTTACTGTTATTATCATCATTCTCGACTCATCCTTGTTATAGAATCATTAGTACCCTTGGTATGATATCGCGAGCTTCATTATTGGATCATCTCCTCAACTTATTAGAACTCATGATTAGCTGTACCTTTTATAACACTCATATTTTTTATTCTCATGGGCAAGTATATGGTTCCTCATCTCGATTAATGTATAGGTATTTCCCTTTAACCTTTTACAGCCTGTTAAACTGATCTGTGATACGCCTCACCATTTTCATTACCAATCCCGATATTTCTCCACTCATGACACCTCATTAACTCCTTTATGCATATACAATTCCTTATCTTTAACACACCCGATATCAATCATCAAATTGAACGTCATGCTCCATTTATTCTTAACACAAATCCTTGATACTTGATTATTTACATAGATCATCTAATTACACAATCATGATTACCCAGGACGGGTATGTTGGCTCTGATACTAACTCTTGGAATCATCACTGATACTCTTTTCTCCTTCTATCTATAGTGCCAATACTAACTATAACACACCTATCATAGAACTATTGCTACAAGGCACTGCACTATGGGTTAACTCTAGATAAATGTCTTCCGCTCACATGTCCAACTAGGAAACACTTACAAACTCACAAGCAACACTCAGTCAATACTAATACTCAAGACACAGACATAATTACAAGTCACTAATTATCATACTTAACAATGAACCCTCAAAGAATAAAAGCTCAAAAGAAACTGGATTGAGGACTGAAAGTATTGCTACCGCTAGCAATAAAAGAAGCGTTGGAACAAGTCATGTAATAACAGAAATAGATAAGTATTGAGATGAGACTTTAAGAACCAATTTAAGATACAACCTGATAATCATACACGTCTGTCAGAAATCATGACACTCAGAATCCTCGCCACGCCAGTAAGCATAGATGCGATAACGACAGGTTCCGTAACTAAGGTATGCAACCCTATAATCATGTCATCTAGAATCTTCGCCACGCCAACCGGTATGGCTGCGAGAGACTCTAAGTTTCATAACTACAGTATGTACATCCAAGTCAGGTTCCTACGTTCTCGTCGCGACAGCTAGTATGGCTGCGATAAACCTTAGGTTCCATAACCAAAGTAGACGTTTTACCTTTCTCACTGTCCTCATCAATACATGTCATCAGATGATACCGTAAAGTTTAGTCCGTAAAAATTCATCTCGATAAGAAATCAACTCAACAACGATACCAAGAATTAAATTTAACGACTGGTCAACAAGAATCAAACTCATTATCAACAAGCGAGAACAGACGAAAATAAGGGGAAAGGAATTAAATTGGAATTCATAACGAGATTCTCAAGGGTCGTCCCAGGAATCTCTCAATAATTGTGATTGAGCATCCTGCTCTGCTCCGCTGTTCCTCTGGCGACCTCGAATTTCTGGCTCTCCTGGTGATCGAAATAATACTCTGCCTCTATAACAATTTATGGTAGCATGATGCCTACTCAACCAGTCCCTTCCGAGTACAATATCGTACCCGGGAGTGGCATGACGAGTAAGCTCACGCTCAACTCTCGGTCTCCTACTGACACCCTTCGGTCCTTGCAGAAATCACGGACTAGGATAATACCTCCACCAGTCGTGATCTTGCAAATCATAGATAGTGGTTCTGTCTCTAAATGATGTCGAAGGGCATAAGATACAGACACAAAACTATGGGAAGCGCCAGAGTCGAATAAGGTAAATGCGGGAATACAATCGAGAAGAACTGAACCTGTGATCAAGTCTCCTGCTCGACCTCCTCGACTGCTATGGCGTATGCTCGCCCCTGGGGTGCACCTCTTTGCTGCCGGTGTTGAGCAAACATCTGCTGCTGCGGTGGAAGTGGAGGTCCTCTCTGTTGTTGGCCTCCTGGTACGGCAGGTATCCTGTCTGGTCCTCTCTGGGCGGCTGCTCCACCCTGACCTGGGCGAGTCTGTATGGTAGGGCAATCCCTCAGCTGATGTGTAGTCGATCCGCAGGACAGACATGTGCCCAACCTTTTCCTGCAGATGTCTCTGGTATGTCCCATCTTCCTGCAATACACACACTGGATAGTGGGCTGAGTCTGTCTCTGTGGCTGTTGCTGCTGGATGTGTCCTCGAACTGGTGTCTGGTGCTGCTGATGATGAGCCATCTGCGGTTCCACATGTGGCTTAACTGGACTTCTTTGATTTGGATCTGCGCACTGGTCGGGAAGATAAGGAGCTCGAATACAACCCCTCACTTGATGTCCCGCAGTGCCACAGTACAAACAAAGTCCTCGCCTCATCCTACAGCTCTTCCAAAGGTGACCTGGCTTCTTACAGAAGTGACAAGCCTGCTGGATCTGCCTCGGAGGCTGCTGCTGATCCTGCGATCTGGTCCTCGACGGCATCCTGAGGACAGCGCGAAAGGAATCGATTAAGGTAATAGATACGATATCATCAAGGAAGGACAAAATTTCTAAAGGAAAAATCATTAAGAGTAGTATCATAAGAATTCAGAATTCCTTAATTGTGATTGAGCATATCCTCGGCCAAATTCCTATTTCCTAAAATAGGCTCATAGTAATACTCTAAGCGAGCGCCACTACGATATCGCTCTAATGCAAATCTGTAATTCGACCTGCATGGGCCACCACTAAAAATGTGTCACGACCCGCACCCAAAAATTGGGCATGAGTCGTGGGTACGTCCAGCCTACGCCGCAGCATCGGCGGTAGAACGCTGTCTAGGTCTCAACATATAATATATCCTGTCAATGATCTCAACTCCGCACGGAGGACAAGGATAAAAATTCACAGATCTATAAATATACTCAATCACAAGCTATAGAAATAATGGGCACGATGAGAATAGAAAAGAGTTCTATAATAAACCCACCACAATAAGTCCAACTCAAATCCTGGGTCTAGATGACCTCACAAAGTCACAAATAATGAAATACAACTCAGTCTCAGTCTAAAACAATAAATGCAGAAAAATTAATCTAAGTACAGGCAGGCAAGATCTCCTCTAGGATAGGCAACTCCTCTGGGATTTCTGGAGTGAAATCTCCCTCTAATCCTGGGCCGTAATGAGTGGGGCAAAAGTTCTCCAGGTCCTCTGAAAAATGTTATCCAGTCAGGATTGGAGCGAAGCACAAGCACTAACAGCAGTTTCATTAAATTGACAAAGTCTATAAACAGTGTAAGAAATACAAGATGAGAGTAAATGCTGAAAATGAGAAGTACAGGAGAAATGAAATAGGCAATAGAGCATCTAGCAATGAACAATAAACAGTGAATGCTAGAACAAGTGAATCTGAATAAAAATAAACATCTAGCTAAGTGTTTGAAATATTAGTTTATTATGTGATCGGCTTGGGACTAGATCAGGCTGGTTATATATGATTAGCTATGATTCTTGGAGGTCAGGCTAACCATATGGTTAGCTATGATGCATGACAATAGTCAGGCTAATCATATATAACAGCTATGAAGCATGATGATGGTCAGGCCGCAACCGACGTGAGAAGTGGGGTGAGCTATGATACATGATAAGTTTGGATATGATCACATAATCTACTAATAGTTCCCCATCCCCAGCTAGCACGGTGGATTCCAATCACGACTCCTCATGATAGGGATCTAGGGTGCTAACCCGTGTATCCATAGTGTCGGAATCAAGTATGTAATACACTATAATTTACAGAAGTAATCAACAAAACGAAAACTGTCAGAGAATGTACTCGCCTGTGGTCCTGAGCAAAGTGTGAGGATCGATGTCCAAGATAAAATCACAGTCACCTAAAATATCAAATATCCATATCAAAAAGTATTTTGAAAAGGCTTACATGCATACCTAATTCTATGCTAGGTACAGGGTCATTGCTAGGTCTTTGGTGAGCTGTCTATGCCATACTTAACCATACTGGTCATATCAACTATAATTGTCATTGATACTAAGGTAATTAGTATATATGAGTTAGTATTAGTCTTATACTAGCTATTTATATCATACATGTATATGAACTCATATACCTATGCTAGTTCTCAAAACCTTGGCAAATAAATACCTTACCCATACCCTTGTATCTTACTTAGGTATCCCTGTTACCTTAGAGCACTACTTACACTGATATACTGCTCTCTCTCTTACTCCCTCACAGAAATTACACACACAGATTTCCTAACTACCTCAACACACAGAATTCTACACAGGCATATGAGTGAACTGGAGCTCACTGGTACTCTAGAAACTGACACTGCACATCACAAGATACACACAAATTGACACAGCACCTTGGGAACTGATACCTTAGGCCACTCACTGCACAACACCCATACATGCTGATATCAAGCTCACACACACACTGCTACACAGGTATTCCCTCTCAAAACAGGGACACACACACATGTGTACACATAGCTAACACTGACTAACTGATACATTGAGGCACCCACACAGGTTCTAACTGACACTCTTAGAACTAAGCCTAAAAGCTAACTTACCCAGGCAGGCAGACATCAATATATGCTATATATATAACCCTAGTTAGTGATAACAGCAGGAATCCAGCAGCTATCTGAACTTCATGATACCCAAAACACTGATACACACCTCTATGCTCACTGAACTGCTCACACCTAAACTGACACAGTTGAAAAATGTTCAGACTTACACAGGCATGGCTTAAACCAATTTACTGATACACTAGGCACATGTCTCACAGTACACACACAGATACACTGTGAAGATGGAATTGATACTTAGGGAGAAATTAATACTTTAAAAACCTGGGCACTCTAACTGGTACTGAACACTATGGCACAACCAAATACCCCACATACTGACACATAACTCTAAGACTGAAATGGCACTGTGTGCACAAGCACAGACACCATTCCCTCACTGAGAATCACTACTCAGTAAAAACTGCACACACTCAGTGCTAGTACACACACACACACATTGTAGTTCTCAGACACAGGCATCAAAACTGAGACTAACACACACAGACAATTTTACAAAATACAGAGATATGGAATTCTATGAACTCAATTCACTGATGCACTAACTCCTCATACTCTGGACTGATACATACACACACAACTGAACTGATACACAGTATTAGCTAATCTATATAGGTAAACCAAATGCACACTTAAGTAGCTAAAACTACTGATACTCTAACAATCCTACTGATACAACCCCTATTTCTCACTGAACTCAGGGATAGACAGTACCACTCACTAACACAGAACCCTAACACACAAGAAATAACTGACTGATACACACCTAGGACCTAACACACAGGGGATCACACACTCCTCACTGAAACTAGTTAGGCTCATACAGACACACGGATACTGACTACACTCACTGCTCTCCCTCACAGAAAACTCACTGCACTCACACAGGTAGTTCACTTACCTACACACTAGATTCACATTGCACACAGACACAGTTTCCCTCGCTACACACTGATACCTGGACATCCACACACACACACACAGGTAACTGATACAAGTTCTAACACACTCCAAATAACAGGGACACACACAGAACTCGAGCTCACACATAATCTCACCTACAGACTCCCACACAGAAACAACAGAAAACCCGACTGCACAGCACCCTGTTACACAAGCCAATATATATTTATGTATATAGATTGCATATTAAAACATGCTGTAAATAGAACACATAGATATACAAACCCCTCATAAACATTTCATCAAACACAGGAAGTGCTGGAAATCGGATTTACACTAAGAACCCCAAAAACCTAAATCAAAACCTTAAATCGGGATCTAGACCTACATACATGAGATGAAATCTGTCTACATATAACCCCTAGGGTTAGGGTTCACGAAAAATTGGGAAAAACAATGTAGGTCACCCAAAACCCTAATTCAAAACCCTAAAAATCGAAATCTAACAGCAAGGGTGGGTTCCTAATGGGCATTAACATCAGAAAACAGAATTAAAAGAATTAAAAATAGGGTTTTACCTATAGAGATGATTTCTCCAATGGAAGTTCTTTTTTTCCAAGTTTCCTTGACCCAAGCTCCTTGCTTCCCTTTGCTTTGGAGGAGGAGAATGGGATCCCTAGGGTTTGATTCTGAATTCTGGAGGTGGGGAAAAGGTTTTCTTGATGGAGGCTAGGGTTTCTTCTTTCTACATGAAGAATGGGTTTGAGGGAGGCTCCCTTTTATATTAAAACCAAGTTAGGGTTTCAAATGCATAGTTTTAGGTTTAACCCCCAGGTTAGGTCATGTGGAACTCAATTAACTCAGGTTTAGTCTTCTCTAGGGTTTGAGGTTCCACCCTAAAATTAGAATTCTAGGGTTTCTCTAGAATTAGGTTTTCAAATTAGGGTTTAGTCATTAGGGTTAGTCCTAATGAGTTCTAGGGTTTGACCTAAACCAAATATCACTAACCAGATATAAATAGTTTTAAAAACTCAGCAGATAAATTAAACACATAATTATTCAAATAGTGAAATTACACAAATGCCCTAATCTGAAAATGTGGTAGTGACAAAGCCAAATCTCATTGCTCACATTTGCCCTCGACGCATTCCCAAATACGCCGCCTCAAGGGTCGTTCTATGGGTCTACCATATTCATATCCGATTCAGCGGACAAGTCGCTAGGGTCAGCTGTCCCGAAGCTATGCTCAATAATTGTAATTATCACGATAGACAGTTACTATGAACCATGCTATATCTCATCTGTGGATCTGAATCAAAATCCAACCATTCCATCCGAGCGAACATCCGAATCCGATCATTTCATGAACTACCTTTAATGATCTGTCAACCAATACCGCTTAGCCACCTAGAGTCTTGCTATCTATCCGAGCCACAGTTCGAGAACTGCGCTCGTTGAAACCGTCTTCCATCAATCCGTCGTTCTGTCCTGAATCCATCAAATTTTTGAATTGCCATATTCGTCTACTTGCACTACGACTTGCAATGATTCTCGAAACTCGAGACTTGCTCAAATTTACATCCGTTTGCCGCGTTCCATAATGCACGTCCAACTTACTCGAGCAGCACAGTGATTTGCTCAATTGTTGCTCCCATATTTAACCATCTTCAAAAGTCTGTCCGCCACAATCTTTGCCTACCGTTGTTACCACAATCCGTCCACGTCTTCCCAGAGAATCCGTCTACCATTGTTGTACCGTCTTGTCCAAAATTCTACTTTCGCTAAACCTGAGTCGACTCCTCGAGCAGCAATATCCAAAATCCTTCAAGTTCGTTTGAATCCATCACATTGTTCCTCTAAGCCAAGATCGTGTTTCATTGCTCAACCAACAACTTAAATGTGTTGTCCAAAATCGTAGTCCGTGCTCGCTATGCTCAACTCAATATTCGCTTGCTCTATTTTCATCCTTCCCAACTCAGCCGATGTGCACCAACCAACTTGAATTCCCATCACCCGAGTCCGCTCAGGCAATTCCCATTGATGTCCAACCAAAATATTTTCAATGCCTTGCTCAATATGTGGTATCCCATATACCACTCCGAATCAAGTCGCTACTCGCATTACGATTTCCTTGCACTGGATCAAAGATTTGCTCGAACCATCCCTTATGTGTGATCCTGCCTTTCCCAACTCAAGTTTGACACAAAACTCAGGTAATGCCTGAATTATCCAACTATTCCAAACCGTTTGATACTTTCTCAACACGAGCAATCGTGCAACGATTGTCTTTTCCAAATAGTCCAACCCAATACCCAACTGTTTCTTACATTTGTTGTACGAGCAACTCGTGCAACACCATCCTGATATTCCCAAGCCAAACTCAAACCTGCTGAACCGATGCGCCACAGCCAAAATTCTATCTTCTATCCAACACAGTCGCTACACGAGCAACTCGTGCAACGATCCATTCTCATCGAATGCTTCTACTCAAAACATGCCACATAACCAAATCCCGTATGCCAACCAACTGATCCATTGATGCAATCAGAAACTCCCTGAATGACAAGCCAAGCCAACCCAACGAAAGCCCATAACTTGTTGCACATATGCAACAACGCCAACCAACTTGCTGCACGAATGCAACAACGCCTAACGAGGCTAAGTGATCTAACGAAAACCAACCAAGGCAACACAACCAAGAACAACAAGCAGCCACAACCAGCAATATATAGACTTATTGCATGAAACATCCAATGCCGCACCGAGTAGAGCCAAGAGCTAACGACACGCGGAAGCTATTTAGAGTTTGTGATGAAGCAAAGGACCAAGTTCGGGGAAATGAACCAGGCGCTCTGATACCAATTTGTCATGCCCCAATCTTCCGCAAGCTCAAATGTCCCTGCTGAACGTGAATCACCACGTTGCAGCTCTCCCGCAGGACAATCGTTCTCATCGGGACGTGATGCCGTACGAGCCTGGAGTTGCGCTCGTACAAGGCGATGTTGTCAAACACCAAAGTTATCATCGAAACGACCAAGTTACACCGGAAGTCGTTGTATTGTGTACCAAGCACACATCAGAGTAATACGCAGCGAAGCTCTCGATAGGGTCCAAATAAAATGTCCCGAATGCAATGCCACAAAGGCGATGCCACGAAGACGATGAAATACTCTTGCTCTTTTCTCTAGCCCACAAAGGTACTTACAGTTCATACATCATGTTTCGTATATCCAAGCAGCGCCACTACGCCTGCGTACCTGAAATATTGTCCACAAACATGGGTCAGTACACAGCCGTACTGGTGAGCGGGGTAACCCACTCGTCTAAGCCGACACTAAGTAAAATAGTGAATGCAAACAGTTAAATGGTGATCTTTCTAGTTGAATCCTAGATTCTTTTCATGGCATAAGGATGACATGTTAAGGAAAGCTATAAAGCAGTTAAGCATGTAAGTATTAAACTCAATCCAATCGACAAGCAATACATAACCGACTCGAAGAAAACTAGTATGCAAACCGTCCTACTCAAGCCCAAGCAACACGATAACATATTGAACCATCATCCAAGCCTCAATATCCATCCTCAACCAAAACTTATAATCAAATCTCAAAGTGCACACTCTTGCCGAGGCAAGGTGGCCGCGCCTACACGAAGCACAAACCAACTAAAGTAAAGCAAACCAACTCTTATCTATATGAAGTCACTGGCAAAGCCATAAAGGACATTGATTGGACCAAGATCAATAGGGCAGTCCTACCCGATCCAGGGCTGGACAGCTACTCCCTCCTGGTGGTATCGGACTACCAGCACCGCGCCCAAGACGTGATACCCATGTCTCCTCCATGGCCGAACGGTCCCGGTGCCCAGGAGTCCATCCCGTTCGAGGAAACGAAACCCTGTGCAACACAGGTTGTCCGTGACATGCAGACACCAAGTAGGTATGACGAGAGGATCGAACATTCTCGCCCCACCAAGCAATCCTAGATTCGTTCAACCAATATCCAACCAAAGCATCCATAACCATTCTTCCAACATATTGCCCAAGGCACCAAATCTCAAGTTATTTCCATAGGCACTATGCCTCTTCTCCACGTTGTAGCTCTCCCATAGGACAATCGTTCTCATCGGAACGTGATGCCGTACGAGCCTGGAGTTGTGCTCGTACAAGGCGATGTTGTCAAACACCAAAGTTATCATCGAAACGACCAAGTTACAGCGGAAGTTGTTGCATTGTGTACCAAGCACACATCAGAGTAATACGCAGCGAAGCTCTCGATAGGGTCCAAATGAAATGCCCCGAAGGCAATGCCACGAAGGCGATGCCACGAAGACGATGAAATACTCTTGCTCTTTTCTCTAGCCCACAAAGGTACTTACAGTTCATACATCATGTCTCGTATATCCAAGTAGCGCCACTACGCCTACGTATCTAAAATATTGTCCACAAACGTGGGTCTGTACACAGCCGTACTGGTGAACGGGGTAACCCACTCGTCTAAGCCGACACTAAGTAAAATAGTGAATGCAAACAGTTAAATGGTGATCTTTCTAGTTGAATCCTAGATTCTTTTCATGGCATAAGGATGACATGTTAAGGAAAGCTGTAAAGCAGTTAAGCATGTAAGCATTCAACTTAATCCAATCGACAAGCAATACATAACCGACTCGAAGGAAACTAGCATGCAAACCATCATACTCAAGCCCAAGCAACACGATAACATATCGAACCATCATCCAAGCCTCAATATTCATCCTCAACCAAAACTTATAATCAAATCTCAAAATGCACACTCTTGCCGAGGCAAGGTGGCCGCGCCTACACGAAGCACAAACCAACCAAAGTAAAGCAAACCAACTCTTATCTATATGAAGTCACTGGCAAAGCCATAAAGGACATTGATCGAACCAAGATCAATAGGGCAGTCCTACCCGATCCAGGGCTGGGCAGCTACTCCCTCCTGGTGGTATCGGACTACCAGCACCGCGCCCAAGACGTGATACCTATGTCTCCTCTATGGCCAAACGGTCCCGGTGCCCCGGAGTCCATCCCGTTCGAGGAAACGAAACCCTGTGCAACACAGGTTGTCCGTGACATGCAGACACCAAGTAGGTATGACGAGAGGATCGAACATTCTCGCCCAAGCGATCCTAGACTCGTTCAACCAATATCCAACCAAAGCATCCATAACCATTCTTCCAATATATTGCCCAAGGCACCAAATCTCAAGTTATTTCCATAGGCAATATGCCTCTTCTCAACACAGTATTTCAAATTGGTGCAACACCCATGCTCAAAGCAATCCCATGGCACAATGCCCCAACAGTGGCATAATGTCCCATCAAGCGGCACAATACCCTCGTCGATGTAGTTGTTCGGTTTCGAACCACAACTGCTCGCTTTGCAAGACAAAGCAACCAAGTGATACTCGTGCACGGATGCACGCTCGCTCGCCCAAATTCTCGATATTCCCAATGCATCAATGTATCATTCCAACCGTCCAAGCATAATTCCAAATCTAGCTCCAACTATCCAATGCGTAAATCATTTCAAGCCACAATCCTACCAAGCAAACGACGTACACTCTATGCACGCCTCAGTGCAGTGATTCCCAATGTTTCAACCCAAGTGTTCAAGCCTTTTACGTGTTTCCATATTATTAGGCATGAAGGAGTAGAGGAGAAGGGAAAGAGCCCCCTCATAATGTTTGATCCCGTTAAGCATCCTGTCCTGCCGATACGGCCAATCCCTTGAACCCTTGGTCCGATGCAAGCGCGATCTACTCAACTGGTATGACCGTGCGAGCAGGCCGTGCTCTACAAATCATCCGACCGATCGGACTAAGGAAGATGGCATTATCATTCCAACCTAGCTATCTCAGTACTGCTCTGAACGAACACCTGATTTCCATCGAACCAGCTAGCCATCTGCACATGAAACTAACTCAATCAATACTTTTTCCCAAAATCCAACAAATCAAATGTAACCAGCATTTGTTTCATTCAATCCAACTCAGCGTAACGCACCATACGGTTGCGGGCGTTACACTCGCCTCGACCACGTATACGTTCTTCGTACGCTTTGAGGCGGTCGATCACTTTCTCGACCGGCATGGTCTCCACATCCACAAACTACTCGATCGCAGCAACGACTTGCAGGTACTTGTCTGGGACGGAGACGAGCAACTTATTGACGATGACAACGTCCTCCATCTTGTCTTCCAATCCACGAATCTTGTTTGCGAGGGTCGTCAATTTTCCCGCAAACTCATCGATGGAATCTG
Source organism: Iris macrosiphon (assembly GCA_036927795.1). Classification (NCBI taxonomy): domain Eukaryota; kingdom Viridiplantae; phylum Streptophyta; class Magnoliopsida; order Asparagales; family Iridaceae; genus Iris; species Iris macrosiphon. The sequence goes on along the minus strand of JAYESA010000004.1, from coordinate 200,946,500 downwards.
TTCCCTTCATATGCAAAACCTCGAACTCACTCTTCAAGGTTTGAATCCTTGCCTTCTTCACCCGATCTGCGACGAGGTACATTGTCTTCAGGCTTTTCCAAGCTTCCTTAGCCGTTTTTTGCTTGGCCAGCTGGAGTAGGATCTCCTCGGGGACAGCTTGAAAAATGCACGCCTACGCCATCTTGTCTCTCTTCTTTTCTACGACCACCCCGGCCGCGGGTTCAATGGCGTCCCAAATGCCTTGAGCCTCCATTAAGACCTCCATCTTGATCGCCCAAGTGGAGTAGTTGACAGATGTCAGCATCGGGTAGTGCAAGGTTATGCTTCCCTCCTTTGTTGCTGGCGCCGTCGAGTGCTCGACGATTGACATCTTGTTGAGTCGAAGGTACTTTGGCTTACACTAGGCTTTGATACCAGATGTTGGCTAAAAGCAGCAAAAAATACCAGATGTTAGAATCAAGAGCAAATAGAGAGTTCTGTGAATGCTTGGAGAGTCTGTTGTATTTTTGAACAATTACATCGGCTAATAAATAGCCTAACACCAACATAGAAAGGGAAGAAACAACCCACGAATTTGCAGATCCTATAATAGTAGAGCATGAATAGTTCAAACAGAGGAACAAACTTGTTCCTCACATTGAGTTATTCAACACTGCAGGAAGTACTCCTAATAACAAGAAAGTAATCCTAACAACAAGGAAGCTTTGACAATTTCTATTCCTAGAAAAAATCAAATCTAGATTATTAACTAATACTCACTACTAACGACGAGGACAACTACAACCACCTCCCTTGATCAAAGCTGGTGAACTAAATATTTTTTGTCAGATTTTTATTTTTTTAGTATGTTCGACACGATTCTATATTAGTCAGACATTGTACAATATGGACACAATCAGTTCAGGATAAACTAAAATTCTGATTCCGTCATTGAGAGGCACCACTTAGTCCACTAGCCACAACCGCGGACAAAAAATGCGGTCCACACATAGCATTATAAATAAAGGATCACGCATGCATGTATACCACCCTCACATAATGTCTACTAATATGAATCATTCTTTTGTTTTCATGGTCATCCCACAAAGTTGTGTACATTCATAGGATGTCTTTTTAATCAACTCTGCTATTTGGCACGTTCGGGTGCATAACGGTGCACGCGGACGGCCGAGATCGTCGAAACAGTAGGCGGGAGAAGACGGAACGGTAGGGGCAGGAAAGAGGGAGGGCTCGGCGAAGGAGGAGGAGACTTTGGCGGGGCCGCCAACGTCGTCGGAGGCTGGAGCAATAGGGAAGAGGTCGTCGTCGACGTCGTTGGAGGCCGAGGAGGTGGCAACGGACGGGGGGTTGCCGGCGGCGGCTTCTTCCTCGGCCGCACAGTATTTTTGCTTTTTAATACATTCACTCGTCAACTTCTTTGTTCATTGCATTGCTACACACAGTACACTGCCAACACAATCGAGTATCGGAGGTTAGGATCAAAGACTCCTTGCTTTCAGAAATCCTATGTAGTTGTTTCCGAAGTCAAACATTGAATAATACACACTCATAAAAAATATCTCCAATATCCTGCATCAAGAAGCAAGATTAGCAAAATGGAACTTTGGTCGTTAAATGACTTTGTGTTGTGCATAATATTAAATATAGCTATTCGGTCCGAAGGATGGAACAAACAACATAACTATAAATCTCCAGAGAGTTCTCTGTATTAATTCTACCAGAATTTTGACAATCCTGACTATTGGATTGTCAAAATTTTGACAATTTTTTGTCATCTCCATCGGAGCTTGTCTCGATTTCTGAATGTTCAAAACTACATTAATGAAGTTCGAAATTTCATAAATAATTCCAATTTGGACTATCTACTAACTCAAACATTAGTAAAACATGAAAAAAAAAATTAAAAAAAAAAAACTAGATTGGAAAAAACAAGAACCTACAAACCTACTTTCAAATGATGGAGACCAGTCTTGGTGTGTATCATCTCTTATTAGGATTACAAGAGGAAGAGGAAGAACAAAATATAAAGAGGAAGAGGAAAGAAAAAGAGTATTGTTGTGTTAGAAAAGAGTTTGCGTTGTCCCCTAACAATTGGTGTTGCCCCCTAACATGTGCTACCCTAGTGTTGTGCCTTTAACAATTTTCTTGAATACCTTCAATTTTCACTTTTTTTTGCAGCTTTGATACTATGTACTAATTTTGTGTACATTTTGCAGAGCTGGTAAATTCGTGGTAACAAAGTACAAGTAGAAGAAACTAGGATCTAGTTTTCACTGCAAGTTAGAAAACTAGATTCATCCCCAAGTAAACCAACCATCTCCAACAAAACGAAGGCTATAGCCTGAATAAGGAATTACAAATGTTTCCTTACAACTTTCAATTCGATACAACTAATACAATATACCTGTTCTCAAGAACAGATTTTCTTGGTTGAGGCCAGAAAACCATGGCATTTCCCCCCACTAAATCGTGAATGCACATTCATGCCGACCTCGGTGAAATATACAGCTCACAAGTTCTAATGTTCCTCCAATTGGGATAAGTGTAACACAAAAGTTGCTCACCTCGACAAAAAAGAAAAAAGGGGGAAGGTAAATGAGCAGGGAAAAACAAAAATATACGGATCGTCCAGAATCCAGTCTTATAACCATTACAGAAAGGCGCAAGAAGCAACCTAAAGCTTGACCAGTGGCTTGTACACGACCTCGAAAATCAGGACATCAGGACCTCACATGCCTTGATGTCATCTGCCTGTGCATCCAATATTGCTTGACCAGATGGGCTGGCCTGGACACTCTTCATAACAGCATCATGTACAGCAGACTGGAACCTGGAATCCTCCACCTTCTTCAGGATCTCCTCCACCACTTTGAAACTCAACCCACCTACAAGAATAAGCTTCCCAGCCATATCACCGAAATAAGACGGTGCTTTGGGCAAGTCGATGCCGACATCATCCAACATTGATCCGTAAAGCAAACAGCCAGTTCCCAAGTCTCTTGGAGCAAGAACTTTCTTAACGAGTAAGAACTCGAGAAGCTTGACAGCCGAATCAATCGATGCCTGACCTTTGTCTAGAGCAAGGTTGATTGCTTCCTTCACAACCTCAGGGTGGTACTCGGGACTCTTTAACTCCTCGATGCACTGCAGCGCTTCATCTAGGATACGTACATGGAAATACTCCTCGAGGAGTGCAACAGTTTTCTTGTGCAACTCACTAGGGTTCATCCTCGGAGCTGCCACTTGCTTTTCAGCAACATCAGGCGCTGGAGTAACTGGTCCAAGAGGCTTCAAGTTTTGAACTGGAGAATCCACTGGACCTGAAACAGGATATGAAGGGCGAGCTTGCATGCCACCAGCCATTCCATTGCCCTGCAATAATGCACTAGTTCTACCTGCAATAACACCACCACTACCCTCCGATAACAGCTTCGAGTTGATCGGGGCTGTTCTTCCAACCATAGAAACTGGGCCACGAGCAGCTTCATTTCTGGACATCGATTTAGATCGTTGGACTTCCCAATTGTCACCGTCAAGGCTCGGCATTCCTGGCATCTTTCTTCCTCCTGGCATTCCAGGCATCATGCCTCCAGCTCCAGGTCTAGGAAAGCCACCAGGACTAAGGGGGACTCCTAAAGCACCTGCACCACGGCCACCCATCCTCATGCCTGCAGTTGCTCCAGGACGCAGCCCAAGATTCTTCTCTGCTTCACTGTGGATTTCTGAAATAGTCTTGGCTTTAATCTGCAAAACCAAGCAGGAGATGATGTTCAATAGAACTAAGCAAGATCCGTTGCTCTCTAAATAAACAAGTCCATACTAAAACTTTAATTCTCAATGTTGCATATCAAAATCTCACAAGATCTTCTCAAAGAGTAGTGATCAATAAGCATAAGCATCAAGCCTTTTACCAAGTATGAGCTCAGATTTAACTGTTACTACCGATTGTTCCTCTAAAACCACTACTTGGTTCCACATCAAACATGTATAGATCTTGCGTACAACTTCGATCAGTATAAACTCATCACTTTTAGTATAGTGTTTTCGCACCATGACGAACAGATCATCATTGTGAATCTGTGATCCCTCCACCTTTCACATTCAATCTCACTCTTCCTAGATAACTACACCATACACCTAAAAGTTATCCACGCTTGACTTTGTCCAGCCACAAATCAATCGCGGATTACACACAGGAGCAACAGATGGGTTATTATACAGATATCAAACTCAATTAGTTTTAGGAGCATCATACTCTAATCGAAACTGATTAAACTTTAAGACAATCCAAACCCTATCTGTTATGTTCAGGTTGGTCCAGATGCTTTCTCGCTCGTTTGTTTTCTTCATTGCTTAGTAGATCTATTACTAGAACTTTCTCAAAATTGAAGCATATATGATATTTTATGAACATGTAAAGATTTAAAGTGTAACATTGTCATAGATGTGAACATAAGATGCTTTTCAATAGATATCATTTTCAATCATTATATGTCATGATTTTCGAATCTATACTACTCTATACTACTATATAATGGGAAAAGTAGTGAAAAAAAAATTGTTCCTAAAATGCCCTTGCCTACGTTTACTAATTAAAATTGTTCATTAAATTTAACATAGATAGTTAGGTAATTATGTATATAAAAAATTAAGGGAGGTGGTTGTTTGCTCTTCCCGAGTAGTAAAAACATTAAGCGACTGTTATTTGCCCTTCTCAAGTAATAACATATTAAGGAACTATTGTTTGCTCTTCCCAAGTAGTATGAAATACGTGCAACTTCCGTGCATATATACTAGTACTAAATTACTAATATAGTGGAAAAATACCTAAATCGTTCCATACCCCCTGCACCTAGTGCATTGACATATTGGCCAGGTTTGGTGAATGGTCTGATGGGCTTTGCCTTGGCCCACGTGTCAATGAGCCAGCTGCAAGCAGTTATGGAGCCGATTAAGACACCAGGAACTACTAGGAGAAGTGTTCTCTATTTGTGTAAAGATTCATCCCATCTTATACACATGGGGGGATATTAGTCAGTCCGAAAATCAATGTTCTAAAATTCGCTAGGCGGACTCGGTGCGCCGGAGGTCCGCCTAACGCCTATGGCGCCGAACTGAATTATATATATATATATATATATATATATATATATATATATATAACACAAAATAAAACTTTGACAAGGTGGCTAGAAGTGAGTGTTATAAGATATCTCGGGGGGGGGGGGGGGGGGGGGGTGGGGGAGGTCACAGGATCGAGTGTTAATCTCTCTTTTTTTTTTTTTGGTTCCTCTCCCTCCCCTCTCCTCTTCGTCTCCTCTCCTCTTAGAAGAAGAAGAAGAAGCAGGAAGAAAAAGCAGCAGCAGCAGCAGCAGGAGGAAGAAACAGAAGCAGCAACAATAGCAGCAGGCAGCAAGATGAAGCAGCAGCAGCAGCATGTAAGTTTTCAAAAATATATATATGATTTTTTTTTAAAATTTGAAATTTCATTTGAAAATTTTGAATTTTCAAATCTGAAAATTTTACAAAAATTCAAAAAAAATTGAAATTTTGAAGGGGCCGAATCGCCCACCTAGGGCCGCCTAGGACCGGCGCCTAGGGGCTTTCCGGTGCAGTCGGCGGCTGCCTAGGCCGCAATTTAGAACATTGCCGAAAATAGGTCATCTATACCCTACATAATAAACTACCGGTCCAAAGACATATACCAAAGATGAACCAGAATCTTTCTCGATTTGGAATTCTATATCCAAACACATACATTAATGTTTCAGGTCGGGTAAGTGGGCTGTATGGGTCCATTTCCACCCAAATCTCTCTACCATAAACGCTCATTTAATCCTATTATCCCCATGTTCTCTCTCCTCAGTTTGTAAGCAAGTCTTAGACCAGTGAGTGCACAACATTTATTCAAGACCAAAAACAAACTAAAAAAAGAATGCTATAAAGCTTATCACCTACAAGATAAATTCATAGAACTGGATAGTTTACCTCTTCGCGCCGTGGGACCCAGTTGTTGGCACGCAGATCTAGGACATCACGAACCATAAATCTCAACCTTGGTTCTAGCTGAGGGTTCCTAGCAAGTTCCTTTAGCCGGTTGAAATAGCCATCATTGAAACGACGAGACTTGGGGCTTTCATCCAACTGCTTACCAATCGTGTTAAAGAACTGACAGATAGCCTCAACATTTTCCTCAGCTGGACAAGTTTTTGCATCATGCCCCAGCAATTCCTGTATATATTATCAGAAGTCAGGCAATTGGTTACCCGAAAAAACATCATGCATCTGACAGTAGACAGCAAAAAGAATATTGCATCTAGAAACCTGGACGATGTGATGAACAATTTTCTCAGGAACCATCTTTTGTTTTAGAAGTTCACCGATAAGGCGGATGTTACCAAGGGTGCGAAGCTTCACCAATCTTTCTTTATCCCTACGTTCCGACTCTTGGTCTGGACCAGTAAGTTTCCTGATCTCTGTCCTCAAATTATCAGCACCTTCAAAGGCCTCTTGACAATTATTCAGAAGTATTCGCTTGAATGTGATATCTTTTCCACCTGACTCCTCTGAGGGAAATGGAGGGAGTTTTTCGCTGAGATCACAGCATAGTTGAGCATACATGGGACAAAAGGTAGGCTCCAAAACTGCTTTGTCAAATATCAGTGTAATGACATCCTGCGACATAAGATTTATGTTAGCAATCTCACCATGATCAGTAGTAAGAGATCAAATTTTGTGGGAATCTTGGGAACCTTTAGAATATCAGGTGTTGTTATTCCAGAATCAATCAGTTGACCCTTGAGGAGATCAAATTTCTCTGGCGTCAGCTTGTTTAATATTCTGTAATGTAGAGACAAAATAAAGTTCATAATACTACCCTTTTGTAACTATCAATCACTGTAACAGATAAAAACATCAAAAGGAGGATATCCTACAAATTGAAATATAAGAAATATTCCTGCCAGGTGCAAGAAGATGAGGGGGAAATGTCAGGAATATTTTATTGGAGCCACAACGAATAACTAATGCATTTACACGATTTTCAAGAAGGAAAGATAATAACAATAAAGCTAGATAACAATGCCATTACCCTTTTATTGTTTTCAAAACCCTATCTTTATCAGAGAGAGTGCCTCTTCGAGCTGACCACGGCACTTCAGCCTTAGTTAGAGCAGGAACAGCACCCCCCTGCTTGGTTACAATAATACAAAAGTCAGCAGAGGCAAAATGCTACTAACACCAAATACCAATACATGGTTCAAATAATGTGGGATCAGTGCCCTAAAATATAACAATTCACAACTTGAAAGCAATAAAAGAAGATCAACAAAAGGTTTATCACAGGCAAGTGTATAGTGAGTGATCCATATGGAATCAACTTCAGTATGTAGTCCCTTGAATTCTAAAAAGATAGAATCAACATACATAGATCCAAAGAGGAAATATTGCAGAAAAACAAACTTGAAGAGAACTTCACTAGGATATACACTATCTGAGAGAAGATTCCACATAGATTATTAACACACTTAAGGGCACACTAATATGGAGTAGCAACCAATGGCAAAGTTTACTTCCAAGTGAAGAAGTCCACATGACACACATGCAGAAAGTACAACCTATTAGAATCTGCAGAAACATTAAAATGAGTACTAATCTTATGCAAATGGCTTACAGTGGTCTTCCTTTTACTCAATCTGCCAACATGGAAATATCTAGAATAGAATAAGGATGTACTATGGGCCACCTTTAACACAAAAAAGTTGTAGTGTAGTGGTTATCATGTTAGACTTACACACTAGAGGTTTTTAGTTCGGATCTGGGAAGCAACATTTTTTTAGTTATTTTTTTCACATTATGGGGGCCGCATTTCGGGAGTCCGCCTCGGCCCCCCATGAGCTCAGGGCCGGCCCTGAAGTCAAGCCATATTGAATTGAATCAGCACTAGCACATGTAGTTGCAGTCAGATAAGCAACTCTACTGAAGTGGAGATCATGCGGCATTTAAAAATAGCAGCACCATACATATGTTAAAAAGGCCAGTTTAATTGTAAATTTGAAAGTGCAGTTTTGGACTTGCTCATTTGAGAAAGAATTGTGGACAAGAAAAATGATTCTCCTAGAGAAAAGCAAACAATTTGCTTAATAAACCATAGGGTTTCAGAGCAACATCGATCACATAACAACAGTACAAAATCCTTACTTTTCTTCAAATTTACAAATCTCAAGTTTTAGATACACAATATAATAGCTGAGAACTAATAACGTTAAATCAATAATTTTCTTGAGTGCTTTAACATGCCCTTAAAAGAGCATATAGTCCTTTCTCCTGAGAGTTCATACAGAATAACTATCAATAGGAAATAGGAATATAAACAGAATAATAAGAGCATTGCCATTTTCACAGCCAGAAAATTTGAAAACCTGAGTTGTTAGACATTCAAGTTAAGCATCATATTTGTGTTGAAACGTTTCAAAAAAATTGGAGGGGAGGAGAGACTTGCTCAACTCCTTGAAAACACACAAGAGAACTTCTACACTAAGTTGATATTTGATATATCAGAATACATCATATCCTCTGACTAAAGCAGCACTTCCTTCTTAAAAGATGTTCAACCCAGCAATACTATAGTTCAGTGAGAATAATATGTAGCATAGAAGATCATTCCAATAAACCACAATAGCATCGCAATGCAATAATAGATAAATTGACTAGTGTAATTGCTGCAAGCTCAGTGGAGACCAATGTGATCAAATGTACTGAAGCAAAGTATCAAAAAGCAGAATGCTGGCTAAGTTTATATGTGGACCAGTATAATACAAGAAATGCTTGTTGGTGTATCTGCTAGAAACCTTTTGATCTTTTAGCTTTACCAAGGGCCAAGGAAGATATTTATTATAACTAGCATTAATAAGGACTTGTTTTATTTTCGTACTTCACTTTTCCACACCCTAGAGACGAATGTGATTCTCTGTACGCCGCAACACATGTTTATGTTCATCTCTTCCCAGACTCTTAGTCCAGGACAATTTTAGAGGGTTTGTAGTCAGCACTTTGCACAAGTTCAAACTGTATGACTTAGGTTTTTTCTAAATGTCACTAACCAACTTTGACCAGAAATTTGACATCGGCTTAAAAGGGGTGTGCAGGTTACATCACTAAGTAATATGTCAATCTTCCTACCAAGACTAGACTTCTCTGTGATCAATAACCAACCCCATTATTATGGAAACACATAGACAGCAACATCGACAAACAGTTTTCTAGTCAATACTTGTTTCGTTAAACAACAGTTATCTAGTCAAAATAATAACAATCATTGCATATTATTATGGGACAAAAGACTTTACAGTTTGCAACTTATACCAAGACAAATAAAAAGGAGGCAACTATTATCGAACAAGAGAGACCATTCAAGAGCAACTAGCAATAGAAGAAAATTTACATAATAATTACAAGAATGTGATATCACCGAGATAAATAGAATCGTGTATGCTTTTGGGAGGAGGAAACCTGTACTCTTGATGAAAATTGGGAGCCTGACTGATCCTCCCTATTTTGGCCGGGTTCCTTATTATCACGATCTGTAAGCCAAGACCTCTCTTCTCCAGCAGAGGGTAACTGTCCAGAGCGACCACGCCAATCACGATTATCAGGCTCATAATAGTGGCCTTGTGATTGATTTTGTGACTGAAAAAATATGCATGTTAGTAGATTACAAAGAGAGTATACATGTGTACAAACAAAGCGTTCACATACACAAATATGAAATGTGCACACACGCACAGAAGTGTATGTATATGATACTCAAAGGCCTCTAGTTTGGGGAGAAAAGAAAGACTTCAATAGAAAGTACAAATTAGAAAAAACAAAGCAAGTTGCAAGTAGCCAAGTACTAGAACTTACAATGGAATCATTGCGAACCCAAGTTTGCTCTTCACCAAAAAGTTCAACTTCAATTTCATGCTTAACTTTCAGAATATCCGAAGGTACATCCACAACCTTTCATGTATAAAACAAAGGTGAGATTGAGATTCAGAAGATTCAGGATTCAGAAAATTATCAGAAATACTGAGGCCTGACTTCATGCTGGTAGTTTTCTGAAACCATATACATGAATTGTGTCATATCAAGAAAGTGCATTGGTAAATAAGCATGAATTAGTGCCTTTTCAACCGACAGTAAGGTAGAAATTCTGTATAAGAGTAATATTACAAACATTGTAAACAGACCAAGGATCTAGAAGCTTCCAACTGAAGAGTACGGTAGAAGTTGTGGATCCTCACCCTCAAATTGGGTTGCTCTAAGTACAAAACAGAAGAAGTCAAGTATTAAGAACTCTCCAACAAAATTAATTGAATCGATGTAAGAGATCTACAATCCATCCCCAATTACATCGCAAAGCTTTCCTTACATTATGAGTCATGACTCCTAATTACTCTTAATCGATGTAACTTCAACCCGAAGTCAAATAGAAATGATGGAAAAGTCCCATATAGATGGACAAGAGATATCTAAAAGTGATAATTTTCGGTATTTAGGATCAATCATCATCATGATAGAAGAGTGCTTCTTGAGTACTTTGTGATCAAATATACTTCTAGAGTTAAAAGAAAAATTATACTAGACTGTATGATCAATCATGCTTTATGAAATAGAGTGTTGAACAATTAAGAAGAAATATGTCTAGTAATTTAGTGTGCCGGAATGAGAATACTATGATGGATGAATGACAATACATTGAAGGATAGGATAAAAAATGAATGTATTCGTTGGAAGTTAGAGGTGTCGCTAATTGAGAACTATATTAGGTGATTTGGACATGTGCAATGCAGATCAGTAGATACTCTCGTAAGGAGAAGCGATTATAGTTGGAGCCGCAAGGACTAAAGGTTTACCAAAACGAATATGGTTTGAAGAGGTAAAGGAACAGTTTTTGTTACGACATGGCCCTCAACAAAGACAAATAGAAGTGGAATCAAATAGCCTACACCATAAATTTTGGATAAAGGCTTTTGTTGTTGTTGCTGCTGCTGCTGTTTTTGTTTTTGTTTTTGTATAGCAAAACTCTTCTATTTTTTTAAGGCTCGTAGTGCTTTGCATCCCAGAGCTACAAGTTTTCCCCCATGAGACAACCGCCTACTCTTTCCAACCACAACTATTGGTACATTATCAGTGAATTAAAATAAAAACAATGCCCATAGGGTAATACCTTGTAACTAATATATGTAAATAACATGCCGCCTAGGAAGCACGGACACTCCAATAGGTTGGGCGAGCCGTGTTGGATGCGCATTGGGCACACATCAGATACCCCAAAATACACTAGTTACCAAAATAGGTAGGGTGCCCGTGTCGGCATGTACTTAGCGTGTTGTGTTGTGTTGTGTTCTATCCATGTTTGTCATGTTTTTCATGTGTTTGAATCAAGATTTGCATTATCATGATTGGAATCAGTTTTGGACCCATTATCGATATCCGTTATTTCAGCAGTTTCGGATCTGAAATTTGCTGTTCTTTTTTCAAAAGCCAAAAGATAATTAAAAAAAAATTTAACATCAGAAAAATGTTTCATAATATTCAGGTATATTTTATGTATTATTTGTGGTTTGTCAATACTTTGACTGGAATAATATTCAGCACTCATGAATTGTAACTCGTAATAGATAATTCTGAGTGCAATAATACTAAGATGGATAAGCGTTGTGAAATTTGTAGATATACGACTTCGACGAATGGCAATGGTTAGTGTCGACAAGAAATATTATTACTACACTGCAATGTGTATATCTTCGAAGTCACACAACCGGATCACTGTGTGCACTATTTTTTCACATACTTCTTTTCTTCGTTTGCTGATTTCACCGGAAAATAGATCCCCAATGTTGGTATCAGGCAATATCGCCAATATAACAGATACAATACAACAAACATGTATTGATATCAGCAATTCTGCAAAAGTAGGCCTAGATTTTCTCCAATTTCCTCCATATAAAATTGAAGATTCACACCGAAATATTTCGTTGGGGGTTTTCTTCTTAGTCTGGGACATTAATTCCACCAACCTTAAAGTTCAAGTGTCTTTCTTCAAATAGTAGTTGTCCTCATTTTCACTAGTCAGCTTCTTCCGAAAGAAGAATAATTAAGGTTCTTCCTGAGACATGTAATTGCATTCTACCAAATACTTTTGGTTTTCTTATTTGGTACGTAATTCACGAGATATACCTTTAGAGAGGGGGGTCAAAAGTTATATACTTTGCCAGAGAAAACATCTTTCCTAGCTTATAAAAGATTAAAAAATGGTTGCTAGTTTATCATACAATTCACCGATCAGTCATTTCCTTCCAGTAAGTAACAAAGTCAAAGACAGAGTTCATCAAACCATTTGATTCCATGCTATCAAATAGTCATATTGGTTTGGGCATTTAGACACGTCATTCACAAGGTAAAACTTTTGAAGATTTTATGTCACGTGAGAAGACAGCTTTCTTAGCTAAGAAACGATTGAAAAGTAAAAAGTGGCCAAGTAATGTACCTCACGAAGTTGCAGAAGTTGGTCCCTAGTGTAGCGTATGCGCTCATGGCCATCGAAACGTGATTCTCCTGTCTGGTATATGAACATTTAGTTAGAATCAGAAGACGATTAGAGAAAATATAAACATAAATTTTCAGGGGGGGGGGGATTTTAGGTAAAATACCATATTAAGGGAAAATTTTCGTATATTTTCAAAATAATGAACGAAACGTCAATTCGGTTGGCGAGTTGAGAGTTTTTTCTGAACAAAACGCCAACTAAGTTGGCGAGTTGGAACTTTTTTGCAAATCTCACCAAGTCAGTTGGCGAGATGGAAAGCAAACCGCCAATTGACTTGGCGTGCTAACCCATGCAATTTTTTAACAGTTTGAGCCAATTGACTTGGGCTTGCAACCAAACCACCTATGGATCTCTATTTAAAAAACAAATCTCCTTTCACCCATATGTGCAGCCGATGTGGGACTAAAAGTTCTACTTACATATGAAATCTTTCAACAATGTGCTGCATAAAAATGACTAATGAAAACATTTGCTAGTTCCCTTTTATTCATTAAGTCCCACATTGGCTACACATATGGGTAAAAGGAGAGATGCTCTTTAAATAGAGATCCATAGGTGATTTCTTTGGCAGAAATGACTACTACAATAGTCAGTTTGCTTTATCAAAAATAAAAAATTACATCTCACCAATTGAGTTGGCGAGATTTGCATAGCTGCGTCAGCTGACTTGGCGGATTGCACCAACTCTCGCCAACTAAATTGACGTTTTGTCCCTCAATTTGAAAATGTATCAAACTTTTTCCTTAACATGCTATTTTATCTAAAAAAAATCCTCCCATATAAATTTTTTTGAAACATAAAAACAATTATATGACAACAAAATCGAATGAATCATCCATAACTATACATATTGCATGAAATAAAGAATTATATATAACAAAATTAAATCATGTATTCTCCACAAAAGGTTTTTTGTTGTAGTTGAAACTTGAAATATATACTAAACTGTCTACTAGAATAAAAAACACCAACTTTGGTTTGTAAGTGGAATCCGTGGCACCAAATAGGAATCCCTTCCATTATTCTCATGGAATTGAAGACAGTAATATTTAAATATACCACCATTAACGTATAAAAATATGCCAAAACTGACATAATTGCAATCCAGTAAACCAAACCAAAAGGACCCAGTTATACAATATTTCAAAAACTTATATTTTAAGCCACATATACGGTGTAATTGGTCAACAAAGCCAAAAGCTGGGATCTTTTTATCAAAATATTAACTTTCAGCTATAACTTAAACAGTGAACCAAAACTCAAATTCAAAAATCCCCTTCTAAGTTGAGAACCAAAAGCAACTACAACGTCTGTCACAATATTATCATAATCTAGCTAGAGATAGGACCCCTCAGCTCAACCGTCAGAAAAAAAAAAAAAAAAACTTCCACCGCGGACAACATTCGTCCAGACAACAACACGGCATCAATAATCGATTTATGCGTGCCATGGTATAGTATGAGTCTCTGTGTCGTGTCCACTACGTGTCCGAAGCATGCTGCTTCCTAGTCCACCGCCGACGAGAAGTAGAATCTAGCTCGATATTAGTTCGACCGTCCCCCCGCCGCCTATGTTGTCCCGACACAAATAAGATACGAAATATCACGGCACATATTATTGTGTGTCCTAATAAGTGGAGCGCCCGTGTCGTGTCCGAGTGCCGACATCTCAAAACCCTAAACGTCCAAAAACGACGAACAAAAATAGCCCTAGGTCAGAAAGCTCGAACCTTTGATATCCCGCCGCCCCCGTGCGGCCGGAGCACCGTAATATCGGCCGGCGACGGCGATCCTAGCGCCGCCGCGAAAGCCGGCGAGTGCGAGAGGAACTTACCGCCCCGTCTCCCGCCGCCGCCCGGCCTCAAGCTTATCGTCGTTGTCTGGTCCGCTTGCATAGCTCGTCGGTGAGATCCTCCGGTGGCGGTGATGACAGTAACCCCCCTCTCTCTCCGCTCCAATCGATTCGGGAATTATTCGCCGATCGATTCGGCCGATGAAGAAGGGAGGAAGGGAGGAGACGAGAGGAAAGAAATTAAACTCTTTTAATTGCGGTGGTGCGGTGGATTGGTTCCGCAAATATGACTCGGAATTAGGGTTTGAGTTTTAGAGAGAATTTTGGGAGGGGTTTCTTTCATATAAGTACCTTAAAAATCTATTTTATTTTTATGCAAATATCTTAAATATTGCTATATGTATAGATAAGTCCCCAATTAGGACTCCTTCCTTCACTCGAATCCAAGTTTCACATCCATCATAAAAAATAAAAAGTATAAAAAGTTTGAGACGAGTCCTACTCGTATAAACTACTGATCCATCACATGGGTGTCCATCGTATACACCTACACGTTTATTATAGAATTTGGATCATGACTAGATCCATAGCCAATACTTTATCATAATTCATCTACTTTTAGCCAATACTTTCTCATAATTCATCTACTTTTCAAATCCAATTCATACTCATTGTCCGAATCTATCAGGAGTCTTTGTGTGCATATGGAGTCCTACTACTTGATGAAAGACAAACATTTTATCTACTTTTATATATATATATATATATATATATATATATATATATATATATATGCTCTAAATTATGTTGCTATGTTAGATGTGTTAGATTTGAATTCGATGGTTGAGATTAAAATGTGTAAGTCACACCAACTTTTAATTTCAACCACCAAATTTTAATCTAATCCATGTAACATTGGGTGATTCCATAATATGAAACCATCCGGATGGTTCTATAATATATATATATATATATATATATATATATATATATATATATATATATATATATAGACGGAATATTGTACCAAGACTTATTGCACCAAGCAATTTCAGCTATATATATATATTTTTAAATGTGTGGTTATAAAGTATATTGTCGTGTCAACAACTTTATGAGATGATTTATGACCGCACATTTAAAAAAAAATTTGGTTGAGATTGATTGGTGCATTATTACGCTTGATGCAATATTCCGTTATATATATATATATATATATATATATATATATATATATAAGACAGTTAAAATATGGACTCTCTTTTCATGTTGTTCCCCTCTCTCTCTCTCTCTCTCTTTCTTTCTCTCTCTCTCTCTCTCTTCTGTTGTGCCACTCTCTATTATTTATCATGTAACACCTCTAAAAAATGAGTTGCTATAATTGAAAAATTATAATAGACGACCATTGTTATGTATAGAAAATATGATTTTGTGACTAATTTAAGCAATGTTTTTCTTTATATTTTTATAGTTTTTGATAAAAATTGACTAGTATATTTTGACCACCCTACTATATCTAAATTCTGGCTACGCCGCTGGTTGTCCTTATAGACATTTGATATGTCCACGTGTGTTTTTCCACGTGTCTTTGCATGAGACATAGGTCTTAAAAAAAATTCGACTCAGAAAATAATATATAACTAACGTAGAGGTAAGGGGCTTATATGCAAAGTTCTCCTTCGAAGTTGGCGGTTGGTTGTCCTTATGTTATATTGACAAGGAGATGGGCAACTTGACACAATTGCCCCTGAGGTTGGAGTTATTAACGGTATTTTCTTTCGGGGAGAAGGATTTTGGCTGTCGCGTCACTTCTGACTGTCGGATGAGCTGAGAGAAAACTTTTTAATGGTATAATTATTATATTATCTATAATTAAAAATTAAAAAAAATATGGTAAGTTAATTAAGTTAATTGTTTAAAATATGTAGAATAAATTAGTAATTGGTTACAACTTTGAGGATAAATTACTCATGAACAGCGGATCCTCAAATTTGAGGGTTTTTTTTCTCTTTCCTCAAATTCGAGGATTCAATTCCGTTTCCTCGATTTTTTTGAGAATTTTTTTTCAATTTAAGGCATAGTTGAAAATAAATTAAATATTTGAAAAACATGGTTGGAGATGACCTAACACGCAACCAAGTAATCAGTAATGATCAAACAATTGAGGCGGCTAGAGAAGGATGTTGACACCGAAGAGAGCAAACAAGATCTCTACTAATAGTGCTTGAAATTAAGTTATGAAAGGCAATTGTAATAGGTAAAAAAACACAAGGTACAACACAAATCTTTACAAATTTTATTCAATTTTTAATCCTTAAAATACACTTTCAAAAGTGTCAAGGCCACCTCTAAACTTGAGTATTAAAAAATCAAAATCAAAATTTATTTAAATTCTTAGATTTCATGTTTAATCTCTGACTTTTGAATAGATTCGTTGTAAATAGTCCCACTTGGGATTATTTGAAATTTTGAACTCCCATTAATGGAGTTTTGAAACTTCAAAATAAAAAAAGTCCCATTTGGGACGATCAACGGCTGCAATTTTTTTGACAGTTCTAAAAACAGTGAGGACCACCAAATTTTTAACAATTTAAGAAATTTATACTTAGCTAAATCCAATGCCTTACCCGATAATAGCAACAAGAAGAAGTATCTATGTAGTTGGCTAACAAGACGTGTGTGCACGCGTGCGCGCACACACACACATATCTCAACTATTATAATGTGGCTTAGAATCAACTATAATTTAAGTCGTCTAAGCCGTATGTATATCAATAATCAATTAACGTGTAACACACAAATCTTTTTAAGTACCGTAAATGTAGTTATTTTCTCACGTAGATTTTTTTTTTAAAACCC
>JAYESA010000004.1:200499258-200926758 GCA_036927795.1 Iris macrosiphon | reverse complement strand
ACCATAATAACTAAAAGATGTCAAGATAAAAAGGAATAGACTTGGATTACTTTTCTTGTCAATAAACTTGTGAACGGTTACCTTGTTGCATGCTAGTTCATTTAGAATGTTCTTTCAATATGTTTCAATTCTAGTTAAAATATATATACTTCTTCTATTATTGAGCTATGTATAGAACACACATTGCTATGCAATATACTGATTAGGGAGACTATGCAAAACATATCATGCCATGTTACTTATCTTGTGCTCGTGTTGTCTTGAACTGCATTATTTGATAACTTAGTATTATACGTCGTTTGATCACGGATAACTTGTGCACAAGGTCTTAGTTCCTGCGGACGGTCGTTGGGGCACTGACACCGATCCGATTCGGACGAAACTTCATGTTAGTCTCATGTGCTAGAAGGGATGACTTGTAGCGTCTCATGTGATTTCGTTGCATACCATCCTCGTCAATAACTATAACTTGTTGTAAATCCCCTTATTTTTTTTAAAATTTAAAATTTTATTATTTTTATTGGTATTATGTAATTAATTAAGATTAAGGGAGAATATTTTATTATTTTAGCTAATTAAAAAAATATAATATTCATGGATAAATATTTATGTATATTTAATTAATTACAAATATTACACAAAAAATATTTTTGGGTGTACAACTATTATTAAAGTATTAAAGATTTTTTGGAAATTATTTGAAGTACAAACCCATTTATAAATGGCTATATATATACATATATATATATATATAGTTAATAATAATATAAATAATATTAAACCCAAATAAAATAAAACCCTAAACTCGAAATCCGGATACCCACACCCGAAACCCAAAACCCCCACTACAGTAATCCCCCATCCCCGACCCCTTCAGCTACAAAATTGCCCCGACCCTCCGTTCATCTTCCCGAAACCCCCGACCCCTCTTTTCCCCTTCTGAACCCTCCCCTTCACTCCCTATATATACCTTAGACCAAACCACCCCCTCAGTCCAGACGACTGTCGCCAACCACCGTTGACCCCGCCATGCGCCATCGCGAACAACACGCTCCGACATCACAAGCAGTAGCAGCAGCAACAGTTCAACTTTACCGCTTCACAGTACGATCTCTACGTCTCATGTAACCGTTTTTTGATCCGTCTTCTCTGGTATGTTCACGACATAGCCCTTTACGACTGCTTTCAAGTAGAATAATTTTTGGAGTCTTGGTTGGAGAGAAAAATTGACTCAAAGTTGGCTAAAAATCTGTTCCAGAATAGTTCATAAACTGTTCCAACCTTCCATGTTCGTGTCTAATTTTTTTCCAACCTAGTTAATATTTTAAAATTCTACTTGAACAGTAATTTAGATAACATAATCGAGTTTTAATCTCTTCAATTAGTTTTTTTAATTTGATTTATATCGTAGACAATTTAACATTGAAGTTGATAAAAAATCTTGATTTTAGAACCCAATTTTTTTTGAAACGGGTGTGTTTCGCCAAACGAGATGACTTCGTCGTATGAGGATTTCAATGAAAAGCGTATATCGTCAACGCATACATGTAAACTTTTGAAAAACTTGATTTGGATGTGCGTGCACACCGGAATGAACGCGTATCCGTCGAAAAACTCCATATCGGTCTGTTCCGACACCTTATCATAACTTCGTGTGTGCTTTTTATTTCGCAACAAAACTTATGCCATCGGATTCGCAACGTTATACTAGTTCTATGACCCAAGTTTGGTTCGATTCTGAGAACGTTGACGAAACACCATTTCGCGGGCCCCATGGTTCTATTTGACGGATGTTTTCGTGACCGGCTCACAAAAATTCAATTTTGGATACTCTATTGAGTTTGTGCCATCATTTTGGACTTATGGACACTAAGTTTGTTAAATTTGGAGAATTTTATCTTTGACACATTTTACGGTATGAAGTGGGCCACTTGTGGACCCTGCTTTGACCAAAAATTGTTAATTCTGTCCCAGTATCCAAATTGGACTTATGGGTAGTCAATCCTAGCTATTTCAAGTACTCTAAAAATATTGGTGATGTTTATTTGAGCATCCGGAGGTGTACGTGCATATTCTACTTTCCCAGGAGTAGTTAACGGAGTTCAGAACCCAGGCAAGTGTACCTTGACAAATCTACAGAGATCATGTTATACTATTTGTTTGTGTTCTTTATATATATATACTTCTATGATGTACCTGTTCAACCTAGGACCATGAGATATTATTTAGCGTCCGAACAAGATTCGAGTGTCGATGCCGTACGCGGAGTCGTGTAACGTCATTTAGAGAGTTGATTCCACGATCCTATACTTTTGCGTGCTTGCTTTACCAAGTACGCCATACCGTAGGACACTTGATACTATTTTATATGACAGAATCTTTCTTGAGTTATTTATGGTAATTCTGTATAGGCTTACATGATTCGTGATATGAGACTAGCATATTATATAGATATCATTATGACTCGTTGTACTAGCTAGAGGTCATGATCTTGCGTGTTATAGATATGAGACATCGTGGACATGAGACGTGAGGTTACATTGGGTAGGAAGAGACACCAAACTACATGCTAATTATTTATATATATACTATACTACTGGAGGTGCCTTAGACTCTGTCTCAGATCTTTGGCACATATACTGGCCCTATGTGATATTACTTGCTGCTATGGGCTCCCCGATACAGAGCCTGTAGTGGTTTCAGCCTGAGTATGAGTGATGCTCTCACATGCATATCACTTAGATGGTTACAGTAGTTTACCCTTGAGTATGTGGCATTATACTATTTTACTTTGGCATGTTGTTTCTTGTACCTTGTTACGTCCCTCTGAGGACCTGATCCCCTGCCAGTTTTACAGCATAGACCATTGTGGAGCCTGCCTGGAGTTGCTGATGTGTGTTGCTTTGTCATGTGGGCATTGGTACTAGGTACTTATATTATTTCTACCAGAGTTATGCTATTCATTTATTCATATTATTAATTTATCTGCTGTTGTAGCCTAGTTTTTATAGTCTTATATTTTTTTCTCGAGTCTATTCGAGCTTATGTGTTACTAGCAGCTGACTTTAGCACATGCAGTTCATTCTTGATATTTTGCTCTTTTATGGATTGTGACATAGGTATTATCAGTATTTCTTGGATAGTTATCCTTATTATACAGCTTATACGTATTCAAGTCAGACCAGAGTCTGGTCGAATGCGTAGCTAGCATGTTACATATTTCTAGTTCTACGTATTTGGGACTGGGGCATTACATATTTTTGTGGTGGCCCATGCAAGTCTTGATTAAATTATTTTGGTTACTTTATGGAATACATAGCTAGATGCTAGGGATTAGATGTGGCCCATGATGGTGATACAAGAAATTATATTATGACTTTAAGAAATTGGAACCTTACGTAGCAAGCTACAGTGGTTAAAACTCTAGTTTTCTTGTGAATTTTAGTATCAAAACTAGATCTTATGGCCCCCTTAAATTATTGATGACTATATGTCTGGACTAAATAGATAGGTATATTGCTAGACCTAATGTTTGAGTAATTAGATAACTCGAGTACTAAAGTATAGCTTTCGAAATCAAATTAGATGTATCTGACTATTTGGGTTGTCAGTGTTAATTGAACAAGTTAAGTTCCACCCGTGATTACTTGGGTAGATAAGCTAGTATCTGTGATAGAGCAAATAGGTTGAAGGATAATAGTTTTGATAGATGTTATAGTCTTAAGTTAGATGTAGTGAATTGCCTATAATAGATGATAAGCTATAACAAGATGGTAACCATGTAGTTTGGATGAAGGGTATACATAGAATAAACAAAGAGAAATCTCAGGTTCAAGGTAAAGAATATAGAATGGTAACAAGAAGAGTCACGAGAAGTACATGATCTTGAGCATTTTAAATTAAGAGAATGATCTAGGAAGGACTAAAGATTTATCACTCGGTAGTTGCCTAGAAGATCTATACTATGAAGCAAAAAGTTCTGGGTCATGATTGGCAAAGCTTATAGTTGAAAACAAGATTAGCATATTAAAAGGATATGAAGGTGAGTAGGAAACAAATGATAAGGGAAAGATATTATGGTCGCATAATCCAAGAAGAATGGATTATGGTATGGACTTGAGAGATAATAATTTTAGTATTTATGAACTGTAATACTTTTGGAATTTTGAGAACTTAGTGTGAGTAGAAATTGTCGATCAGTCTCGAAGTGATACAAATTTCAAGAAATTAAACACAGGTTCAGAATCACATACTGACTTGTTGGTTATTCTGTAGAGGATTATCACAAGACCATTAGATTATAGATTTACATATGGTAGGAAAGTGTATATGGAAGATGAAAGTCTTATAGGAATGATAGCTGGATATTGTGGGTTTACACATAAACTGATTAGGGTCAGGAATTTAGATTTTTGACTAATAGGGTATGAGCTTGCTGGACCTATCCTTAGTAGTAGGTATTTCCAACTTACCATAGCCGATAAATTTTTGGATTTTAGAAATCTTATCATCTCATTGAGTTCGAAGAATTTTCCCTCAAGATAACCATGACATTATGCTTGTATAATAGGGTAGTAGCCTAGTCGAAAGATTCTCATAAGGAAGATAGATTTTATATGGCAGAGACTAGACGAACAACAGTTCAGAAAGATAAATAATAGAATAGAGTAAGTTGCCCAAAAATGGATAGGCATTCCAATTGAAGATTAGATGAGTATTGAATAGTGTCCTTAGTAAATAGTATGTCATGAGTGATAGACCTAAGTACATGCTTAGTTTAGACCCTTACCTACTAAGTTAGGAATATGCGAGTAAGACGGAGTTGTAAAGATCGTATATTATTTACCTATAGCCAGAAGTAGATTTCCAATAGTATGAGAGAGGTTATATAGAATATAACTTATATGAATATAGTATTGAGTTTAAGAATTAGTTGTATTACTCCCTCTACTACATTCCTATCCTTCCTATCAAATTCTTATATTGTTTTGCATATATAGCCTCATGCTTTTGCAACAAAGATCCTTCTAATTATAACAACTGAGTAGATCCTTCTTTCCTTTCCAGTCGTGCCCTAGTAGCAAATTAATCTTTTAGTTAGTACCCTCTTCATGGTGTTAATATCCATCTCACCGTAGGTATCAATTTTGTTCTATTTCTAATTCCCTGATCTAGTTACCGTGACTTGATTCTCTAGATACTTGTCTAATCGTACCTTATTCAATACATTGACCATACTCCCTAGACTTATCATAAACTTCTCTTGTCTTGGTCGGTAGATACCTCCCTTTGTGATTCCCTCGATTAGTCCCTTCGTCATCAATGCCATGCAGTGATCAAAGTCTCTATACCACCTCGCCCTAGTTATACCCGACCAAACCCTTTCTTATGTTTTGTTGAAGACATGAACTATATGAGCAATATTGTTTGGGTAACAATTTTTCTTATAGAGTTGCCGACCAATAGCACCCTAATAATATCTAGGTCCCCTTAGAGAATATTTGATTATGGCGGGTAGACCCTAGAACTCTTGAATCCTTATTAGAAAGTAGGCTATTCCAGAAATCTTGTTAGCAGGACCCTGACTTTAGTTTTGGATACCGACTTAATTTTTATAAGTTGGGTAGATCATACCTCAGGTTTTAGTGTAGGATTATTTTGAAATTTTAGGATAAATTTGAATTTATTTGGTATTGATTAGGATTAATTTCAAACATATTGAATTACCTCTTTAATTTTGTATCCTTTAATACCTTGGTTGTGGCTCAAATATTTGGAGCACAACAATATCCTTTCCTTTCCAACAACTTTCACCCATATGACCTAGACTAGTCACTCTATACCTATGACATAACTATCACTCACAAACTCATCTTCTCATGCTTCGTTTTAGTCGCACAACATTAGCTACGTATTTGTGCATCCAAATAACACCTAGATATCCTTTCCCGTTGCTGGCAATTTTAATACTCAACATTGACTCAATTCTTCTGACAACTTTGAGATTTATGAGCCTAACTGGACCTACTTCACTCATGAACCAACTGTTACACCTAAATATATATTTTTATGCTCTATATAGATCCCACAACATTCGTGGCATACATCCTTCTAGAAAATCTATACTTAATTAGTCAGTTACGTTGCAATTAAATTAAATTGTACATCGACAACCCAATTACCCTAACCACTGATATATCCATATCCCACTCGAGCCAAACAACATCCATAACACTTGTGTTGCATTCAAATAAACTCATGTACTCTCTACATAATGTTAATCAACTTGACAAAATTATAACACCTTTTGACGCTTTTTGCTGAACCATTAATCGGCATCCATGATATGTGATGAAGTATTCCTCGGTACTATTTCACCCTTGTTATATTTGGCTATGATATTTTCTATTGTCTTGTAGACTCATGACCTATTAGAAGCAAGAAAAACTGATAAACTTTCTTAATAGAGTTATTGACTCATTAACGCCATGGTAGTACCTAGATTTTCTTTGATAGGCTGTGACAACTGTCACAAAATTCTCATTATTTTGTATCCCTCATTGAAGTTAGACTTTCTAAAACCCTTAGAAATATGATCATGACTATAGTTCCTGCTACCAACTTAATTTCTATAAGTTTGGTAGTGACTGAAACTAAGTGTATCCTTGCTATTAGAATATGACATCAAACTAGGATCCCCATTGGTAACTGCGTACCCCATCTTTTGATAAACAAGTGCAACCTTGCTTAACTAAAATCTTTTCTACCATGGTTATTTTTAATTTTGAGGACAATTTTTATAAGTTTGGTAGATTGTAAACTCCCTGATTTTTTTTAAATTTTAAATTTTATTATTTTTATTGGTATTATGTAATTAATTACGATTAAGGGAGAAATTTTTATTATTTTAGCTAATTAGAAAAATATAATATTCATGGATAAATATTTATGTATATTTAATGTCACGCCCCAGTCCCAAAATACGTAGGACTAGGACACGTAAGCATACCAGCCACATGTATATGGCAACTCCAAATATATGGAAACCATAATACATGCGTACGCTATATAATTAATAATAATTCACAAGTGGTAAAACTATCACCAGTCACAGGGTATAATCTAAATCTCACCCACAGAAATCAATGAATAAATGAATAACCAATAACTATGTAGATAGATCTCAATATAAAGTATCTAATGATGGTAGTCGGATGGAAACAAATTTACTACCGAACTAGAATATAGAATAAATAAGATAAATATAATATAAGTACAACATCTAACAATCACAAAGCTCGAAGAGAAGACCTCCTCGAAATATACGTAGCAAGTCCGGATCTGCGCTCCTGCGAATACTCATGAATATCTACACCTGGAAAGGGACCAGGTCCTCAGAGGGACATAACAAGATACATAGAAGCATGCCATAAAGTAAATACTGTAAAAACTCAAGGGTGATCTAACCAGCTAAGTGAAATGCACTTTGAAGAAAATATTGGTACGTATGGGTAGGTGAAAGGTATAAAGCGTAGCGTCGAGCCAGAGGCTAGTTCCTAGCATTAGCTGTAAACTGTATGCCAGGAGTATATGCTGACTATATCACCGATCATGATAGCCCGCAGCTAGTAACCTCTGTCGGATGTATCGACAAGCATATACGCCCATAACTGGGTAACACTGGCCCATAACCGGGTAACACTGAGGCTCACAGCCCCACAGTTTACTCTGAAACTACGGCAACCAAATGTCTATCCTGTAGCGCCCTGCTCTGCGTAGGCGCTATGTACAAGTAATATCGCCTCGCTTGCTCGAACGGAAGTCTTCTCGGAGAGTTTTCGACCGATTGATCAAAGTGAGTGGACAGAATTATATTCTCTGATTCTTGTACGACTTAATAATGAATCTGAGTTTTGAATACTTGTTGCTTAAGAAGATTGTTTCATAAGAAGAATGATAAAACCGACTCAGTATACTAATAAGAGAACTCACATAGCTTATCATTGAAACGAATCCATCTGTTTGCTTGCCTAACTAAGAGAATATGAATGCTTATCAGAAATGAGGTAGAACTATTGCCATGCTAAGAGAAAGATAGAATTGTTGCATGCTTAGAAATACTGACACAGCTATCGAACGAACCCTTGCTATGCTAAGAAAGATAAGTAAATGAATCGCTTGAGTATGTCCCTTGGTAATATGCTAATGAAAGAGAAGAGTCTAATGGTCTGCCCTGATGTTTCGGTCCTATAGGATCTAGGGGTGTGTGCTATTAGATTGTTGAAAATATGTGTTTGCTTGAATAAATAAAAGAGAAGAGTCTAATAGTCCGCCCTGATGTTCCGTTCCTTCGGGTTCCAGGGGGTGTGGCTATTAGATTATTATATGCTTGTGAATGTGAATATGATTATGTATTGTTTAAATATTGCTTGTCATGCATTGGTCTCGGGCAACTTGTGCACAAGGTAATAGTCTCTCGATCGATTCCTGGGGCACTGGGAATCGGTCGGTCCGAAAGAGATTGTGAGAGCACCCTGATGTTCCGGTCCTACGGGATCTTGGGGGGTATTGTTGTCCAATAATGGGGAAACTCATGGACCGTCATATAGATAGGGCGCATGCTAGGTTTACCTTCTTACATACCTATCATTGTTGACATCAAAAGATTGATTCATAAGTTTATGTATATATGCTTATTGTGGCTAACTTATGTGTCTACTGTAGGATAACCGTTCGACAATTGGGGTAAGAAATGCAAGTGTTTACATATAAGCCTTCTTGCTGATTAAGATGTGCATCATAGAGTTTATCTGATAGTGTTTCATGCATTTGTATCGGTCGGACAATGGCTATTAGTGAAGAGCTGAACCTTGGTCATGGCTGCTACAACGGTAGTGAAGAGCAACCATGAGTCACAGCTGCTAATAGCATCAAAAGTGAGTCATTGGTTAGCTAGATTACCGCTACCGATCCTGAGTTTCTCGGGGAATGACCTCTGATTGATAGTTCAACTTGTGTGCTTGATTGAATGATAGTCCCTATATGCTACCTTGCCCCAAAGAGTTAGATTTTGGATGCACAATACATGCTACGCACTGCACGATAGAGCACTATCCCGATTGCATGCTTATAGTTTGAATATACAAAAACTGTTTCAAAGTTCTGTTTTTAAAAGATGTAATATGACTATAGTTCTGAGCTGCATGAAATAAACCTAGGTAAAAGTAGCAAGATCACTAGTAATATAATATTTTGCCACATGATTACTTAGTGTGGGTTTCAGGGGGTGTAGCTTCTGTTCAGTTATTTTATCTTACCAGTACTTATAAAAGTGCTGATCCACCAACAGTTTGCTTGTTCTCAGGTTCCTGATCGTCCGAGGAAGCGATAGCCGTGCCTCATCCGAAGGAACTGGAAATCTGGAGTCGATGCCTTGAGCCACTTCGAGTTTGTGCCTGCTTTGAGTTGCTTTTGTATATAGGTACATAATGTATGGAACGGTGTCATTATAATCGAGAGATAGAGTGCTTGAGCGAATTGTAACCTCGGCCATGTACCGCTTGTAACACTTGTGAATATCAATAAAAGAGCCTGTTTTCTTATGCTATTGTGTTCTTTACTTTTCTGCAATATTATGTGCCGTTGCTTCAGTATCGAATAGCTTACTTGCCCTTTTATCAAAGCTTTGGCCTTGTGTAAGCACATTTTTAGGCTTGCACGGTATCACGTCCATGCGAGGATGATCGGTTCCATAGGGACCAAAGCGAGGACGAACGGCCCCGCGGGAACGAGGCGTGACATGTCCCATACGCCTACTAATTGTCTTTCCCGCCCAATGATCTATGCATGTTGTATCCACAACACGATGTAGCTACTACACCGAAATAGAGTGCAAGTATCGGTGTCGTAACTCTGGCTCATAGTTTATCGTTAGAATAATAGTCCAACCTCACAACCAAACAAGGACAAGGATTGGACCTTCGTACTACAATAGACTATGCTCCGACTACTAATAACTGCTAAGTCTTCTAACATGCATCACTATTAGCAATTATACCCTATCTGTCGTACGACCTACACGTACATGTGGCTAACCGTATACGCAAGTCCGTGTCCTACATGAGACTCACAACACGTGTAAAAAATGTGTCAAGGCTTGGGGAGTCATACCGATAACTCCACAACTTTAGGTGGGTCTACTAGACATTAGGTCAGACAAAAATTCTAACGTCAACGCCTTCGTTGACTGCACTCGAGTCTTCTCGGACGCGCACAGTTATATAATATAAATATGCAACTAATAATACAGAATTTAAACAGTACAACAAGGCAAGGTATACTTGCCTGGCAAGAGAGCTGCAACATGTAACGTCCAGATGTCAAATACCAAGAGTCAGAAACTACGACCTCAGAGCAAACATCTCCGGATGCTGAAATAGACATCACCAATATTTCCAAAATTAATGAGATAGCTAGAAATCACTACCCTTTCGTCCAATTTGGACACATGGGCAAAACGGTAATTTTGGGTCAAAGTGGGGTCTACATGTGGGCCACTTTGCACCGAAAAGTGTGCCACAGATAACGATCTCTAAATGGGACAAATTATAGGTCATATAACCTCTAAATGTTAGTAAGAACTCAATGATATGTCCAATTGTGGATTTCGGTGAGTCGAACACAATTTTGCCCAAAAAGTCAACCGTAGGGCCCGCCAATAGACGACTTGGTCAACTATCTCAGAATTGTGTAAAAATTGGGTCACAGGACTAGCGCGATACCATGAGTCTAGTGGCGTAAGTTTTGTTGCATTCTGACGAGTGTACACTAAATGGCGTAGAGTTTTGCAAAGATTGTGATACGGGAAATTTTTACGGATAAGGGCTAATTCCGACACACACACACGTCCGAATCAGTTTTTATAAAAGTCCACACATCTGGGTATATCGTGCGCGCCTTACTATGCACTCGGTAGGATATGGGGCGGTCCCGTTTGGCGGGGCACGCTCTGTATCATAAATTTTGGAAGTTGGAAAAAGTATATTTTTGGGATTTTTAACTTAGTTTAATTCTACATACAGTAATAATTAAAATAATATAATTCACAGAAATTAATCTCGGTTAGGTGGTCTTCGCATACCAAAAAGAAAAACTAGATTCAGATCTCCGTGGTGGGAGATACGAGTTCTTAAACATGGGTGGTTATCGCAGTTTTTTGCGATCCAAAAGTTATCGTTTTTTGCCAAATTTACCTCAGTTTTTGCCTAGGGTTACGCATTGTTCGAGTTAAACTAATATACAGATATGGAAGGGGGATAGGTCATGAACATATCGGTGAAGACGGGATCGAGTTTGGTCGAACGAGGGCGCGAAAAATGAAGCGTGAACAGGGCTAAGTCGCTGTTCAGTTCTGCTGTGTGTTCCAGTCGTGGCACGGCTCGAACGGCGGACGTGCGATCGCGGGAGCGGTGCTCCGGCCGCTCTGGGCTGGGGGCGACGGTCGCGTTTGGTTGAGATAGTAAGGGATAGATTAGGGTTAGGGTTTTGGGATGAGTTATTATATATAGAGAGATGAAGAACACGGGGTTTTTTTGGCTTACGCGCGGGTTTCGGCTACAGCAGTTGTTGCTGATTGCAAATGGGTGGGCCGGGTCTTTAGGGTAGCGGGTTTGGTTATAGGGCTATATGGTTTAGGTCCATTAATCAAAATCCTTTTTCTTTCTTTTTCTTTTATTTATTTTTATTTATTTCTGTTTTATTTCTATTCTCTTTTTTATTTCTTATTCCTTTTTCTTTCTTCTATTATTCTTTTTAATAAACCTTATATATATATATATATATATATATATATATATATATATATATATATATATATATATATATATATAGAAAATTCTAAAAATTATATTAGTGCATACTATTAAATATATATATATATATATATATATATATATATATATATATATATATATATATATATATATATAGAAAATTCTAAAAATTATATTAGTGCATACTATTAAGCTATCAACTTCCCGCAGGGTCTCCTACATGTAAATAATTTAAAAAAATATAATTGCTCCGTAAATCCTCTATTGCACAAACACCTAGCATTAAAAATCCAATAAATTCTATTCCCTTTAATTAGCTAATAAATACCATAACTCAATTAAATGATTAATTAAATACTTAATATGGTTTTTAAAATTAGGGATTTTATATTCTACCCAACTTATAAAAATTTTGTCCTCGAAATTAAAATAAGGTAGGGTTCGTCTATCTAATCTCCCTTGATTACCATCTAAAAGAATTCACCTCTTGTTTAATAATACAATTTTTACCCAACTTAGAATTTATCCATCTATCACATAAGACTATACCTCTAAGAAAAATATTCTTTAAATTATTTAATCATGTTATGCAATCCTCAAAGTTTTTAGCACCAAAGGTATCACCTATGATATGCCCTTAATTACGAAAAAAATAATCATCAAGTAATGTGATTGGCCTATGTGGTATATCTAGTACTATCTGTATATCAAACTTAGACCAAGCATGAGGTTCATCTTTTCGAAATAGGGGAAGACGGAGAACAATAATGAAGAGTTTCAGGGGGAGGTAATAGATTAGAAGTATGGGGGTCACGACGTTTAAAGAATTCAAATAGGAATTGTCAAGGTAGTTGTGGATTAAAATCCTATTTGGTAAATTCTTATTCACATGCTCGTATCAGTATAGTTATATAATCGATACGATATGCTCATACACGTCTATGGGTAAGTATATTCGTCTACTAGTCGACTATATATCTCAATCCACATAAAGTAGTCATGCGAAGAGCGAACCAAGCGCACTATGGCTTGCTAGACCATAATACACTGATTCTGATTAGACAATTAATATTAGTGTGGTTGATCAGGCCCCAATAACACATATGTCATGAACAAGATCGATAAAAGAATAAGCTTACAAAACTAGGCTATAAAATAGCAGCATAAGTCAAGGTAGTACCTAAAATATAAATACGCTAGATCATGGTGAAAGAAGTTTCAAAATAATTCAAGTTCACCCAGAAGATAGGACTCTACAGTCTCTACAGTTGTCATACTAACTCCTTGTTTAAGTCGCTAGTCGACCAGATAGGGGTATAGCCTCTAAGTTCTACAGTCTGAATAAACATTATCTTCTTATGCTAGCATACAGTTAATGTCATTCAATTATACTTCAATAATATATCAAAAGGACTATGTGATACTATGTTTTGAGGCATACTACCCAACTTATAAGAATTAACTAATATTGTACTGCCTTAAGGATAAAGTAGAAACTCCTATTAGAGTTTACGAGAAAAGATATTAGTATTTATTAGGGTATCCTATTACATTATATAGGTAATGGTTATCTTAAGTCTTAGTCATAGTGCTTATAGAACAAGTGTCAATAGTATGAATGGAAAAGTTACTGGCCTTAAGTGGAAAAGGATATAACTTGTATGGAGATATGTGGAACGTGTTACTTGATTTGAAGCTAAGGGTAATCATAAAATCATAATCTAAATAAACAACTCAAACCATCAAGCTCTAACTATTAAGCACATAAATTCAAAATTCAAGATTAATAACTATAATCCTAGCAAACTATATATCCTAGCATAAAGAATTCATTTGGCCTACAATTATAAGAGATGTGGCACGAATTGAAAGATGAAGAATAGGAGAACATAATTAGTCATCGCACAACTAGCAAGCGTTAAGGTTTCAGAGGAACTAGACATGAAATAAAATATAGAGGCTATTGATAATGTCATGGTTTCCTAAGGAAAGATGCTATGCTAATCTCTGTGTTTGAGGTATGATCAAGAAAATATTCTATGCATTGTTCTTGGCTTTCTAAGGTACTGTCTGCTAATCTCAAGACAATAATCTAAATTTATTGTTCTCCAATACTATCTTACTATGAAGGTTAGGTTTAGTCCTAATATTCAATTTTGGTTTTCTATTGGTTCCTCAATACTAGGGTCAACCATTAAAAATCTCTAACTAACTCTAGTAGTGTTTATACTACTCTCAAGTCATTCCTAAACATATCAAGGGATAATGGTAAATTATTCTATAGGTAAGGGACACTTGGGTTCATTAAGTATTCTCATCTTAGTGATGTGTCAATACCCTAGTTGTATTCTTAATAGAAATATTACCCTAATTATCATCCTATCAACAGGGATTCCTATATTCTAGCAGGGCTATACTCAAGGAACTATTAGGAAGTACATGAATCAAGCATGATGCAATTATTCAAATAGAACAGATTGGAAGGAAGACGAGTCATAGTCAAATATGGATGAGATCCTATACTCTAATCCTATTTGCAGGCTTGCTTGGTATAGTAACATAACCAAGACAATATGCTCTCGACCTGCATGGGCTACCACTAAAAAATATGTCATGCCCCAGTCCCAAAATATGTAGGACTAGGACACATAAGCATGTCAGCCGCATGTATATGGCAACTCCAAATATATGGAAACCATAACACATGCGTATGCTGTATAATGAATACTAATTCACAAGTGGTAAAACTATCACCATTCACAGGGTATAATCTAAATCTCACCCACAGAAATCAATGAATAAATGAATAACCAATAACTATATAGCTAGATCTCAATATAAAGTATCTAATAATGGTAGTCGGATGGAAACAAATTCACTACCAAACTAGAATATAGAATAAACAAGATAAATACAATATAAGTACAACATCTAACAATCACGAAGCTCAAAGAGAAGACCTCTTCGAAATATACGTAGCAAGTCCGGATCTGCACTCCTGCGAATACTCATAAACATCTACACCTGGAAAGGGACCAGGTCCTCAGAGGGAAATAACAAGATACATAGAAGCATGCCATAAAGTAAATACTGTAAAAACTCAAGGGTGATCTAACCAGCTAAGTGAAATGCACTTTGAAGACAACCTTGGTACATACGGGTAGGTGAAAGGTATAAAGCGTAGCATCGAGCCAGAGGCTAGTTCCTGGCATTAGTTGTAAACTGGATGCCAGAAGTATATGCTGACTACATCACCGATCATGATAGCGCGCAGCTAGTAACCTCTGCCGAATGTATCGACAAGCATATAACCCCATAACCGGGTAACACTGGCCCATAACCGGGTAACACTGAGGCTCACGGCCCCGCAGTTTACTCTGAAACTATAGCAACCAAATATCTGTCCCATACTCCTACTAATTGTCTTTCCCGCCCAATGATCTATGCATGTTATATCCACAATATGATGTAGCTACTACACCGAGATGGAGCAAGTATCGGTATCGTAACTCTGGCTTATAGTCTATCGTTAGAACAATAGTCCAACCTCACAACCAAACAAGGACAAAGATTGGACCTTCGTACTACAATATACTATGCTCCGACTACTAATAACTGCTAAGTCTTCTAACTTGCATAACTATTAGCAGTTATACCCTATCTATCGCACGACCTACACGTACAGGTGGCCAACCGCATACGCAAGTCCATGCCCTACATGAGACTCATAACACGTGTAAGAAATGTGTCAAGGCCTAGGGAGTCATACCAATAACTCCACAATTTTAGGTGGGTCTACTAGACACTAGGTCAGACATAAATCATAACGTCAACACCTTCGTTGACTGCACCCGAGTCTTCTCGGACCCACACAATTATATAATATAAACATGCAACTAATAATATAAAATTTAAACAGTACAACAAGGCAAGGTATACTTTCCTGGCAAGAGAGCTGCAACATGTAACGTCCAGATGTCAAACACCAAGAGTCAGAAACTACAACCTCAGAGCAAACATCTCCGGATGCTGAAATAGACATTACCAACATTTCTGGAATCAGCGAGATAGCTAGAAATCACTGCCCTTTCATCCAATTTGGACATAGGGGCAAAACGGTAATTTTGGGTCTAAGTGGGGTCCATATTGTCATGCCCCGATCTCCCGCAGGCAAATCGACCGTCCCCGCTAGGTACGAATCACCGTGCCAGCGCTCCCGCGGGACGATCGCTTCGACCCATCCGGGCGTGATGCCGCACGAGCGTAAACCGCGCCCGTGCAAGGCCATAGTTCATTGCCTGGTGGTAAGAGATCTAAGCCACAGAGTCGCACAGATTATCCGAGTACAGCGGAATGTATAAACGCATAAGCGAATGGTAACAAGTTCACTGAGTCGACAATAGCGAAAGCAAGATTGAGTACACAAGTATAAAAGTAAGGCAACTCTTTTATTCATATTAAAACAAGTGTTACAGGCGGTGTATAACCGAGATTACAAGTCGCTCGAGCACTCTCTCTCTGAAACATAAAAGCGTGCCAAGTGGCTATATTTGTGGAATGATTGAATATGCGATGTTCCAACATCATGTCTTGTATATGTGCATCAGTTCCGGACGCAGCGATCCAAGGCTCCAGAGTCGAACTCCATGCCTTAGCACGCACGAAGGAGCATTCGCACCAAACGAGGTTCTTCCGTACCCTGCAAGCAATCTGGTGGGTTATCAGTACATGAATGCACTGGTGGGGAGGCTACTCGCCTGCTTGACAAATCCAAACACGTAATATAGGTTCCGTGCACCATCTATTTTGTTGTCTTTCTAGTTGTGCCTTAGGATCAGTTTTATGGCATATATAAAAAGCCTAACTCGTGTGGCAGTGCGCCGTGCAATATAGGAATAAACACGATAAAACTTACCAACTTGTCCTTCCCTGTCCAAGGCAAACCAAGTTAATTCATGCACCATGATATATAAACATTCAAGCATTAGCATATGCAATATAAGTGTCTCAAGCGAGATTTTATATCGGGTGCCCGAGTTCTTCTATTTAATTCATTTAACACGAGTATACTTTTTTCTCAGATTCAGGAATGATTCACAGGTTCATACTCTTTTATCAGGACACTTGGATTCAGCTTCATAGATGCAATGCAATGACTCGCACACGAATTATCGCTAAGCGAGTATGATCATGAATGCACAGGAGTTGCTGGCGTAGCCATTTATGGACATAGTCGTAATAAGATGGTGGTCCCGATGCCCCGGCAACCCGACCGAACTTATCCGTGTTAGAAATAAACTAGCGCGACTACCGGTTCTTCCCCTAGGCCGGATCGGTCCCGGTGCCCCGGTGCCCCGAACCGAGGAGATCAAGCTCGTGCACAAGCGTCCGTGACTGGATGAATGAGTTCTTATTGTTCTTCCATTATTCTGAGTAAATGGCAATGGTTGTAGGCACAGGTCATGATCCTAGCTACAAACCATCCCAGGCCGTTTGGATCATTTATTATGCATTTCACACAAGTTGATATACAAGTCTATAGTTATGTTCTGGTGTAACTTAACATGATGCGCTCCCCTGGTTCGGGGATTGCCTTGGCGACCTAACAGTCCTGGATACCAGCAGGTTTATTTTAAACATAAGGACTATTTAATAGTCATCTGGCTAACAAGATGCAGGCATGATATACAACAGCGTTTTACTTGATTGAGACATGATTCCATATAACAAGCATTGAATCGAGGCAAGGGTATGAGTTAACATATAGCAGGCAAGCATGCATTTCCAATGAAACTTAAACATTCACGTTGGCTCGGGCCCGAAGGTAAGCCGAGGAGTGAAACTGCAAGGAACTTATCGAACGACATGCTCCAGGGTCATGCAGTGCAATGAGTAAACATAATGTACTTGTATCGTCCTACTCGAGGCACAGCAGGGTCGAGGCAACATTACCAGTTAACATATCAAGCAGACAAGCATGCAAACTTAAACAATCACGTTAGCTCGGGCCCGAAGGTAGACCGAGAAGTGAAACCGTTAAGGATCTTAACGAGCGACATTATCAAGAGTCGTACAATATAACCAGGTAAATAGTGCACTAAGAAAAGCAATACACATATCGATCTATCGAGGCATAGCAGGGTCCAGTTGCCCAAGGCAACGGTAGCATGCGAGGGTCGGTATATAAGCAATCGTTTCATTTTCTATGTTCCAACATAAGCAGTACAAGTTGGGATTATTCTCTTAGCTAGGTGCGTTGGATTCTTATTAGCATACAAGGGGTGATTCACCTAGCGACTAGCATGAAACATTCTATATTTTATGTGTGCTGGCTAAGCAAAGGCAAGTTTACCGTAGCCATCCACCTTAGCGATGATTCGCCCCGGTTGAGCGATACTCCGAGCGAGCCTCTGAAAGCCTAAGCCGGTTCTCTTGAAGGGCCAAGTTTGGATAATCCTTTGCCTCAATGAGTCACCTCACTGAGCAAGGTAGGTCGGGACGATACACTTTTGCCGTTTGAATCGGCAGTCCGCTAGAGCGGAACGGGGTGTTACATCATACACCACTCAAAAAAAGTCTCGTCCTCGAGACTTCCTGAGGGCAAGCCATTCTATCAATTTTTGTCCAAGCATAATTACTGGTACCCCTAGATCCATTTGAACACCATCACCTACTCGTTCCTTATGTCGTGTTGCATGTGTTCTGAGTCGGTCTCATTTGCATCTTAGCGCGGGACATATTGCTTAACGCATGGGTACGTTACAATTTCTCGGGAATGATGATCTAAGGCTGAGGTAAACTTATACAAGTCATTATGCTTGTTCGGTAGGGTATTCACTTGCACTAGCATTCGAGATCAGCATATCGCGAGTCTGGATTGTGCACATATCCGAAGCGTCCTTCAAATACATGCATGTTAACCAACTTGGCGATAGCGAAGTCTGTGCACTCGAATTTCATATCTCATCGAGTCTTGGATCGTGCACTCGTTCGAGGCATCCCTCAAACTTATGTATTCAACCAAACTTAGAGATAGTGAAATCGGACAAGCTACTTGCGAAAATCTCAAGGGTTCCCATTTAGAAATCACAAGGATACTTCCGATAGGGCCAATCAAATCCCAAGTAAGTCCCTTTCCAACTCAATCAAGTATCTGAACTCCCATTAAGTACCATCCGTTCGATTTAGCCGACTAGCGTCCATCCGTTCGGGTCAAATATAACACGTGTTACCATTCCCAGTCTAACCCTAAGTCTGCTGCCCCAATTTTATAGCTTTGTTCAAGCAATGTGATAAAGTCGATTGCACAGATTCATTCACTCAGTACAGGGTTGTCTGCCTAGTTGCTAGGTCAGCTCACAAGGTCATAGGTATAGGTTCAAGTATACGATACATCGTGCAACTTTGTCGCACGATGCTCGCCCCAATTCCTAGGGTGAAACCATTGTTCATTTGTACGGGGTACTCTGCCCAAGCTCGTTTTACTCAGATTTCTAAACATCGAGCACAAATTTTTCTACTCTCAATAACACGTTTGTTTGCACGAGGAACGAGTCCGTTCAGTACAAATATCACAATATCCAAGTTGCAGGACCAGCCTATTAATTTACGTAGTCTATCTCTTCAATACATTTTTGATAGAAACTATTTCCATTTCAAGTCTAGACCACAAAGCCAAAATTTAATTCTAAACCTTAGATTATTTCTCCAAGTCATTCAACCTGATTCACGTATTCTTTCACAAAATTATCAAGCATAATTTATTCCAAGTTCTAGGCTAACTAATCCATTGAAATATTTTCCATCACTTGCATTCCAAGTTTGTCTTACCGTGTTGAACCAGAAGTCAAGACGATCCATAAGTTGTCACGCCTCGGTCTCCCGTAAGTTCGATCATCCACGTTGGACGTGAGATCATCACGTCAACGCTTCCGCTGGATAATAGTCCTAATCCGGGCGTGACTCATGTGCGGGCATAGAATTACGCTCGTACAAGACAAGAACGTTTGAATGTTATGGCTATCTTCAACACGATCGAGACACCTTATCTTTTAACCTTTAATTCTATCCAACTGTATATCCATCAAGTCAAATCCGTTTATGCAGTGATTATAGTTCGTCTTACAAAATTATCCAACTTTGATATTACCGTTCGATATTTCCACAGTCTACTTATGACATTCCTCAAGAAACAAGTTTCTATATTCGAGCCCAAGTCTTTTCCATTTTGATACATTCCATTCATCGAGTTTGTTCGGAATAATCACTGAACATGTTCCCTTGAGTCCGATCATCCCTGCCGTACGCGAATCACCACGCCGGCGCTCCTGCAGGATAACCGTTCTCGTTAGGACTGATTTTGAGAGTTATCTTTTCAAACTCGATTTCAAGATCGTTCTTACAAATTTCCAAACCCATTCCATTATCGCTTATATCTCTCATCGAACCACATTATTCATCCTCGGGCTAACTCATTCGAGCGATATTATATTCAAGTTCAATATGTTAGTTTTAATCCAAAATTGCTCGTACAATTCTCAAGTTTCAGCAAGTTTATCTTAACTAAGATGTTGGTTTCCATTTTCGAAATTTTTATTCAATATAAGCCTTATCAATTGGTTCAAGACATTCTACAATCATTCAATCTGACTATCGCATGAGACTTTCGAATCTGTATGGACATTTCTAAATGTTCCATACACCACTCGGAATCGAGTCATCCTATTAAACCAAAAATTCGATGTCTGCATTTATCGTTAGTATATTCACCAAGTCATACCTAAGAATCCTCGCACGATATTTAGGTATCGCCTAGTAAAATCTTAGTCTTGTATCTATTCCGGATTTAATAGTCATCCAAGGGACTATATCGATTTGTGTCTTCCAACACAAAATATTGTTCGAGCCATTTACCAAAATTCAAACACGATTTTCTATGTTCGCCTAAGCAATAAATCTGGTACAGTTTCTATCAGTTCCAGTTCTAAGTCTGACCCGCTTTATTCCTGAATGATATCCAAATCTTGCTGTAACTTGGCTTGCATCAAAGGGTCTTCAGTGCGCGATACTAAACACAGTTTAGCCGAAAGGCTGTGTGCATAATGAACCGTTCAGGTGATATTCGATTCCGTACACTAACCAGTTAGATACTCAAGTATAGGCATATGGTTTGCACATATATCACGTAAATCTTATCATGAGTCCATTCCCCAAAGGGTCTAGCACAGGTCGACACAAAGGCCTACAAATCACAATATCATACAAGCAATCATACCTTTTCACATACAACTTTTGAAAGTATTTAGACTTATTGTTTGGAACATCCCACTGAGGCATTGAGAGTGTGTGTGCACATAACCCACAACGAGCTTTCAAAACTGAGACATTTGAAATGAAGTTCAAAGGCGTATAAGCCAAGATCTGATACCACTATGTCATGCCCCGATCTCCCGCAGGCAAATCGGCCGTCCCCGCTGGGTACGAATCACCGCGCCAGCGCTCCCGCGGGATGATCGCTTCGACCCATCCGGGCATGATGTCGCACGAGCGTGAACCGCGCCCGTGCAAGGCCATGGTTCATTGGCTGGCAGTAAGAGATCTAAGCCACAGAGTCACACAAATTGTCTGAGTGCAACGAAATGTATAAACGCATAAGCGAATGGTAACAAGTTCACTGAGTCAAC
Organism: Iris macrosiphon; assembly: GCA_036927795.1. Classification (NCBI taxonomy): domain Eukaryota; kingdom Viridiplantae; phylum Streptophyta; class Magnoliopsida; order Asparagales; family Iridaceae; genus Iris; species Iris macrosiphon. The sequence continues at coordinate 200,905,244 of JAYESA010000004.1, read as the reverse complement.
AATAGCGGAAGCAAGATTGAGTAAACAAGTATAGAAGTAAGGCAACTCTTTTATTCATATTGAAACAAGTGTTACAGGCAACGTATAGCCAAGATTACAAGTCGTTCGAGTACTCTCTCTCTGAAACATAAAAGCGTGCCAAGTGGCTACATTGGTGGAATGATTGAATAGGCGATGTTCCAACATCATGTATTATATATGTGCATCAGTTCTGGATGCAGCGATCTAAGGCTCCAGAGTCAAACTCCATGCCTTAGCACGCACGAAGGAGCATCCGCACCGAACGAGATTCTCCCGTACCCTACAAGCAATCTGGTGGATTATCAGTACATGAATGCACTGGTGGAGAGGCAACTCGCCCGCTCGACAAATCCAAACACGTAATATAGGTTTCGTACACCATCTATTTTGTTATCTTTCTAGTTGTGCCTTAGGATCAGTTTCATGGCATATATGAAAAGCCTAACTCGTGTGGCTATGCGCCATACGATATAGGAGAAAATACGACAAAACTTACTAACTTGTCCTTCCCTGTCCAAGGCAAACCAAGTTAATTCATGCACCATGATATATAAACATTCAAGCATTAGCATATGCAATATAAATGTCTCAAGCGATATTTTATATCGGGTGTCCGAGTTCTTCTATTTAATTCATTTAACACGAGTATACTTATTTCTCAAATTCAGGAATGATTCACAGGTTCATACTCTTTTATCAGGACACTTGGATTCAACTTCATAGATGCAATACAATGACTCACACACGGATTGTCGCTAAGCGAGTATGATCATGAATGCACAAGAGTCGTTGGCGTAGCCATTTATGGACATAGTCGTAATAAGACGGTGGTCCCAATGCCCCGACAACCCGACCGAACTTATCCATGCTAGGAATAAACTAGCGCGACTACCAGATCTTTCCCCTAGGCCGGATCGGTCCTGGTGCCCCGGTGCCCCGAACCGAGGAGATCAAGCTCGTGCACAAGCATCCGTGACTGGATGAATGATTTCTTGTTGTTCTTCCATTATTCTGAGTAAACGGCAATGGTTGTAGGCACAGGTCATGATCCTTGCTACAAACTATCCCAGGCCGTTTGGATCATTTGTTATACATTTCACACAAGTTGATATACAAGTCCATAGTTATGTTCTGGTGCAACTTAACATGATGCGCTCCCCTGGTTTGGGGATTGCCTTGGCGACCTAACGGTTCCGGATACCCGCAGGTTCATTTTACACATAAGGACTATTTAATAGTCATCTGGCTAACAAGATGCAGGCATGATATACAACAGTATTTTACTTGATTGAGGCATAATTCCATATAACAAGCATTGAATCGAGGCAAGGGTATGAGTTAACATATAGCAGGCAAGCATGCATTTCTAATAAAACTTAAACATTCACATTGGCTCGAGCCCGATGGTAAGCTAAGGAGTAAAACCGCAAGGAACTTATCGAACGACATGCTCCAGGGTCGTGCAGTGCAATGAGTAAATATAGTATACTTGTATCGTCCTACTCGAGGCACAGCAGGGTCGAGGCAATATTACCAGTTAACATATCAAGCAGACAAGCATGCAAACTTAAACAATCACGTTAGCCCGGGCCCGAAGGTAGACCGAGAAGTGAAACCGGTAAGGATCTTAACGAGCGACATTATCTAGAGTCGTGTAATATAACCAGGTGAATAGTGTACTAAGAAAAGCAATACACATATCGATCTATCGAGGCATAACAGGGTCCAGTTGCCCAAGGCAATGGTAGCATGCGAGGGTCTGTATATAAGCAATCATTTTATTTTTTATGTTCCAACATAAGCAGTACAAGTTAGGATTATTCTCTTAGCTATGTGCGTTAGATTCTTATTAGCATGCAAGGGGTGATTCATCTAGCGACTAGCATAAAACATTCCGTATTTTATGTGTGCTGGCTAAGCAAAGACAAGTTCACCGTAGCCACCCACCTTAGCGATGATTCGCCCCGGTTGAACGATACTCCGAGCGAGTCTCTGAAAGCCTAAGCCAATTCTCTTGAAGGGCTAAGTCTGGATAATCCTTTACCTTAATGAGTCATCTCACTGAGCAAGGCAGGTCGAGATGATACACTTTTGCCATTTGAATCGGCAGTCCGCTAGAGCAGAATGGGGTATTACACACATCTGGGCCACTTTGCACCGAAAAGTATGCCAAGGGTAACGGTCTCTAAATAGGACAAATTATAGGTCAAACAAATTTTAAATGTCAGTATGAACTCAATGGTATATCCAATTGTGAATTTCGGTGAGTTGAACATAATTTTGCCCAAAAAGTCAATCGTAGGGCCCGCCAATAGGCTACTTGGTCCACTGTCTCAGAATTATGTGAAAATTGGGTCACAGGACTAACGCGATACCACGAGTCCAGTGGCACAAGTTTTGTCGTATTCTGACGAGCATACACTAAATGGCACAGAGTTTTGCAAAGATTGCGATACGGAAAATTTTTACGGATACGGGCTGATTTCGACGCGCACACACGTCCGAATTAGTTTTCGCAAAAGCCCATACGTCTGGGTATACTGTACGCGCCTTACGGTGCACTTGGTACATGATGGGGCGGTACCGTTTGGCGGGGTGTACTTCGTATCATAATTTTTGGAAGTTGGAAAAGTATATTTTTGGAATTTTTAACTTAGTTTAATTCTACATACAATAATAACTAAAATAATATAATTCACAGAAATTAATCTCGGTTAGGTGATCTTCGTATACCAAAAAGAAAAAGTAGATTCGGATCTTCGTGGTGTGAGATATGAGTCCTTAAACATGGGTGGTTACCGTAGTTTTCTGCGATCCAAAAGTTATCATTTTTTGCCAACTTTACCTCAGTTTTTGCCTAGGGTTACGTGTTGTTCGAGTTAAACTAATATACAGATATGGAAGGGGGATAGGTCGTGAACATATTGGTGAAGACGGGATCGAGTTTGGTCGAGCGAGGGCACGGGAAATGAAGCGTGAATAGGGCTAAGTCGCTGTCCAGTTCTGCTGTGTATTCCAGTCATGGCGTGGCTTGAACGGCGGACGTGCGATCGCGGGGGCGGTGCTCCGGCGACTCTAGACTGGGGGAGGCGGTCGCGTTTGGTCGAGATGGTAAGGGATAGATTAGGGTTAGGGTTTTGGGATGAGTTATTATATATAGAGACATGAAGAACGCGGGGAGGGGGGGGGGGGAGGGGGTTGGCTTGCGCGCGGGTTTCGGCTACAGCAGCTGTTGCTGATTGCAAATGGGTGGGCCGGGTCTCTAGGGTAGAGGGTTTGGGTATATGGGCTATAGGGTTTAGGTCCATTAATCAAATTCCTTTTTTTTCTCTTTTTCTTTTATTTCTTTTTCTTTCTTTCTCTTTTATTTCTATTCTCTTTTTCATTTCTTATTCCTTTTTCTTTCTTCTATTATTCTTTTTAATAAACCTTATATATATATATATATATATATATATATATATATATATATAAAATTCTAGAAATTATATTAGTGTATACTATTAAGCTATCAACTGCCCGCAGGGTCTCCTACTTGTAAATAATTAAAAAAATATAATTGCTCCGTAAATTCTCTATTGCACAAACACCTAGCATTAAAAATCCAATAAATTCTATTCCTTTTAATTAGCTAATAAATACTATAACTAAATTAAATAATTAATTAAATACTTAATATGGTTTTTAAAATTAGAGGTTTTACATTTAATTAATAACAAATATTACACAGGAAATAATTTTGGGTGTACAACTATTATTAAAGTATTGAAGATTTTTCTGGAAATTATTTAAATTACAAACCCATTTATAAATGGTTATATATATATATATATATATATATATATATATATATATATATATATATATATATATATATATATATATATATGGTTAATAATAATAGAAATAATATTAAACCCAAATAAAATAAAATCCTAAACCCTAAACCCGAAACTCGGATACCCACACCCGAAACCCAAAACCCCCGCTATAGTAACCCCAGCCCCGAACCCTTCAGCTACAAAACCACCCCGATCCCTCCGTTCATCTTCCCGAAAACCCCGACCCCTCTTTTCCTCTTCCGAACCCCCATTCACTCCCTATATATACCTTAGACCAGACCGCCCCCTCAGTCCAGACGACCGCCACCAACCGTCGTCGACCCCGCCACGTGCTGCCGTGAACAACCCGCTCCGACATCACAAGCAGCAGCAACAACAACAATTTAATTTTACCTATTCGCGGTGCGATCTCAACGTTGTCATGTAACCATTTTTCAATCCGTCTCCTCCAGTACGTTCACCGCATAACCCTTTACGACTGCTTTTAAGTAGAATAATTTTTGGAGTCCTGGTTGGAGAGAAAATTTGACTCAAAGTTGGCTAAAAACCTGTTCCAGAACAGTTCATAAAATATTCCAACCTCCCATGTCCGTGTCTAATTTTCTTCCAACCTAGTTAATATTTAAATTTTTTACTTAAACAGTAATTTAGACAATATAATCGAGTTTTAATATCTTTAATTAGTTTATTTTAATTTGATTTATATCGCAGACAATTCAGCATTGAGGTTGATAAAAAATCCTAATTTCAGAACCCAATTTTTTTTGAAACGGGATACGTCCTGCCAAACGAGGCAATTTTAGCGTGTGAGAATTTCATCGAAAGGCGCGTATCATGAACGCGAACGTGTGAGACTTTGTGAAACTTGATTTGGATGTGCGTGCACACCGAAATCAACGCGTATCCGTCGAAAAATCTCTTATCGGCCTGTTTCGACATAGTGTCATAACTTTGTGTGTGCTTGTTGTTTCATAACAAAAACAAAACTTGTACCACCAGATTCATAGCGTTATAATGGTATTATGACCCAAGTTTGGTTCGATTCTGAGAACGTTGACGAAATGCTATTTTGCGGGCCCCACGGTTCTATTTGACGGGCGTTTTTGTGACCGGCTCACCAAAATCTAATTTCGGATACTCCATTGAGTTTATGCCATCATTTTGGACTTATGGACACTAAGTTTGTTAAATTTAGAAAATTTTATCTTTGACATATTTTACGGTGCGAAATGGGCCACTTGTGGACCCCGCTTTGACCCAAAACCGTCAATTTTGTCCTTGTGTTCAAATTAAACTTATGAGTAGTCAATCCTAGCTATTTTAAGTACTCTGAAAATATTGGTGATATTTATTTCAGCATTCGGAGGTGTACGTGCAGATTCTACTTTTCCAGGAGTAGTTGACAGAGTTCAGAACCCAGACAAGTGTACTTTGCCAAATCTGCAGAGATCATGTTATATTATTTGCTTGTGTTCTTTCTATATATAAACTTCTGTGATCTACCTATTCAACCTAGGACCGTGAGACGTTACTTAGCATCCAAATAAGATTCGGGTGTCGACGCCGTATGCAGAGTCGTGTAACGTCATTTAGAGAGTTGATTCCATGATTATATACTTTTGCGTGGTTGCTTTACCAAGTACGCCATACCGTAGGATACTTGACACTATTTCATGTGACAAAAACTTTCTTGAGTTATTCATGGTAATTCTGTATAGGCTTACCGGATTCGTGATATAAGACTTGCATATTATATAGATATCATTATGACTCGTTGTACTAGCTAGATGTCATGATCTTGCGTATTATGGACATGAGATGTCGTGGACATGAGACATGAGGTTATATTGGGTAGGGATAGACACACCATACTACAGGCTAATTATTTATATATATACTATATTACTCGAGGTGCCTTAGACTTTGTCTTAGATCTTTGACATATATACTGGCCCTACGTCATATTATTTGCTGCTATGGGCTCTCCGACACAGAGCCTGTAGTGGTTTTAGCCTGAGTACGAGTGATGCTCTCACGTGTATATCACTTAGATGGTTACAATAGTTTATATCATGCCCCGATCCCGAAGGTCCCGACGACGCCCCCGTCGGGAGTGAATCACCGTGCCTCGGCGCTCCCACGGTGCATGTAGTTGTTTGCCATCGGAACGTGATACCGTACGAGCCTGGGGTTGTGCCCGCACAAGATAACATTGTTAGAGTTATGGCTATCATCGAATCGATCGAGTACGCATCGGAGGGACAATATTGCAAACAATAATCCATCTGAGTATACGTGGCAAATCACAAGGCACGAGATTCTCTGAATATAATGACATCGTTCCATACATTATGTCCCTCTATACAAAAATAGCTCAAAGCAATCGATATGGCTCAAGGCATTAAAACCAATATTTTGGGCCTGGGGATGAGGCACGACTATCGCTTCCTCGGATGATCCAATACCTGCGAACAAGCAAACTGTTGGTGGATCAGCACTTTGGAGAAAGTACTGGTAAGTCTAAAATCAACGAACAAAAGCAACATTCACTAAAACCAATACTAAGTAAATATTATATTACTAGTGATCTTTCTAGTTTTACCTAGGTTTATTATATGCAGCACAAGAACAGAGTCATATTACTTCTTTTTGGAAATATCTTTGAAAACATAGTTCATGTTTGATTCATTCAAGCACACAAGGTAAGCCGATTATTCTACTATCAGGGTGTGCGCAACATATCTCATGAGCTATACCTAAAGACTCTGGGGACAATGCACCTGTCACGACCCGCACCCAAAAAATCGGGCATGAGTCGTGGGTACGTCCAGCCCATGCCACAGAATCGGCGGTAGAACACTGTCTAGGTCCATTCTAGGTCACAACTATCTATATGTGTATGTGAGAGCACCATGTAGGAACTATCCTTCTATCAAGAAAATACGATAAACTATCTATATGCTTTTCGGTCCCCGAGAAACTCAGGATCAGTAGCGGTTATCCAGCAAACCATTGACTCTTTTATCTGATGCTATTAGCAGCTGTGACTCATGGTTGCTCTTCACTATCATTAGCAGCCGGGACCAAGGTTCAACTCTTCACTAATAGCCATTATCCGACCGATGCGAATGCATAGAATACTATCAAATAAACTCTATGATGCAAACAAAATGAACAAGCAGACCATCTATCTCTTCTTTTCTATCTCTGTGCGGACTGGACGCCCTCTCTTCTCTGAACAAGTTTAAGCATGATGTGGTTCTATCAAAACACAAGCAATATGAAAACATGTTCAATCAATCCCTTACTCTTCTTATTAGCATGGCAAGGTTCTCTATTGATAAGCATTCAAGTTTTAGCTAAGCATACAGTTCTATTAACCAGGAGATGACTGATCTAGGTGAGTGGGCAGAAACTTTGTTCTCTGATTCTTGCACGCCTTAATAATGAATCTGAGTTTTATAATTCAATAAGGCGCTCTTAAGAAAGACATCCTTTTGAGTCAGCAAATCAATATCTCTTGTATATAGTGCCGACGGGGAGCGGGGCACTACAGTTTACCCTTGAGTATGTGGCATTATATTGTTTTACTTTGGTATGCTATTTTTTATACCTTTTTACGTCCGTCTGAGGACCTGGTCCCCTGCCAGTTTTGTAGCATAGACCGTTGTGGAGCCTGCCTGGAGTTGCTGATGTGTGTTGCTTTATCATGTGAGCATTAGTACTAGGTACTTATATTATTTCTACCAGAGTTATACTATTCATTTATTCATATTATTGATTTATCTGCTATTGTAGCCTAGTTTTTATAGACTCATATTTCTTTCTCGAGTCTATTCGAGCTTATGTGTTACTGGGCAGCCAACTTTAGCACATGCAGTTTATTCTTGATATTTTGCTCTTTTATGGATTGTGACATAGGTATTATTAGTATTTCTTGGATAGTTACCCTTATTATACAACTTATACATATTCGAGTCAGACTAGAGTCTGGTCAAATTTATAGCTGGCATGTTACGTATTTTTAGTCCTACGTATTTGGGTCTGGGGCGTTACACTCGTCCACTATAGCATCACTCCAGTGATCCCCACGTATATTTAAACTGTGCAAGCTAACTATATCTTCGTGGCAGGGAAGGTCATGGTAAGTATTGTGCAGGTGGTTCAGATGGACAGATAAAAGTTACCGAAAGGTGGCATATTTATTTCAGTAAATTTTCATATCTATTGCTTGCTTGTAAATTAAACTAAGACAAGATAGAAAGACTACATAATAACTTGCATGCTCCACATAAACAATGTGTTGATTTGTATAGTTGGGTTAGCTCGCTTTCACCAGTGTATTTTGATGTACTAACCCTCGTTGCAACAGGTTCCCCATATCAAGGAGATCCTAGAAGAATCTAGAGCGACTTTCCAATCCAGTCTACCTACTGGCACACCCTGATCGTGCCTTCGAAGAGACATTTTGAAGTTTCAAGAGCTCGTGCATATAGCTTATGCAGCTCCGTGGAAAAGTGATAGCTTCGCCCGAAGGTGTCTATAGCTTTGAAGTTTTAGTAAAAGGATGTAATGTACAGGACGATTATCTCATTTTGTGTCCACTTTTGTAAGCCCATGAGGAAATTACCTGACTCATTCAAGAGTTTGTAAAAAATATTCATAATCAATAAAGAGAACTTTTCCATGTTTCAATATTGTGTTCAATTACCTGCGTATTCTGAATATGTGCTCGTTATTTATAAAGTACCTTGGCCTTGTGCGATGCGCAACCTAGGCACGCACGACATCACGCCTGGGGGACGACTATCGATTCTACGAAATCGGGACGTGACATATTGGTATCAGAGCACATATTCAAGTTCCTTTGACCCTCGTGTCAAAAAAGTTCCTTTAACGATCTATATCCTATGCGAACCCTTGAACTCGTTTGGTCAAAATGAGATACGTTCCATACAATGAGTCCATAAAACATTATGAGCCTAACCTGATGCAAGTTACTTTCTTTTGAAAGAATGACTCAAACACAAGCATTAGCGCTAGAACAAGGAGAGGTACAAGCCCAGAAATGTAGTTCTGACACCTCAGGAAGTTCCGAAAGCCAGCGAGCCATGCCCCCTGTCAATCCAATTGAGCGAATGATATGGATGCTTGAAGCAAAACAACAGAGGGATGATGCTCGTCATGAGCGAGCTGAGAAGTGGGCGAAAGAGCGACAGAGCAAGTTCGAAGGTAATCTAGAAGCCCGATTTGCAGTCCAATAGAAGCTGTAAAACCCCTCATTTTTAAAATTTTAAAGTTTAATATTTTTATTTTAAATATAGATTTTTTTGGTATTTTAGCTAATTATAAAATATAAATACTTTGACTTATTTAACTTATATACATATTTGTTTATAATTAGTAATTAAAATTTATTTGAAAAAATGTTTTTTGCAAGTATAATTAATCCCTAGAATCAATTTTAAGAACAAATCTATTTCTTTACTAATTGCCTAATAAAATTTAGGATTTATTTTGATATATGTACAAATAGTATATATATATATATAATTATTTATAAATAAAGAAAAGAAAAAAAATAAAAGAAAAAAAATCCAAACCCCAAACCCAAACCCAAAACCCAAACCAAAAATCCTAAATCCACTACCCTTTCCCTGACCCCTCTGTTCACCTAACTGTAACCTCCCTTCTCTCCATCTATATATGACACACACCACCATCAACATCACCATGAAACCACCACCACCAAGCCCTACCCTAGCCACATGTCGACCTCGACTTCTAGCGCCATCGCCGACACCGGCTCCGACCGCAGCCTCCCCGCACGGTCGCTACAGTACTAGCGTGGGCGCGTACGCGGGTGACAACGACTGCAAAAGTAGCAATCCGGGGTTGACGTCCCCAGCGAGCCCTGACGACCCACGACCCCCGGCGAGTACCCCCTGCTGGACGACCTCCCTCGTGCTTCCTCGAGGCCGAACGTGGTCGATCCCTTGCCCCGCGATCGAGAATGCCATAAAATCGAGCAGAATTTTAGTTTCAACGAGTCAACTTCACGGTGCATTACCGCTCTCCTCGCACATTCGAATATCATGCCACCTTCTCTGGTATGATCCCTATCTAACCCCCTTCCATCATCTTTAATTAGTTTATTTTAATTTGAATTAGGTTGATAATTAATCGAGTTCCAAAATTAATAAAAACTTAATTTCTAAAAACCAAAATTCCTGATACGGGATGCGTTCCGCCAAACAAGGTGACTTCATTGCGTGTTAATTGTACTAAAAGACGTATATCGTCAACGCGGACGTGTGGGCTTTTGGGAAACTGATTTGGACGTGCGTGCACACCGGAATCAACACGTATCCGTCAAAAAATACCATATCGGCCTATTCTGACACCTTGTCATAACTTCGTGTGTGCTTGTCATTTCGCAATGAAACTTATGCCATCGAATTCGTAGCGTTACACTGGTCCTGTGATCCATGTTTGGTTCAATTCTGAGAACGTTGACGAAACACCATTTCGCGGATCCCACGGTTTTACTTGACGGATGATTTCGTGACCGGCTCACCGGAATCCAATTTTGGATACTATATTGAGTTTGTATCATCGTTCTGGAGTTGTGAATACTAAGTTTGTCAAATTTGGAGAACTTTATCTCTAACATATTTTACGGTACAAAGTGGGCCACAATTGGACACCGCTTTGACCCAAAACTGTCATTTTAGCCCATGTGTCCAAATTGGACTTATGGGTAGTCAATCCTAGCTATTTTTTATGTTTCAAAAATATTGGTAATGTCTGTTGCAGCATCCGGAGATGTTTGTGTAGATTCCACCTTTTTGGGAGTACTTGATGCATTGAGCTCGCTACTTGGATCTCGCTATATCCAGAATCCAAGCAAGTGTACCTTGCCATGATGTATCACAGTTTCTTGGCTTAATTATCTTACTTAGTTATTACAGTTATTTGATATGGTTGATGTGTGTGTTAACCTTGGACCATGAGACATTGCTTAGCGTCCGAACAAGATTTGGGTGTCGACGCCGTACGCAGAGTCGTGTAATGTCACCTAGAGAGTCAATTCCATGATCCTATGTTTATGTGCTTACTTTACCAAGTACGTCAAACCGTAGGACACTTGACACTATTTTATGTGACAAAATCCTTCTTGAGGTATTCATGGTCATTCTGTATAGGATTACATGACTCGTGTTATGAGACTTGCATATTATATACATGTATCATTATGACTCATTGTACTAGCTAGAGGTCCTGGTCTTGCGTGTTATGGATATGAGACATCGTGGACATGGGATGTGAGATTATATTGGGTGGGAAGAAACACACCATACTACATACTGATTATGTTTATATATATACTATGCTACTAGAAGTGCCTTAGACTTTGTCCCAAATCTTTGCCACATTTACTACCCTACTAGATATTACTTGTTGCTATGGGCTCCCCGATACAGAGCCTGCAGTAGTTTTTGCCTGAGTATGTGTGATGTTTTCATGTGCATATCACTTAGAGGGTTACAGTACTTTATCCTTGAGTATGTGTCATTATACTATTTTATTTTGGCATGCTTTTTCTTGTACCTTGTTACGTTCCTCTGAGGACCTGGTCCCTTACCAGTTTTGCAGCATAGACCGTTGTGGAGCCTGTCTGGAGTTGCTGATTTGGGTTGCTTTGCCATATGGGCATTGGTACTAGGTACTTATATCATTTCTATCAGAGTTATGCTATTCATTTATTCATATTATTTATTCATCTGCTGATGTAGCCTAGTCTTGTAGACTCATATTTCTTTCTCGAGTCCATTCGAGCTTATGTGTTACTGGATGGCCGACTTTAGCACATGTAGTTCATTCTTGATATTTTGTTCTTTATGTGGATTGTGACATAGATATTCTCAATATTCTTAGATAGTTACCCTTATTATACAACTTATACGTATTCGAGTCAGACCAGAGTCTGGTCATATGTGTAGTTGGCATGTTACGTATTTCTAGTCCTACGAATTTTGGGACTGGGACATGACATATTTTTGTGGTGTCCCATATAGGTCATGATTAAATCATTTCGGTTACTTTTCGGTATCGAGCGATCTTGTAATTAGAATTAGCAGTATTACTATCTCAATCCACAACTGATTTAAAAATTTCTTAGCATTTGATTATCGCCCTTGAACTTCATAATTGTACTCGTTTATTCCCCTCGACATCTTTATTATTGTTTATCATCCCTCCCTATTTCAGAGAGATGGACGTTCGTGCACGGTATTTCCTCCAGAAGCAGATCCTTGTCAAGGCGGAAGAAGACATGCTGGATATAAAGTTTTGAGAAAATGGTTACCCTTAGTAGGGTAGGTAGATAGGTTATTTCTATATACTAGAGCTGGTGTAGATTGTTAGCATGAGAATTGAATATAGTATTAGAGGCCTAGAACTAATAAAATCTTATCCTTGCTTAAGGTAGCAATAATTTAGAAGTATTAGAAGTTAGAAAGATGGTTTTATTCTAATGCATTAGAATACTTTATGGAATACATAGCTAGATGCTAGGGATTAGTTGTGGCCCATGATGGTGATACAAGAAATTGTATTATGACATTAAGAAATTAAAACCTTACGTAGTAGGCCATAGTGGTTAAATCTCTAGTTGTCTTATGACTTTTAGTATTAAAACTAGATCTTATGACCCCCTTAAATTATTGATGACTATAGGTCTGGACTAAATCGATAGGTAGATTGCTAGACCTAATGTTTGAGTAATTAGATAGCTCAAGTACTAAAGTATAGCTTTCAAAATCAAATTAGATGTACTTGATTATTTGGAATGTCAGTATTAATTGAACAAGTGAGTTCCACCCGTGATTACTTGGGTAGATAAGCTAGTATCTATGATAGAGCAAATAGGTTGAAGGATATAAGTTTTGATAGATGTTATAGTCTTGAGTTAGATTTAGTGAAGTTCCTATAATATATGACAAGCTATAACAAGATAGTAACCATGTAGTTTGGATGAAGAGTATACATGGAATAAACTAGGAGAAATCTCAGGTTCAAGGTGAAGAAGGTATAATGGTAACAAAAAGAGATTCACGAGGAGTATATGACCTTGAGAAATTTAAATTAAGAGAAGGATTTAGGAAGGACTGAAGATTTTATCACTTGATAGTTGCCTAGAAGATCTATACTATGAAGCGAAAAGTACTGGGTCATGATTGGCGAAGCTTATAGTTAAAAACAAGATTAACATACTAAAATGATAGAAGGTGCGTAGAAAACAAATAATAAGGGAAATATATTATGGCCGCATAATCCAAGGAGAAGGAATTGTGATATGGACTTGAGGGATAATAATTTTAGTATTTATGAATTGTAATACTTTTAGAACTTTGAGAATTTTATGTGAGTCGAAATTGTTGATCAGTCTCGAAGTGATACGAACTTCAAAAAATTAAACACAAGTTCAGAATCACTTACTAACTTGATGGTTATTCTGTAGAGGATTATAACAAAACCCTTAGATTATAGATTTACACATGGTAGAGAAGTATAAATGAAGATAAAAGTCTTATAGGAATGATAGCTGAATATTGTGGATTTACATATAAACTGATTAGGGCCAAAAAATTAGATTTTTGACTAATAGAGTATGAGCTTGCTGGACCTATCCTTAGTAGTAGGTGATGAGAACAAATTTCTAATTTACCATAGCAGATGGATTTTTGGATTTTAGAAATCTTATCATCTCATTGAGTTCGAAGAATTTCCACTCAAGATAACCATGACATCATGCTTTTGTAATAGGGTAGTAGCCTAGCTGAAAGATTCTTGTAAGGAAGATAGGTTTTAGATGGCAGAGACTAGATGAACAATAATACAGAAAGATAGACAATATAATAGAGTAAGTTGTACAAAAATGTATATGCATTCCAATTAAAGATTAGACGAGTATTGAAGAGTGTCATTAGCGAATAGTATGCCATGAGTGATAGACCTAAGTACATGCTTAGTTTAGACCCTTACCTACTAAGTTAGAAATATGCGAGGAAGATGAAGTTGTAAGGATCGTATATTGTTTTCCTATAGCCAGAGTAGGTTGCCAATACTATAAGGGAGGTTATATAAAATATAACTTATATGAATATAGTATTGATATTAAGAATTTGTTCTATTACTTATCGACTGTATTCCTATCATTCCTATTAATAATTCCTATCTTGTTTTACGATCATAAGCCTCTTATTTTTGCAGCAACAAGCCTTCTAATTATCCAAATGAGTAGATCCTTCCTCTTTCTCTAGTTGTGCCTTAATTACAAAATCAATCCCTTAGTTGGTACCACTCCTTGTGTTAATATTTATATCACCATAGGTATCAGTTTTTTTCTACTTTAATCCCTTTGATCTAGTCACTATGACTCAATTTTCCAAATACCTGCCTAATCGTGCCTTATTTAACCATGTAGACTTATCATAAATTTTTCTTATCATGGCCTAAATTTTGGTCTCTTCGTCATCAATGCCAATGAATGATCGAAGCCTCTGTACCACCTTGACTTAGTTAGATCTGACTCAGTCATTTTTTCTGTCTTGTAGAAGCTTGACCTATACAAGAGCAGTAATGGATGGGTTGTAATTTCTCTTATAAAGTTGTTGATGAATAACACCCTGATAGTTTCTAGGTTCCCTTAGAAAATCCTTGATTATGGCCAATAAATTCTAGAATTCTTGTATCCTTATTTAGAAAATAGGCCCTTCCAGAAATCTTGTTAGCAGGACCATGACCATAGTTTTAATACCAACTTAATTTTTATAAGTTGGGTAGATAGTTAGCCCCTGGTTTTAGTGTAGGATTATTTTTAGAAATTCAGGGTAAATTTGAATTTATTTTGGTATTAATTAGGATAAACTCAAACGGATTAAATTACCTCTTAAATGTCTGTATCCTTGATACCCTTTGTTGTGGCTCGGATATTTGGAGCACAACACTATCATTTCTTTTCCAACAACTTTTACCGTTATGACCTAGACTAGTCACTCTACACCTATGACATGAGTATCACTCACAAACTCACCTTCCTATGAATATTCTTTTCTATTGCGGGCAATTTTAACATGCAACACCGACTCAATTCTTTCAACAACTTTGACATTCATGAGCCTAACCTGGACCTACTCACTCAGGACCCAGCCGTCACTCCCAAATATACACTCTCATGCTCCATATAGACCCCACAACATTCGTGACATACCTCCTTCTAAAAAACCTATACTTATATATTCAATTTTGTTGCAATTAAATTAAATTGTACATCGGCAACCTAATTACTCTAACCACTAATATATCAGTAGTTCATTCATGCCAACCTATATCCATGATACTTGTGTTGTATTAAATTGAACACCCTTGTACTCTTTACACAATAATAATCACCTTGATGAATTATATTATCTCTTGACACTTATTGTTGAACTGTTGATCGACATCCATGATATGCAATGAACGTCTTCTCTGTACCATCTCACCCTAGTTATATTTGACTAAGATATTTCCTATTGTTTTGTAAACTCATGACCAAATTAGGAGCAATGTGAACTAGTAAACTTTTTTTATAGAATTGTTAACTCAAAAATATTATGGTAGTTCCTAGATTTCTTTTGATAGTCTTGACTACGGTCACAAAAGCCTAAACATCTCGTACCTCCCTTGAAGATTGACTTCTATAACCCTTGTAAACAGGAGGGTGACCAAAGTTTTTACGGCCAACTTCATTCTTTTAAGTTGGATAGAGCCTTGATTAAGTGTACCCTTATTCTTAGAATATGATGACAAACTAGGATCCCATTGGTAACTGTATTCTCCAAATTTGGAGAATCCATATATGACCTTCCATATTTAAATTTCTTTTCTACCGCTTTTATTTAGATCGTGTCCTATCTTTAAACATCCAGGAACCCGATACAACGAGTCGTAGTTAAATTTTGTTCAAAATGAACCCTCTTACTCTCGTCTACCATGCCAAATTTTTTAATTTCAATGATGAAATTTTTATAAGTTTGGTAGATTGTAAAACCCCTCATTTTTTAAATTTTAAAGTTTAATATTTTTATTTTAAATATAGAGTTTTTTTTGGGTATTTTAACTTATTATAAAATATAAATACTTCGACTTATTTAACTTATATAAATATTTGTTTATAATTAGTAATTGAAATTTATTTGAAAAAATGTGTTTTACAAATATAATTAGTCCCTAGAATCTATTTTAAGAACAAATCTATTTCTTTACTAATTGTCTGATAAATTTTATGATTTATTTTGATATATGTACAAATAGTATATATATATATATATATATATATATATATATATATATATATATATATATATATATATATATATAATTATTTATAAATAAAGAAAAGAAAAGAAAATAAAAAAAAACCCAAACCCAAACCCAAAACCATAAACCCACTACCCTTTCTTTGACCCCTCGGTTCACCTAACCGTAACCCCCGTTCTCTCCATCTATATAAAACATACATCGCCGCCACCATCACCATCAAACCACTACCACTAAGCCCTACTCCGGCCACCCGTCGACCTCGACTTCCAGCATCGTCGTCGACACCGGCTTCGACCGCAGCCTCCCCGTGCGGCCGCGATAGTACGCGCGTGGGCGCGTGTGCGAGTGAAAACGGCTGCAACAGCAGCAATTCGGTGTCGAATGTAACACCCCATTCCGTTCTAGCGGACTGCCGACTCAAACGGCAAACGTGCAACTATCCCGACCCGCTTTGCCTCAAAGAAAAAGCAAAGGATATCCAGACTTGTCCCTACAAGATCCCGGCTAAGGCTTTAAGAGGCTCGCTTGACGTATCGCTCTACCGAGGCGAATCATCGCTAAGGTGGGTGGCTACGGTGAACTTGTCTTTGCTTAGCCAGCACACATAAAATCTGGAATGTTCATGCTAGTCGCTAGGTGAATCACCCCCTGCATGCTAATAAGAATCCAATACACCTAGCTAAGGAAATAATCCTAACTTGTATTGCTTATGCTAGAACATGAAAATTGAAATACTGCTTATATTCGGACCCTCGCATGCCAAGTCCCCTAACGATCTAACTCTCGGTTTACCTTCGGGCCCGAGCAAACGTGCTGCTTATGTTACATAGAAACGCATGCTTGTCTGCTTGAATGTTGCCTTGTTTTTACTAAGTAGTCGTTCCGTGCATGATTGAACCTGCAAGTATCCAGGACCGTTAGGTCACCAGGCAGCCCCGAACCAGGGGAATGCATCAAGGCAAGACTCATTCAGGTATTCAGATCTCTGTAGGTCTCCCTCGAGCGGGCTTATATCAGCCCAGGAGACTGTGCACATCTAATGGCTAAGTGAATCCTGATTCAAGCATCTCCTATACTCGTGTTCTACTGTACTCCTGTTATACTGTACTACTGTACTCCTGTTCTACAATACTCGTATATCTCGTAAAATTAGAAAAGTCCCTGACCTGCATGTCGCGGATAACTCAGAAACGAGGCATAGTTCCACGGACGATCTTCGAGGCACTGGGGCCGCTCCGATCCGGATGTAACTCCACGGTAAAGCCTACTGTACTGGACGGGATGGCATATAGCACACATTGTTCTTTTGCTGCATATCATTCTCTCCACGGCTAAACTGTACTGTATAGTCTACTATACTGAACGAGATGGCTTGTAGCGCCCACTGTACTTTCACTGCAAACCATTCGTTTATGACTATTGTCCATAATGGCTATGCCAGCGACTCATGTTCATATAGATAAGTCATCCTTGCTTAGCAGCTATCCGTGTGCGAGTCATTGCATCTCATCAATGAATAACTGAACACCTAAACGATCTGGACATAACGACTCTCGTGTTGCATATGCTATTGGTTGGTTTTCATTATTTGAATGCCCCTGAATGTTTGAATATTTGAATATTTGAATGCGAGTCATTGCATCTCATCAATGAATATTTGAATGCCCCTGAATGTTTATACTTGCCCATGCTCAAATTATCAATGTTTGCCTTGGACAGGGAAGGCTAAATGGTAAGTCTCGTCGTATTTCCTCTCATGTTGCACGGCACACTGCCACACGAATTAGGATATTCAAATATTACATGAAATTGATCCTAAGGCAACAAGAAAGACAACTTAATAGTTGTGCACGGAACCTGTATTACGTGTTTGGATTTGTCGAACGGGCGAGTAGCTTTCCCTCTAGTGCATTCAATGTACTGATAATCTACCAGTTTATATGCAGGGTGCAGGAAAATCTCGTTCAGTGCGGATGCCTCCTATATGCGTGCTAAGGTATGGAGAACACTCCGAAGCAGCGGTGCGATCCGGAACAGAAGCACATATACAAGACATAATATTGTGAATATTGCCTGATCATCGCCTGTACAATCATTCCACAATTGTAGCCACTTGGCACGCTTTTACTGTTTCAGAGAGAGAGGCTTGAGCGACTTGTAATCTCGGCTATACCCCACCTGTAACACATGTTTAAATGAATAAATAGTTGCTTTGCTTCAACTTGTGTTTCAATGCTTCCCGCTATATTGTCGACTCAGTGAACTTGTTACCAAATCGCTATGCGTTTGTGACTCCGCTGCACTCGGACAATCTGTACGACTCTGTGGCTTAGAACTCTTACCGCCAACCAATGAACTATGGCCTTGCACGGGCGTGGATCACGCTCGTGCGACATCACGCCCGGATGGGTCAAAGCGATCATCCTGCGGAAGCGTTGGCGAGGGTGATTCCCGCCTAGCGGGGACGGCCGATTAGCCTGCGGGAGATCGGGGCGTGATATCGACATCCCTGGTGAGCCCCGATGACCCACGACCCCTGGCAAGTACCCCATGCTGGACGACCTCCCTCGTGCTTCCTCGAGGCCGAACGTGGTCGATCCCCTGCCCCATGATCGAGAACGCCATAAATTGAGCAAAATTTCAGTTTCAACGAGTCAGCTTCATGGCACATTATCGTTCTTCTCGCTCGTTCAAATCTTGTGCCACCTTCTCTGGTATGATCCCTATCAAATCCCCTTCTAGTGTCTTTAATTAGTTTATTTTAATTTAAATTAGGTTGATAATTAATCGAGTACCAAAATCAATAAAAAACTTGATTTTTAAAAACTAAAATTCCCGATACGGGGTACGTCATGCCAAACGAGACGACTTTATCATATGCGAATTATACCGAAAGGTGCGTATTGTCAACGCAGCCATATGGTCTTTCGTAGATCTTGATTTGGACGTGCGTGCACACCGAAATTAATGCGTATCTGTCAAAAAATATCGTATCGGCCAATTCTGACACCTTATCATAACTTTGTGTGTGCTTGTCATTTTACAACGAAACTTGTGCCAATGGATTCACAGCGTTACGCTGGTCCTGTGACCCAAGTTTAGTTCGATTCTGAGAACGTTGATGAAACACCATTTCGTGGGCCCTACGGTTCCACTTGATGGGTGATTTCGTGATCGGCTCACCGAAATCCAATTTCGGACACTCCGTTGAGTTTGTGTCATCTTTCTGGACTTGTGGATACTAAGTTTGTTAAATTTGGAGAACTTTATCTCTGACACATTTTACGGTATAAAGTGGGCCATAATTGGACACCGCTTTGATCCGAAACTGTCATTTTAGCCCCTGTATCTAAATTGGACATATGAGTAGTCAATTATCGCTATTTCTTATGTTTTGAAAACGTTGGTAATGTCTGTTGCAGCATCCGGAGAAGTTCGTGTGGATTCTACCTTTTCGGGAGCAGTTGACGTGTTGGGCTCGCTACTTGGACCTCGCTATATCCAGAATCCAGGCAAGTGTACCTTGCCATGATGTATCACAGTTTCTTGCCTTAATTATATTACTTATTTATTACAGTTAATTGATATAGTTGATGTATGTGTTAACCTAAGACCGTGGGACGTTGCTTAGCGTCCGAACAAGATTCGTGTGTCGACGCCGTACGTGGAGTCGTGTAACGTCACTTACAGAATGGATTCCACAATCCTATGTTTACGTGCTTGCTTTACCATGCACTATAGACTATAGGACACTTAACACTATTTCATGTGACAGAATCCTTCATGAGGTATTCATGGTAATTCTGTATAAGATTACAGGACTCATAATATGAGACTTGCATATTATATACATGTATCATTATGACTCGTTGTACTAGCTAGAGGTCTTCATCTTGCGTGTTATGAACATGAGATGTCGTGAACATGAGATGTGAGGTTACGTTGGATAGGGAGAAACATACCATACTATAGACTGATTATGTTTATATATATATATATATATATATATATATATATATATATATATATATATATATATATATATATATATACATACTATGTTACTAGAAGTGCCTTAGACCCTGTCCCAGATCTTTGGCATAATTACTAGCCCTACTAGACATTACTTGCTGCTATGGACTCCCCGATACAGAGCCTGTAATGGTTTTAGCCAGAGTACATGTGATGTTCTCATATGCATATTACTTAGAAGGTTACAGTTGTTATGCCCCGGCCCCGAGGGTTGCCCGGACCACCGCTTCCCCCGCTGGTGTCACGACCCTCACCCGGTGTAAGGGTACTAGTCGAAAATAACGCCCAGCCTACGCCGCAGAATCGGCGGTAGAACGCTGTCTAGATAGTCTATCTAACAATATAATGAACCACCAATAATGATAGTATACTCAATCACAGAACTAAGATAGAAATGAGCACGAATTAGATAAAGAATAGAATAGTCATAATACAACTCATGAGTCTAAATAATACATCAATGAGTCTGAAGAACAACACAAAAGCTGGAGACAAATCCAGTACAAAAGAATACTACGAGGCTACAACTCCAGGGTCAACTGTCTCAGTTGGGATAAGTCCCTCTTGAGCCAGGGTCTCAGAATCTAAACCCACAACATCCTGGGGTCCATAAAATGTAGGGTACCACTCCTCAGTATCATCTGGAAAAATATATCCAGTCAGAAAAGGAGCATAGTACATCTCTAATAGTAGTTCTAATTAATGATAAAACTATGTAGCAGTAAATAGCTGTGGATAAACAAGATGCACAATAGATATAAGAGATATATGTACGGTAAGGAAATACTGGAAGGAAATACAATAATGAACAATATGCCAATGAAACAATAATACTAATGACTAAGTGTGTGAGTACTAGCTTAACATGTGATCGGCTTGGGCAAGATGCAATACGGCCTGGCTAATCATAAGTGCGATTTATGATCAACACTATTCATTTACCAGTACTTTATTCAATAGGGATTTGATCACATATCTATACTAATACTCTCCACCCCCGACTGGTATAATAGATCCAACCACGGTATGCTATGGCACGAGATTCCCTAAGAAGATAGCTAGTCTCCCCGAGAATTGGTGTCTGTACATGTACAAGATAACCAATGAAACAATACTTGCACCATATACACCATATACCAAGGAATAACATCTCATGACGAGATCCGGATATACTAATCCGTGTAACCATAGTGTCAAGGGAACATGGATATCTACACTAGATATAGTGAACATAGAGGATATCATAAATGAGAAACTATCAGAGAATGTACTCGCCTGAAGTCCAATAAACAGTCTCACAGATGTCTGACTCGGTGCCTCGAAGACCTAGATATGGAATACAACATCAATACAAGGTCCCGAAAAGAGAACAATTTAAACTAGTTAACTTCTAGGTCAAATAGGTCAATTCTAAGTCAAAAGTCAACTGTGGTCAACTCTAAAGTCAAATAAAGTCAACTATGGTCAACCCAAGGTCAACTATCTATTTCTAGGTTGTACAAGTCTAGCACAAAAAACTTGGATCAAAATACTAAGCTCTAAGTCATAAGACTACATCCTTAAATATTAGGATACCGTATCTTCGGATACGTGAATCCAAAATAAACCTCACAATACTAATATTAATAATAATGCATAATATAGAATATTAAATACAACAATTAGGAATCAAGGTTTTGAACCCAATTGGTATCCACACAAAATAATGCTCAAGATACATATAGGTATATTATTTACTCTAATACATAATATATTATATATAAACTAATATATTATAAATAAAATAAAATAATAACAATACTAGTATTATACCTCACAATAACACATATATATATACATATATATATACAAATATAATATATAATATATAAACTAAATCTGCCCAATTGTTACTGAAAATAGTGTGCTAAAACACTAATTTTCAATAAACAGACTTATAGTGACAGTCCCAACTGTCACAGCAAAACCGTCGCAAAAATGCTGCTGTGCAACTGCACTGCTGTCACTTCTTTTGTGACAGTTTTCAACTGTCACCAAAGTCGGCGTCGCAACTGCTGCGAATTTCCGCTGCTGCATGCGGTTATTATTGACAGTGGCGGCTCTGTCATTAATAACCCGCCGCCACTGTTACAGCGGCTGTTGTAACCGTTCTAACAATGACAGTTCATTGTCATTGATCCTACTGTCACCAAAAACAGTAAATATATATATATATATATATATATATATATATATATATATATATATATATATATAAATATATATATAGAAATATAGAAATATATAAATCAATATATTTATATATATAAAACAATTAATTAAATATATACTTATATATATATACATAATCCTACACAAATAATTACTAATAGCTACAAAACACATTGCATGTATTAATATACATATTTTAACATAGCTAGAAGCACACATAAAATATATTCATTAATATACAATTAATTATATAATAATTATAATTAATATAAGTACTTATTTAAACACATAAATATATTTTATAAAATATTTATGTATAATTTATTTTATTAATATGTAGTAACATATATAATTACATGTAAAGAAAACTACATATATATTTATACATCATAGTAGCACACATAAAAATATATAGATCTATGCTTCAATAAATACCATAATAAATACACTAAAATAAATATATAACATCTATATATGTTTACTAATTATTATACAAGAATTAAAGCATAAATAATTAGATCTATAAAAAAATACACACAATTGGAGAGTATCACATCGTATCCCACTAGATCTAGGATACGCATGCGACACGAGTCCAACACACAACCAATTGTACCCCGAAGGACACAAATAAGTCACAAATAATATTTATGAACAAATCAAAGTGTCAAAAGTAGATCTATGTGTCCGTGTCAAAATACGACATATACAAAGTCCCATGTCGGAGGAAAAACCCCCAAAATGACACGTATCACCAAATTGTTGGGATACGAACTACATGTACCCAATTGTGGACACGACACTAGCCCCAAACACATAAGCACATGCCCAATTGATCTATAGGATCAATTGACACACACAACAAAATATAAATTCGGAATTCCATCAAAATTGACACAAAAAGCACCATAACTTTCTCCATGGGTCTCCTATGAACACAAAACCCAGTCCTATGGGTACTACATACATATAGGTTGATTTTACATGATTAAATATCAGATTTAGAAGCTATTTTAATGGAAAAAACTGAATTATACCTATTGAGAGATAGATTCCCAATGAAACCTCCAATTGAGATAAACTTGCTTCCAAATTGTAGATCCTTGCTCCTCTTTGTAGATCCTTGCTTCCTCCCTCTAGATCCTTGTTTCTCAACTTTCTAATGGTGAATTGGGAAGAATTTGGAATGAATTTGGTAGGGAATTGGAATGGGAATGAAAGGAATTTGGGAGTGGGAAATTTTAGATCTAGATTTGGAATGAGAATGAGAGGAGAGAGAAATTCCCCCCCCTCAAATATAGGCCGGCCATGCCCCCTTCCCCAAGCAATTATAAAATATCCAATGTACCCCTTGGGGCCTCTCATGAAGAAATAATTAAGGAAGGAAGCTTCTAGTCTAATCATTTAATTAATTTAATTCATCTCCTTAACAATGGGCTTTCTAAATGGGCCTAGTCTAACTAATTAATTCATGTTGGTCAATGGGTCCAAACTAAACTAGTTGAGTCCACTAATATAAGTCCAAAATAATTAAATAATATCTAAAAATAATTAAATAATACAACAAATAATTATTTACCATGCACAATATTTAATTAAATAGGAAATGACTACAATATCCTTTCCTAGAAATTGTGGTAGTGACAAGTCTATCCTCCTTAAAAAATTTCGTCCTCGAAATTCAAAGATAAAAACTACCCCCAGAAAATCACAAAACAGAACTAAAGAATCACAATTAACTAATGAACAGAACATAACTAGAAAATAACATACCTCAAGGTACTAACAAATATGGATAACGCTCTCGCATGTCATCCTCTCTCTCCCAGGTAGACTCCCCCGGAGAGTGATGCCTCCATGCAACGCGCACCAAAGGAATAGTCTGGTTCCTCAGCACCTTCTCTCTCCGATCCAGAATCTCAACTGGCTGCTCTGGATAGCTAAGAGTAGGGCCCACCTCTATCTCCGAGTGATCCAATACATGACTAGGATCTGCCACGTATCATCTCAACTGTGACACACGAAACACGTTGTGCACTCCCTCCAATGCAGGTGGCAAGTCTAGTCTATAAGCAACTGCACCGACCCTCTCTAGAATAGTGAAAGGTCCGATGAATCGTGGACTAAGCTTTCCGCCTCCATCCAAGCGAATCATGCCTCGTGTCGGAGAAATCCTCAAAAACACCAAACTACCCACCTAAAAAAAATACCATCTTAAGAACTTAATCTATAACAAACAAGAACAAGCACAAACAAAATCTAAACTATACCTCAAACTCCAAAGGTCTTCGATGGCTATCGACCCAATGCCGCTGTCTGTCCTGCGCCACTCGAAGTCTGTCTCTGATCAACTGAACCTTCTCCGCTGCATCCACAACCATCTCTGGCCCAAGCAAAACTCTCTCTCCAACATCGTTCCAAGACAAAGGAGTACGACACCTCCGACCATATAGAGCTTCAAAAGGTGATATCTCTATACTGGCCTGGTAACTGTTGTTGTAAGCAAACTCTACCAAATAGAGATGGTCCTCCCAAGAACCCCCAAAATCTAGTACACAAGTGCGCAACATATCCTCGAGAGTCTGGATAGTCCTCTCTGACTGCCCATATGTCTGGGGATGATATGCAGTACTGAACTTGAGCTGAGTGCCCAAACTCTCCTGCAAACTCCTCCAGAAATGAGAAGTGAAACGACTATCTCGATCTGAGACTATGCTGACGGGAACTCCATGTATCCTAACGATCTGCCTCACATACATCTCTGCCAGCTTCTCCGTAGACAAACCCACCTTGAAAGGCAAAAATTCCACCTTGAAAGGCAAAAAGTGGGGCGACTTGGTCAACCTATCAACAATGACCCAAATCGCGTCCTTCCCTCCTGGAGATCGTGGAAGTCCGGACACAAAATCCATAGTAATATGTTCCCACTTCCACTCTGGAATGGATAATGGCTGAAGTAAACCTCCTAGCCTCTGCCTCTTGGCTTTCCCCTGTTGGCACACTAAGCATCTGGATACAAACTGTGCCACTTCCCTCTTCATGCCATACCACCACACACTCTCTCGCATATCCCGATACATCTTGTTAGCACCTGGATGTATAGAATACTGAGAGCGATGCGCTTCCTGCAACACCTCCTCACGCAACTCCCCACTAGGCACACACAATCTAACTCCATGCCTCAAAGATCCATCATCTGCAATAGTGAAATCATCCTCCAATCCTGCTCTCACCTGAGCTCTGATACTCCTTAGAGATACATCATCATACTGTGCTGCCTTGATCCTGTCCATCAAATCTGAGTGTATCTGCAGTTCCCACATCTGTATAGCACACCCAGGAACAATCACCTCAATGCCCAAGCTCTCCAAGTCCTCCAACAAATATCGATCCTGCGTCAAGAACATAGCTACCGGATACCTGCTCAAAGCATCGGCAACCACATTTGCTTTCCCAGGATGATATTGCAAAGAGATATCAAAATCCTTATCAATTCCAACCACCGACGCTGCCTCATGTTCAACTCCTTCTGCGTGAAAACGTACTTCAAGCTTTTGTGGTCTGTGAAGATCTCCATACGCTCTCCGTACAAATAATATTTCTACAACTTCAGGGCGAATATGACGGCTGCCAACTCCAAATCATGGGTAGGATAGTTCTTTTCATGAGGACGCAATTGCCTGGATGCATAGGCAATCACTTTTCCATGCTGCTGAAGAACACAACCCAAACCCTTCCCCGATGCATCACTATAAATAGTGAAATCTTCGGACCCTGATGGCAACGTCAAAATAGGAGCAGACGTCAACCTCTTCTTCAACTCCTCAAAAGCAACCTGGCAATCTTCCCTCCAAACAAACTCCACATCCTTCCTTGTGAGTCTGGTCATCGGCTCGACAATCCTCGAAAAATCTTGCACAAACTTCCTGTAGTAGCCTGCCAATCCCAAGAAACTCCAGATCTCTGCTACTGAACTCAGAGTCTTCCAAGATTCCACTGCTGAAATCTTCTTCGGATCCACTGAAATACCATCATCAGTCACAACATGCCCCAAGAATTCCACCTTGTCCAAGAAAAAATCACACTTGGACAACTTCCCATACAGCTTCTCTTTCCTCAGCACATCCAACACAATCCTCAAATGCTCCTTATGCTCCTCCGGTGTCCTCGAGTATATGAGTATGTCGTCGATGAACACCACCACGAACTTGTCAAGGTACTGGTGGAACACCTTGTTCATCAAGTTCATAAATACCGCCGGTGCATTAGTCAAACCAAACGGCATCACCATAAACTCGTACTGACCATACCGAGTTTTAAAAGCAGTCTTCGGTATGTCCTCCGGTTTCACCTTCACCTGATGGTAGCCTGATCTCAAATCTATCTTAGAAAATACCTTGGCACCACCCAATTGATCAAATAGATCATCAATTCATGGTAAAGGATATTTATTCTTGATAGTGAGATTATTCAAAGACCTGTAATCAATGCACATGTGCACCGATCCATCCTTCTTCGGTACAAACAATACCGGGACTCTCGATCTGATAAACCCCTTATCCTGCAATTCGTCCACCTGCTTCTTTAACTCGACCAGCTCGCTGTTGTTTACTCTATAGACATGTTGCAAAATTGGTTCTGTACCTGGCACCAAGTCTATAGAAAATTCAATATCTCGATCTGGCGGCAATCCTGACAATTCCTCAGGAAACACATCCAAGAATTCTGCTA
The DNA here is from genome assembly GCA_036927795.1 of Iris macrosiphon. NCBI lineage: Eukaryota > Viridiplantae > Streptophyta > Magnoliopsida > Asparagales > Iridaceae > Iris > Iris macrosiphon. Next base: position 200,878,038 of record JAYESA010000004.1, on the reverse strand, counting down.
TCAACGGATGCGGCAACTCCTTGTCTTCCACCATAGCTCCACAAATAATGCCTTCTCCTTGCTCTGTAGCTCCTCTAACAAACTCGAACTCTGGCTCTCCTGGCAGACCAAACAAAACTCTACCTCCTCTACAATCTATGCTAGCACGGTGCCTACTCAACCAATCCATCCCGAGTACAATGTCGTAGCTCGAAAGTGGCATTACAAGTAGACACGCACTCAACTCCCGGCCTCCCAAAGTAACTCTCCGATCCTTACAAATATCATTAACCAGGATAATGCCTCCCCCGGTCATGATCTTGCAAGTCCTAAGCAAAGACTCAGCTACCAAACCATGCTTTAGAGCAAAAGAAACAGATACAAAACTATGGGAAGCACCACTATCAAACAAAGCTAAAGCTGGAATGGAATCAAGAAGAATAGAACCTGCAATGACATATCCGGTGGGTTCCTCCTCTTCGACGGTCATAGCAAACGCTCGTCCCTGTCGAGCACCTCCCTGCTGCTGATGCTGGACAAAACACTGCTGCTGTGTCGGAAGCGGTCCCCTCGGCTGTGCTGCAGGTGGTCTCGTCTGTGTCCTCGGAGCTGGAGCTGCTCCTTGAACTGCACGACGAGGACACTCCCTCGATTGATGCCCTTCAGTACCACAATATAAACAAACTCCTAGCCTCCTCCTGCAAACTTCCCAGATATGGCCGGGCTTCTTGCAGTAGTTGCATGGATCTTGTTGTAACTGTCTCTGCTGCTGAGGTGCCTGGTGAAAAGGTGCTCTAGCTGGAGTCTGGTTCTGTTGTGGCTGCTGGAAAGGTCTGGACTGGAAATAAGGACGTTTGGCAGATACTGCACTGCTGTTGGCCCCCAGAAAAGAATCACGGTCTCTCTTGGTCTTCAAACCCAGATCCCGCTCAACCTTGCGTGCCTCCGCAAGTATCTCCGAGTATGTCTCATAAAAAGACAGAATGAGAATCTTCACTTCCCAGTTTAGACCCTCACGAAAACGAATAGCTCGAACCTCCGGTTCCCTCACCAAATACTTTGAAAATCGGCTCAACCTACCAAACTCCGCAGCGTATTCTTCCACAGACATGCTCCCCTGAATGAGACTCTCAAATTGTCTCCCCAAGTCAAGCCTGTCCATCCGGGCAAAAAATGTCTTCTTGAAAAGGTCCTTGAATACCTCCCAAGATTGTCCTACGTCAACCAGTACTGGCTCATTCCTGAACCAAGTGCGAGCGACGTCGAACAGTTGAAGTCCTACTGCCTCAACCTTCAGATCTTCAGAAAGACGGGACACCCTCATAAGACGCTCAATGTCCTCGAGCCAATCATCAGCATAGACGATGCCCTCCGTCCCTTTAAAAACCCTAGGCTCCAGTTTCTTGAAGTCCTGAATGTTGCCTGGCCGAAGCTGAGCAACCTGAGGAACAACCTGCTGCTGGACTGGAACTCCTCTCTCAACTACAGCACGAGCAAGCTGATGAGCACTCTCGATGCCCTGCCGTAGGACGTCGGTCTGCCTCTGATGCGCCTCTGACTGAGCCCTCTGTGCCTCGAGCATCTCACGAAACAGTGTAAACATCTGTGACGCCTCTGCTGGCATAGGAGGTGGAGGTGGAAGCCCCTCAGATACAGCTGGCACAGTCCTCTGAGTAGGTGGTGGACCTCCGAAAGCAGCTGACACTCCAATCACCGGAGAAGTGACTGGTGCAGGCCCTCGGGATGTCGCAGACCTCTCAGAAATTGCTCTCCCCTGCTGTGATCTAGTCTTAGGCGGCATCCTGAGGCAAAGCGAAAGAAAGAATCAATATGGCACAAGATGTAAGATATCAAGGAAAGGACAGTTTAAGGGATCAAGTATCAATGTCAAAGGAGAATAGTTGAATCAAAAGAATTTTCCTAGATGTGATTGAGTATCTCAGCCTATTTCCTATATCCTATCGCAGGCTCGTAGTAGTACAACTAAATTGTCGCACTACCATGACATCATATACTTGTGAAGCTAGACCTGCATGGGCCACCACCAAAAACGTGTCACGACCCGCACCCGGTGTAAGGATACTAGTCGGAAACAACGCCCAGCCTACGCCGCAGAATCGGCGGTAGAACGCTGTCTAGATAGTCTATCTAACAATATAATGAACCACCAATAATGATAGTATACTCAATCACAGAACTAAGATAGAAATGAGCACGAATTAGATAAAGAATATAATAGTCACAATACAACTCATGAGTCTAAATAATACATCAATGAGTCTGAAGAACAACACAAAAGCTGAAGACAAATCCAGTACAAAAGAATACTACGAGGCTACAACTCCAGGGTCAACTGTCTCAGTTGGGATAAGTCCCTCTTGAGCCAGGGTCTCAGAATCTAAACCCACAACATCCTGGGGTCCATAAAAGGTATGGTACCACTCCTCAGTATCATCTGGAAAAATATATCCAGTCAGGAAAGGAGCAGAGTACATCTTTAACAGCAGTTCTAATTAATGATAAAAACTATGTAGCAGTAAATAGCTGTGGATAAACAAGATACACAATAGATATAAGAGATATATGTACGGTAAGGAAATACTGGAAGGAAATACAATAATGAACAATATGCCAATGGAACAATAATACTAATGACTAAGTGTGTGAGTACTAGCTTAACATGTGATCGGCTTGGGCAAGATGCAATGCGGCCTGGCTAATCATAAGTGCGGTTTATGATCAATGCTATTCATTTACCAGTATTTTATTCAATAGGGATTTGATCACATATCTATACTAATACTCCCCACCCCCGACTGGTATAATAGATCCAACCACGTTATGCTATGGCACGAGATTCCCCAAGAAGATAGCTAGTCTCCCCGAGAATCGGTGTCTGTACATGTACAAGATAACCAATGAAATAATACTTGCACCATATACACTATATACCAAGGAATAACATCTCATGACGAGATCCGGATATACCAATCCGTGTAACCATAGTGTCAAGAGAACATGGATATCTACACTAGATACAGTGAACATAGAGGATATCATAAATGAGAAACTATCAGAGAATGTACTCGCCTGAAGTCCAATGAACAGTCTCACAGATGTCTGACTCGGTGCCTCGAAGACATAGATATGGAATACAACATCAATACAAGGTCCCAAAAAGAGAACAATTTAAACTAGTCAACTTCTAGGTCAAATAGGTCAATTCTAAGTCAAAAGTCAACTGTGGTCAACTCTAGAGTCAAATAAAGTCAACTATGGTCAACCCATGGTCAACTATCTATTTCTAGGTTGTACAAGTCTAGCACCAAAAACTTGGATCAAAATACTAAGCTCTAAGTCATAAGACTACATCCTTAAATATTAGGATACCGTATCTTCGGATACGTGAATCCAAAATAAACCTCACAATACTAATATTAATAATAATGCATAATATAGAATATTAAATACAACAATTAGGAATCAAGGTTTTGAACCCAATTGGTATCCACACAAAGTAATGCTCAAGATACATATAGGTATATTATTTACTCTAATACATAATATATTATATATAAACAAATATATTATAAATAAAATAAAATAATAACAATACTAGTATTATACCTCACAATAACACATATATATATATATACATATATATATACAAATATAATATATAATATATAAACTAAATCTGCCCAATTGTCACTGAAAACAGTGTGCTAAAACACTAATTTTCAATAAACAGACTTATAGTGACAGTCCCAACTGTCACAGCAAAACCGTCGCAAAAACGCTGCTGTCATTGATCCTACTGTCACCAAAAACAGTAAATATATATATATATATATATATATATATATATATATATAAATATATAAATCAATATATTTATATATATAAAACAATTAATTAAATATATACTTATATATATATATATATATATACATAATCCTACACAAATAATTACTAATAGCTACAAAACACATTGCATGTATTAATATACATATTTTAACATAGCTAGAAGCACACATAAAATATATTCATTAATATACAATTAATTATATAATAATTATAATTAATATAATTACTCATTTAAACACATAAATATATTTTATAAAACATTTATGTATAATTTATTTTATTAATATGTAGTAACATATATAATTTCATGTAAAGAAAACTACATATATATTTATACATCATAGTAGCACACATAAAAATATATAGATCTATGCTACAATAAATACCATAATAAATACACTAAAATAAATATATAACATCTATATATGTTTACTAATTACTATACAAGAATTAAAGCATAAATAATTAGATCTGTACAAAAACACACACAATTGGAGAGTATCACACCGTATCCCACTAGATCTAGGATACGCATGCGAAACGAGTCCAACACACAACCAATTGCACCCAGAAGGACACAAACAAGTCACAAATAATATTTATGAACAAATCAAAGTGTCAAAAGTAGATCTATGTGTCCGTGTCAAAATACGACATGTACAAAGTCCCGTGTCGGAGAAAAAACCCCCAAAACGTCACGTATCACCAAATTATTGGGATACGAACTACATGTACCCAATTTTGGACATGACACTAGCCCCAAACACATAAGCACATACCCAATTGATCTATAGGATCAATTGACACACACAACAAAATATAAATTCGGAATTCTATCAAAATTGATACAAAAAGCACCATAACTTCCTCCATGGGTCTCCTATGAACACAAAACCAAGTCCTATGTGTAGTACATACATATAGGTTGATTTTACATGATTAAATCTCAGATTTAGAAGCTATTTTAATGGAAAAAACTGAATTATACCTATTGGGAGATGGATTCTCAATGAAACCTCTAATTGAGATGAACTTGCTTCCAAATTGTAGATCATTGCTCCTCTTTGTAGATCCTTGCTTCCTCCCTCTAGATCCTTGCTTTTCAACTTTCTAATGGTGAATTGGGAAGAATTTGGAATGAATTTGGTAGGGAATTGGAATGGGAATGAAAGGAATTTGGGAGTGGGAAATTTTAGATCTAGATTTGGAATGAGAATGAGAGGAGAGAGAAATTTCCCCCTCCTCAAATATAGGCCGGCCATGCCCCCTTCCCCAAGCAATTATAAAATGTCCAATGTATCCCTTAGGGCCTCTCATGAAGAAATAATTAAGGAAGGAAGCTTCTAGTCTAATCATTTAATTAATTTAATCCATCTCCTTAACAATGGGCTTTCTAAATGGGCCTAGTCTAACTAATTAATTTATGTTGGTCCATGGGTCCAAACTAAACTAGTTGAGTCCACTAATATAAGTCCAAAATAATTAAATAACATCTAAAAATAATTAAATAATATAACAAATAATTATTTACCATGCACAATATTTAATTAAATAGGAAATGACTACAATACCCTTTCCTAGAAATTGTGGTAGTGACAGCTGGGACGGAGGACCGGACGAAAATTACTGCTCCTTGGCACACCAGACGTAAATCACCGCACCTCGCGCTTCCCGACAGGGCGTGTCACGCCCCGGTCTCCCACAGGCTAAATTGGCCATTCCCGCTAGGCGAAAATCACCGCACCAACACTCCCGCAGAACGATCACTTTGACTCATCCGGGTGTGATGCTGCACGAGCGTGAGCCACGCCCGTGCGAGGCCGTGGTTCATTGGCTGGCGGTAAGAGTTCTAAGCCACAGGGTCACACAGATTGTCTGAGTACAGCAGAGTCATGAACACATAGGTGATCGGTAACAAGTTTACTGAGTTGACGATATAGCAGAAGCATTAAAAAACACAAGTTGAAGTAAAGCAACTCTTTATTGATATAAACAAGTATTACAGGCGGCGTATAGCCGAGATTATAAGTCGCTCAAGCCTCTCTCTCTGAAACAATAAAAGCATGCCAAGTGGCTAAAATAGTGGAATAATTGTACATGTGATGTTCAGGCAACGTTCTAATATTATGTCTTGTATATGTGCTTCAGTTCCGGACGCAGCGCCCCAAGGCTTCGGAGTGGTCTCCGCACCTTAGCACGCACGAAGGAGGCATCCGCACCGAACGAGGTTCTCCTGCACCCTGCAAATAAACTGGTGGATTATCAGTACACGAATGCACTGGTGGGGAGGCTACTCGCCCGCTCGACAAATCCAAACACGTAATATAGGTTTCGTGTACCAACTATTAAGTTGTTTTTCTAGTTGTCTTAGGATCAGTTTCATGCAAATATTGAATAGCCTAACTCGTGTGGCAGTGCGCCATACGACATAAGAGAAAACACGGAGACTTACCAACTTACCATTTGTCCTTCCCTGTCCAAGGCAAACATTGTTAATTCAAGAACGAGCATTCATAAAGACAACCAAGGCAATAGCATATGCAAACACGAGAGTCATTATATTACAATCGTTCAGGTGTTCAGCTGTTCTTTCGATGTGATGCAATGACTCATACGTGGATAGCCGCTAAGCGAGGATGACTTATCTATATGAACATGAGTCGCTGGCATAGCCATAAAGGACCGTTTATAGTCTTGAACAAGGATGGCATATAGCCAAGATTCGTGAGTGCTACAGTCCATCCTTTCCAGATGCATGAGACTATCGTAAAGCTCCATCCGGATCGGATCGGCCCCGGTGCCCCGGAAATCGTTTGTGGAACCTAATGACCTTGTTTCCAAGTTGTCCGCGATATGCAGGTCAGGGTCTTTCCAAATCCATAATATGATATGATAATCCATGATTCTTGTTCTGAACCGAGCGTTTGCGCCACGAGCTGGGATTCGTTGTTGGATTCGTTGACATAATTCTCGTTCAGAGGTAACTTGATGGGATTATCATTCAGTTGCAATGTGACAGAATTCTCGTTCAATATTCATTTGCCCTGATGCGTGCCCCTGGTTCAGGGATTGCCTTGGTGACCCAACGGTCCCGGATACTTGCAAATTCAATTATACAGAAGGACTATTTGATAGTATCCTAGCTAACAAGAATGCATGCACAATACAATAATATTAGACATTCGTAAGCAGGCAAGCATACGTTTCTAAGGAATATAAGCAATCACGTTTGCTCGGACCCGAAGGTAAGCCGAGAGATGAAATCGTAAGGGACTTAGCATGCGAGGGTCTGAATATAAATAATATTTCATTTCCATGTTCTAGAACAAGCAATACAAGTTGAGATTATTCCCTTAGTTAGGTACGTTGGATTCTTATTAGCATGCAGGAGGTGATTCACCTAGCGACTAGCATGTATCATTCCAGATTTTAAGTGTGCTAGCTAAGCAAAGACAAGTTCACCGTAGCCACCCACCTTAGCGATGTTTTGCCTCGGTCGAGTGATACTCCGGGCGAGCCTCTAAAAGCCTAAGCCAGAATCCTATACGGACAAGTCTGGATATGCTTTGTCTCAAACGAGTATTCTCGCCTGAGCAAAGCAGGACGGGACATACACTTTTGTCGTTTGAATCGGCAGTCCGCTTAAACGGAACGGGATATTACAGGGCGCGTATGGTCGTTTGATACCGGGACATGATGCCGTATGAGCCTGTGGTTATGCCCGCACAAGGCAACATCGTTAGAGTTTGTTTGGCTATCATCGCATCAATCGTGTAAGCAGCGGAGGGCTATTTGTCATGCCCCAATCTCCCGTAGGCTAAATCGACAGTTCCCGCTAGGCGAGAATCACCGTGCCAGCGCTCCCGCGGAATGATCGCTTTGACCCATCCGGACATGATATCGCACGAGCGTGAGCCATGCCCGTGCAAGGCCGTGGTTCATTGGCTGACGGTAAGAGTTCTAAGCCATAGAGTCACACAGATTATCCGAGTGCAGCGGAGTCATAAACATATAGCGATTTGATAACAAGTTCACTGAGTCAACAATATAGCGAAAGCATTGAATAACAAAAGTTGAAGTAAAGCAACTCTTTATTGATATAAACAAGTGTTACAGGTGGCGCTTGGCCGAGATTATAATTCGCTCAAGCCTCTCTTTCTTAAACAGTAAAAGCGTGCCAAGTGGCTACAATTATGGAATGATTGTACAGGCGATGTTTAGGCAATGTTCACAATATTATGTCTTATATATGTGCTTCAGCATCGGATGCAGCACTCCAAGGCTTCAGAGGGAACTCCTGGCCTTAGCACGCACGAAGGAGGCATCAGCACCGAACGAGGTTCCCCCGCACCCTGTATACAAACTGGTGGATTATCAGTACATTGAATGCACTGGTGGGGAAGCTACTCGCCCGCTCGACAAATCCAAATACGTAATATAAGTTTCATGCACCAAGTATTAAGTTGTCTTTCTAGTTGCCTTAGGATCAGTTTCATGCAAATATTGAATAGCCTAACTCGTGTGGCAGTACGCCGTGCGATATGAGAGAAAACATGGCGAGACTTACCAACTTACCATTTGTCCTTCCCTGTCCAAGGCAAACATTATTAATTCAAGCACGGGCAAGTATAAACATTCAGGGGCATTCATAATGAAAACCAAGGCAATAGCATATGCAACACGAGAGTCGTTATATCCAGATCGTTCAAGTGTTCAGTTGTTCTTTCGATGTGATGCAATGACTCGCACCCGGATAGCCGCTAAGCGAGGATAACTTATCTATATGAACAGTTATCGCCGGTATAGCCATAAAGGACCAGTTTAGTCTTGAACAAGGATGGAAAGCAACAAAGATTCAGTAGTGGCTGCAGACCATCTTGTCCAGATGCAGTAGACTAACGTGTGGTTCCATCCGGATCAAATCGGCCCCGGTGCCCCAAAAACCGTCCGTGGAACCCAGTAACCTTATTTCCAAGTTGTCCGCGACATGCAAGTCTCTAAACTTTAGGTCTCTGGTCTGGTACAGGAACAAGTTCGAGGCAGTATGTGTATATATTAAACAAGTCCGGTATGGAATGAGTTTGAGGCAGTATATATATAGAACTTGTTGAGGCAGGATTCATTCATAGTGGTGTATCGATTTCCAGGCCAGTTGATTCAGTAGTTTGCTCCATGAGCTATGATTCAGGGATTCATTCATTCATGGTACAAATTTCTTGGTTCAGGAATTGCCTTAGCGACCCATCAGTCCCCGATACTTTCAGGTTCATTCATGCACGGAACGACTACTTAGTAGTCTCCCGGGGTTTGGATGAAAATAAGACAACATACAAGCAGACAAGCATGCATTTGTATAAATATTCATGTTAGCTCGGGCCTGAAGGTAAGACGATGAGCAAGATCGTAAGGGACTTCCCGAGCGACACGTTCTAGGGTAGCATGCGAGGGTCTGAGCATATATATATATAAGCAATGTTTCATTTCCATGTTCTAGCATAAACAATACAAGTTGGGATTATTCCCTTAGCTAGGTGCATTGGATTCTTATTAGCATGCAGGGGGTGATTCACCTAGGGACTAGCATGTATCATTCCAGATTTTATGTGTGCTGACTAAGCAAAGACAAGTTCACCGTAGCCACCCACCTTAGCGATGATTTGCCTCGGTAGAGCGATACGTCAAGCGAGCCTCTGAAAACCTAAGTCGGATTCCTGTAGGGACAAGTCTGGATATCCTTTGCCTCAAACGAGTATTCTCGCCTGAGCAAAGTGGGTCGGGATATTGCACTATTGTCGATTGAATCGGCAGGTCCGCTTGAGCGGAAAGGGGTGTTACATCCTACCCAACTCAGAAAAAGTCTCATTCTCGAGACTTACTGAGGACAAGTAGTACGTTTAAATCAAATTTGATTTAACGATACAAGGCTGAGGCAAATCTATACAAGTCATTGCACTTGTTCATTTGGGTATTCACTTGCACAAGCATTCGAGATCGATATTTTGCTAGTCTGGATCGTACACATATTCGTAGCGCTCCGAACACATGCACGCCAACCAACTTAGCGATAGCGAAGTCTTAGCACTCGAGTTTCACATTTTCTTGAGTCTTGGATCGTGCACAAGTTTAAGGCGTCCCTCGAACAGATGCATTCAACCAAACTTAGAGTTAGTAAATTCGGACAAGCTACTTGCGATAATCTCAAGGGTCTCACTCAGGTTGGCACAAAGGCCACTCGCAGCACAATATCATACAAGCAATCATATCATTCAAAACGCATTTTGAAAGTATTTAGACTTATTGTTGGAACATCCCTTCGAGGTATTGAGAGAGAGCATACACATAACCCACGAACGAGCTTTCAAAACTGAGATAATCGAAATAAAGTCCAAAAGCGTAGAAGCCAGGCTCTGATACCAATATGTCATGCCCCAATCTCCCGTAGGCTAAATCGGCCGTTCCCGCTAGGTGAGAATCACCGTGCCAGCGCTCCCGCAGAACGATTGCTTTGACCCATCCGGGCATGATGCCGCACGTCGTGGTTCATTGGCTGGCGATAAGAGTTCTAAGCCACAGAGTCACACAGATTGTTCGAGTGCAGCAGAGTCATAAACGCATAGCAATTTGGTAACAAGTTCACTGAGTCAACAATATAGCGGAAGCATTGAATAACACAAGTTGAAGTTAAGTAACTCTTTATTTATATAAACAAGTGTTATAGGCGGCGCTTGGCCGAGATTATAATTTGCTCAAGCCTCTCTCTCTAAAACAGTAAAAGCATGCCAAGTAGCTACAATTATGGAATGATTGTACATGCGATGTTCAGACAATATTCACAATATTATGTCTTATATATGTGCTTCAGTTCCGGATACAGCGCTCCAAGGCTTCAGAGAGAACTCCTGGCCTTAGCACGCATGGAGGAGGCATCAACACCGAACGAGGTTCTCCCGCACCTTGCACACAAACTGGTGGATTATCAGTACATTGAATGCACTGGTGGGGAAGCTACTCGCCCGCTCGGCAAATCCAAACACGTAATATAAGTTCCGTGCACCAACTATTAAGTTGTCTTTCTAGTTGCCTTAGGATCAGTTTCATGCAAATATTAAATAGCCTAACTCGTGTGGCAGTGCGCCGTACGACATAAGAGAAAACACGGCGAGACTTACCAACTTACCATTTGTCCTTCCCTGTCTAAGGCAAACATTATTAATTCAAGCACGGACAAGTATAAACATTCAGGGGCATTCATAATAAAAACCAAGGCAATAACATATGCAATACGAGAGTCGTTATATCCATATCGTTCAGGTATTCAGTTGTTCTTTCGATGTGATACAATAACTCGCACGCGGATAGCCGCTAAGCGAGGATGACATATCTATATGAACAGTTGTCACTGGCATAGCCATAAAGGACCAGTTTAGTCTTGAACAAGAATAAAAAGCAACAAAGATTCAGTAGTGGATACAGACCATCTTGTCCAGATGCAGTAGACTAATGCGTGGCTCCATTCGGATTGGATCGGCCCTGGTGCCCCGGAAACCGTCCGTGGAACCCAGTAACCTTATTTCCAAGTTGTCCGCGACATAAAAGTCTCTAAACTTCAGGTCTCTGGTCTGGTACAGGAACAAGTTTGAGGCAGTATGTGTATATATTGAACAAGTCCGGTATGGAACGAGTTTGAGGCAGTATGTATACAGAACTTGTTGAGGCAGGATTCATTCACAGTGGTGTGTCGATTGCCAGGCCAGTTGATTCAGTAGTTTTCTCCACGAGCTATGATTCAGGGATTCATTCATTCATGGTGCAAATTCCCTGGTTCGGGAATTACCTTAGTGAACCATCGGTCCCCGATACTTTCAGGTTCATTCATGCACGAAACGACTACTTAGTAGTCTCCTGGAGTTTGGATGAAAACAAGACAACATACAAGCAGACAAGCATGCATTTGTATAAACATTTATGTTAGCTCAGGCCCGAAGGTAAGACGATGAGCGAGATCGTAAGGGACTTCCTGAGCGACACGTTCTAGGGTAGCATGCGAGGGTCAGAGCATATATATATAAGCAATGTTTCATTTCTATGTTCTAGCATAAGCAATAATTTGGGATTATTTTCTTAGCTAGGTGGGTTGGATTCTTATTAGCATACATGAGGTGATTCACCTAGCGACTAGCATGTATCATTCCAGATTTTATGTGTGCTGGCTAAGTAAAGACAAGTTCACCGTAGCCACCCACTTTAGCGATGATTTGCCTTGGTAGAGAGATACGTCAAGCGGGCCTCTGAAAGCCTAAGCCGGATTCCTGTAGGGACAAGTCTGGATATCCTTTGCCTCAAACGAGTATTCTCGCCTGAGCAAAGCGGGTCGGGATATTGCACTATTGTGGATTGAATTGGCAGGTCTGCTTGAGCGGAATGGGGTGTTACACCATTATTGTAATACATTTATGCATTTATCCAACTGAGTATTCAGGGCAAATCGAGGGACTGGGTTTCTCTTAGCAAAGGCATTGTTCTATACATTATGCCCCTTTATACGATAGCAACTCGAGGCAATCAAAACCAAAATTTTTGGGTCTTGGGGATTGAGACACGCCTATCGCTTCTTCGGACGATCCAGTATCTACAAGCAAGTAAACTGTTGGTGGGTCAGCACTTTTGTAATTACTGGTGAGATAAAATAACTGAACCGAAGCAAACATTCATTAAAACCAACACTAAGTAATCATATTATAAAATATTACATTACTAGTGATCTTTCTAGTTTTTATCTATGTTCATTTCATGCAGCTCAGGACTATAGTCAGATTTTAAAAACCTAACTTGGAAACAATTTTGCTTGTTCAAATAATAAGCATACGATCGGGGCAGTGTTCTATCGTGCAGTGCGCAGCATGTATTATGCATCATAATCTAACTCTTCAGGGCAAAGCTCTCTAATGGACTGATCATCTCAAATCAAAGCAAACATTATGTGGACTATCATACTTTCAAGCATACAAGCAAAAATATCTATATGATTTCGGTCCCCGAGAAACTCAGGATCGGTAGCGGTAATCCAGCTAACCAATGACTCACATTCTGATGCTATTAGTAGCTGTGACCAAGGTTCAGCTCTACACTAATAGTTATTGTCCCACCGATGCGAATGCATGAAGCACTATCAGATAAACTCTATGATGCACATTTCAATGAACAAGCAAGCTATATATATATATATGTATTTTTTACCCCATTGTTGAACGGTTATCCCTGTAGCAGATACATAAGTTATCCACAATATGCATATATGGATAAACTTATGAATCAATCTTTTGGTGTCAACAAATGATAGGTATACAAAAAGGTAAACCTAGCTGCGCCCTATCTATATGATGGTCCATGAGTTGCCCCATTGATGGACAATAATACCCCCCTAGATCCTTTCAAAATAGAATATCATAGTGCTCTCACAATCCTTCCGGACCGACCGATTCCCAGTGCCCCAGGAATCGATCGAGAGACTATTACCTTGTGCACAAGTTGTCCAAGACCAATGCATGACAAGCAATATTCTATCAATATGCATTAATATTCACATTCACAAGCGTTTAACAATCTAATAGCCATACCCCCTAGAATCCGAACAGGGCGGACTATTAGACTCTTCTCTTTTTATTCATTCAAGCAAATACATTTTTTCACATATCTAATAGCACACACCCCTAGATCCCGAAGGAACGGAATATCAGGGCGCACTATTAGTCACTTCTTGTACAATTCAGACTTATAGCAGTTCGATATAGCAAAACAGACAAGCAAAATATATAATGGCAAGCACAATTTTGATTTTATATCTAGCATGCAATATCTATCTCTTTCTTAGCATAGCAAGGGTTTATTTGATAGCTGTGTCAGTGTAACTAAGCATGCAACATTTCTTATACTATTCTTATGCAAAGTAATGGTTCTATCTCATTTCAGACAAGCATTCCCAGTTCTCTAGTTAGGTAAGCAAGCAAATACGTTTCAATGACAAGCTATGCGAGTTCTCTTATTAGCATGCTGAGTCGGTTCTATCATTCTTCTCTATGAAACTCATCTTCTTAAGCAAAGAAGCATTCAAAAACTCAGATTCATTATTAAGTCGTGCAAGAATCAAAGAATGTAATTCTGTCCACTCACATTAATCAATCGGTCAGGAACTCTTCGAGAAGACTTCCGTTCGAGCAAGCAAGACGATATCACTTGTACATAGTGCCTACGCGGAGTGGGGCACTATATACTTACCCACCAACAGAGAGTTTCGTCCTCGAAACTCAAGAAGAAACTCACGAAATACAGAGCAGCGATAGTCCTCATCCCTCACCATCCTCAATTAAAACACAAGCAAATCATAATCACAAAGGCACAACTCTCAAGCAACAAATCAAATCCAGAAAACTTTTGTGCGCATCTTTGAGAATATTTATGGACTTATTGTATGGAATGCTCTATTAAAATACCATATCGAGAAAATCTCAGAGTCATAGCAACAGATTGGGCTAATAAATAAAATCCGCTCTGATACCATTATGTCATGCCCCGGCCCCGAGGGCCGCCCGGACCAACACTTCCCCGTCGGGTCGAAGGACCGGACGTGAATCACCGTGCCTCGGTGCACCGGACGCGAATCACCGCACCTCGATGCTTCCCGACGGGGTGCGTATGGCCGTTTGATATCGGGACATGATGCCGTACGAGCCTGGGGTTGCGCCCTCACAAGGCAACATCGTTAGAGTTTGTTTGGCTATCATCACATCAATCGAGTAAGCAGCAGAGGGCCATTGTTACAATGTATTTATGCATTTAGCCAACTGAGTATTCAGGGCAAATCGAAGGACTAGATTTCTCTTAGCAAAGGCATCGTTCCATACATTATGCCCCTTTATACGATAGCAACTAGAGGCAATCGAAACCAGAATTTCTGGGTCTTGGGGATTGAGGCATGCCTATCGCTCCCTCGGACGATCCAATACCTACAAGCAAGTAAACTGTTGGTGGATCAACACTTTTATAAGTACTGGTGAGATAAAATAATTGAACAAAAACAAACATTCACTAAAACCAACACTAAGTAATCATGTTATAAAATATTACATTACTAGTGATCTTTCTAGTTTTTACCTATGTTCATTTCATGCAGCTCAGGACTATAGTCAGATTATATCTTTTTGAAAACATAACTTGGAAACAGTTTTGCATGTTTAAACTATAAGCATACGATAGGGGCAGTATTCTATCGTACAGTGCGCAGCATGTATTGTGCATCATAATCTAACTCTTCAGGGAAGTTCTCTAATGGACTGATCATCTCAAATCAAAGCAAACATTAAGTGGACTATCATACTTTCAAGTATACAAGCAAAAATATCTATATAATTTCGGTCCCCGAAAAACTCAGGATCGGTAACGATAATCCAGCTAACCAATGACTCACATTCTGATACTATTAGCAGCTGTGACCAAGGTTCAGCTCTGCACTAATAGTCATTATCCGACCGATGCGAATGCATAAAGCACTATCAGATAAACTCTATGATGCACATTTTAATAAACAAGCAAGCTATATGTATATACATGTATTTTTTACCCCATTGCCGAACGGTTATCCCTGCAGTAGACACATAAGTTAGCCACAATATGCATATATGAATAAACTTATGAATCAATCTTTTGGTGTCAACAAATGATAGGTATGCAAGAAGGTAAACCTAGCATGCGCCCTATCTATATGACGGTCCACGAGTTGCCCCATTGATGGACAACAACACCCCCTAGATCCTTTCAGAACGGAACATCAGGGTGCTCTCACAATCCCTTCCAGACCGACCGATTCCCAGTGCCCCAGGAATCGACCGAGAGACTATTACCTTGTGCACAAGTTGTCCGAGACCAATGCATGACAAGCAATATTCTATCAATATGCATTAACATTCATATTCATAAGCATTTAACAATCTAATAGCCATACTCCCCTAGAACCCGAAGGAACGGAACATCAGGGCGGACTATTAGACTCTTCTTTTTTCATTCATTCAAGCAAACATATCTTTTTACATATCTAATAGCACACCCCCTAGATCCCGAAGGAACGGAACATCAAGACGCACTATTAGTCACTTCTTGTACTGTTCAGACTTATAGCGGTTCAATATAGCAAAACAGACAAGCAAAATATATAATGGCAAGCAAGATTTTGATTTTATATCTAGTATGCAATATCTATCTCTTTCTTAACATAGCAAGGGTTCGTTTGATAGCTGTATCGGTGTAACTAAGCATGCAACATTTCTTATACTCTTCTTATATAAAGCAATGGTTCTATCTCATTTCGGACAAGTATTCCCAGTTTTCTAGTTAGGCAAGCAAGCAGATGCGTTTCAATAACAAGCTATGTGAGTTCTCTTATTAGCATGCTGAGTCGATTCTATCATTCTTCTCTATGAAACTTATCTTCTTAAGCAAACAAGCATTCAAAAACTTAGATTTATTATTAAGTCGTACAAGAATCAGAGAATGCATTTCTGCCCACTCACATTGATCAATCGGTCGGGAACTCTCCGAGAAGACTTCCGTTCGAGCAAGCAAGGCGATATCACTTGTACATAGTGCCTACATGGAGCGGGGCACTACAATAGTAGTTTACCCTTGAGTATGTGACATTTTACTATTTTACTTTGGCATGCTTTTTCTTGTATCTTGTTACGTCCCTCTGAGGACCTGGTCCCTTGCCAGTTTTACAGCATAGATCGTTGTGGAGCCTGCTTGGAGTTGCTGATTTGGGTTGCTTTTCTATGTGGACATTGGTACCAAGTACTTATATCATTTCTACTAGAGTTATGCTATTCATTTATTTATATTGTTTATTCATCTGCTGATATAGCCTAGTTTATTTAGACTTATATTTCTTTCTCGAGTCTATTCGAGCTTATGTGTTATTGGACGGCCGACTTTAGCACATGTAATTCATTCTTGATATTTTGTTCTTTATGTGGATTATGATATAGATATTCTCAGTATTTTTAGATAGTTACCATTATTATACAGCTTATACGTATTCGAGTCAGACAAGAGTCTGGTCGAATGCGTAGCTGGCATATTATGTATTCCTAGTCCTATATATTTTGGGACTGGGACATGAAAGAAGCAGGTAGATACCCTGCAGTAAATAGTTTAGACCTTAGCCTTCGGCCATTCCGCAACGATAGCAGCAGCATCGGTAAAGTAACTCACGCCTGAAGTCGAAATGCCTAAAACTCCAAAGACGAATGATGTAACTACCTTCGACTTTGCCGACTTCAAGAAGGTCTGTAACACGCCCTTTTGGGGGACTGGAGATCCGATCGTGGCTCTAGATTGGCTGACAGAGTTTGAAGATCACTTTAATTTGCTATAGGTACCTGAGGAGAAGCGTGTTGCGTGTGCCCAACTGCAGCTCTGTTTGAACGCACACGATTGGTGGGACGTGTATCGAAGATCTCTCTATGTAGGCGATAAAGAGAAGATAATCGCGTGGGCTACCTTCCGTAGCGTGTTTGAAGAGGAGTTCATACCACCTCCCATATGTCAAAAAAAGGAGAATGAGTTCATTCAGCTTCGGCAAGGCAATATGACAGTGAAGCAGTACCTCGCTGAATTCAATCGGCTCGCCAAATTTACAAGTTCCTACCTACCTAATACGGCGAGTCATGCAAGATGATTCGAAGGCGGCCTGCGACCTGCCATCAATGTGCACGTAATCGTTCCCCAATATCTGACTATACGAGAAGTTCTCAATCATGCACTTTCTTTTGAACCGTATTATCCTTCAGTTGCTGTCGTCACTGTGCATACTTCCACTTACAAGCGCCCTAGCAACATGAGAGGAAATAACACTTCAAAGCATCTAAATAATGGCGATCAACAGAAAGGAAATTCAGGGAAAACATATTTCTTCTGTAAGAAGCCAGGGCACACAATCAGTGAATGTCATAAGAAGCACGGGTTATGCATCATTTGTGGTGATCCAAACTACAAAATTCATGATTGCCCAAGCTAGTCTGAATGCCGGCCTCAACATCCAAATCATACCATAGCACCTCAAGCCAACCGAGCCTCACCGCAGCAAGAGCGTCGTCAAGCTCAAGGCCGAGTGTACACTTTGACACGGAAATAGGCCCTCATTTTGGACACCATTGTGTCAGGTATATTGCTTTTCAATAACATACCTGATCGCGTACTATTTGATTCTGGTGCTACGTATAGCTTTATATCCATGATTTTGCCGTAAAAAACAAGATAAAGATGACACCATTATATCTAGACCATAGTATTAGCACCCCATCGAGCACAAAGATACATGTTCGTTCAGTATGTCAGGGTGATCACGTATATATTGGAGGAAGAAAATTGTCACTTGATGTGTTAATCCTAGATGTTCAAGATTACGATTTCATCTTGGGGATGGATTAGCTCGGCGCTTGCTCGACAACTATCAAATGTGCAGAGAAATGGGTCATGTTTCGTCTACCTGGAGAGGCCAAATTATGCTACAAGAGTGGTCCAGCGACAAAAGCATCGAAGACCTGCATGGTAATTTCTGCGATCTCAGCTCGGCGGATGCTACACTCTGGATTTGAGGAATATTTAGAGTCAGTTCGGGACATACACCGGGATTGTGCAAACATTGAGTCTTCTTCCACTGTGGCAAATTTTTTTGATGTGTATTCGAGAGAACTACCTGGCATGCCACCCGACCGAGAAATCGAGTTCATCATCGATACCTTCCCAAATACCCAACCGATTTCCAAAGTCCCGTACCGAATGGCCCCTGCTGAACTAAAGGAGTTAAAGTGCCAATTACAAGAACTGCTTGACTGTGAATATATTCGTCCGAGCGTCTCCTTGGGGCATGTCTGTACTTTTTGTGAAGAAGAAAGATGGGACATTGCGACTCTGCATAGACTATCGGGAGCTAAATAAGGCCACTATCTGAAACAAGTATCCCCTGCCTAGGATCGATGACCTCTTTGATCATCTGCAAGGGGCGTCGATGTTTTCGAGGATAGACCTTCGCTCTGGCTACCACAAATTAAAGATCAAGCCAGAGGACATGTCAAAGTCAGCATTTCGCACCCGTTATGGCAACTATGAGTTTTATGTCATGCCGTTCGGACTGATGAATGCTCCTACCGCATTCATGGATTTGATGAACTGTGTGTTCTGACCATTCCTTGATAAGTTTATGGTGGTATTCATAGATGACACCTTAGTATACTCGAAGAATAAGGATAAACATGTAGGACACCTGCGGATGGTGCTTCAAACTCTTTGAGACAATAAATTGTTCGTGAAGCTAAGTAAGTACGAATTCTGGTTGGACAATATATCTTTCCTCGGGCATATTATTTCTGTGGAGGGCATCTCAGTCGACCCAAATAAAGTTGAAGCCATCGTGGAGTGGAAGGGACCTGAGTCGACAAGCAATATTTGGAGCTTCCTTGGTCTAGTAGGCTACTATAGGAGATTCATAAATTTTTTAAGGATCGCTTTGCCTTTGACTCATCTCACTCGGAAAGGAGTAACGTTCGCATGGTCGGACGACTGTGAAGTTTTATTTGTGAAATTAAAGCAACGACTCGTCTCAGCACCGATTCTTACTCTTCCGGACGACCCCGATGATTTTAAGATTTATAGCGATACTTCAGGAAAGGGTTTAGGATGTGTCCTTATGCAAAGGAAAAAGGTAATAGCCTTTGTGTCGAGGCAGCTAAAGCCTCATAAAAGGAACTATCAAATGCATAATCTGGAACTGGCAACGATAGTGTTTGCGTTAAAGTTATGGCAGCATTACCTCTATGGCGTACCGTGTGAAATCTTCACAGATTACAAAAGCCTCAAGTACCTCTATACTCAAAAGGATATAAATTTATAGCAACGACGTTGGCTTGAACTCCTTAGCGACTTTGACTTGATGATCAGATATACATTGGAAAAGGGCAGCATTGTAGCTGATGCACTGAGTCGAGTATTTATTGGGAGCTTAGCTATCGATGATAGGCTGCGAAAAAGTCTCAAAAGTTTGGGTATTACACTCCGAATCAGATACAAAAAGGGGACACAAGTCGCTCAGTTGTGCCTCGAACCGGACATATTAGAGAAAGTTAAGTCCGCTCAGAATGACAATATGGTCCTAGAGAAGATACGAAATCTTATCTCAGCAGGAAAGACGACTGACTTTACGGTGAGCACAGATGGAATAATGTGGGTAAAGGAAAGATTTTGTGTTCCTAACGATGCAAACCTCAGAAAAGAGATACTCACTAAAGTCTACTATGCGAGTTACACTTCACATCCAAGAAGCACAAAGATGTAACAAGACATCCGTATGATATTTTGGTAGCACGGCATGAAGTGGGATGTTGTACTGTTAGTGTCGTAATGTATGGCTTGTCAGCGAGTAAAGGCCGAGCACCAGAAGCCAGACAGAGAGATGTAGAACCTTGCTATACTGGAGTAGAAATGGTAACACATAACGATAGATTTTATTGTTGGTTTGCCAATGACGCAATGGGAAAATAATGCCGTCTGGGTCATCATCGATCGACTCACTAAGTCAGCTCACTTTCTGCTTATCAAAGTTACTTGGAGTATCGACCGTCTGGCACAGATCTACCTCGATGCGATCGTTCGAATCCACGGTATGCTCGTATCTATTATCTTCGATCGAGATGGACGATTCTTATCACGCTTCTGGAAGAGACTTCAGTCAGCAATAGGGAAGAAGTTGAAGTTCAGCTCCGCCTACCATCCTTAGACAGACGATCAAATAGAGCGGGTAAACCAAATCCTCGAAGACATGCTACGGCTCTCCGCCTTGGACTTGAAGTCAAGTTAGGATATGCATCTAGAGTTAGCCGAATTTGCATACAATAATAACTATCAATCCAGGCATTGTATGGGCGAAAGTGTAGATCCCTTATTTTTTGGGATAAAGGTTGTGAACGAAAAATTCTTGACCCAGAGCTCGTAGAATAAATCGTCCAAAAGGTCCATTTGATCCACGAGCGGCTGAAGGTAGCACAAAGCCATCAGAAGAGTTACTCAGATGCGTACTATCGACCTCTTAAGTTCTTAGAATACGATCATGTATTTCTCAAAGTCTCGCCCATGAGAGGAGTTACCAAATTTGGAGCAAAAGGGAAGCTAACTGGAGCAAAAGGGAAGCTAAGCCCAAGATTCATCGGCCCGTTCGAAATACTTAAGCGAGTCGCCCCAGTCGCATATCAGATTGCCCTGCCACCGTCATTATCTGAAGTGCATGATATCTTTCACGTTTCACAGATTAGGAAGTACGTATCGATCCGAGTCATATGGTGGATCTTGATCAACTGGACTTGAAGATGGACTTGACGTATGTTGAACACCCTGTGCGGATCTTAGATTAAAAGGAGATGCTGTTTCAAAGTCATTCGGTTCCTCTCGTGCACGTGCTTTAGAAAAATCATTCGGTCGAAGAGTCGATGTGGGAGCTTGAGTCCAAAATAAAGGAAAAGTTTTCTTCATTGTTTTATAGTGATAGGTTATATTCCTAAGTTTCGTGGATAAAACTTCCCATTAGTTGGTTAGGATGTGGTGCCCCGTTCTTCCTTTTCGGGGAGCGCGGCTAAGAAATACTTTCGGTATTGTTCGATTGGGATAGATTGAATCAAGATCTTTTTCTCATTATGGATTTGCTTCTTCGGAATCGATTTCCATATTTAGTGGACCGTGCCCAAGGACAGACTTAGCGACAGAGTCAAGAGGGACCTCTCTGCTGCAACTTTTTTTGCCTAGTTTTCGTTGTCGCCTTGTTGCTTTCGTGCTTTTGAGTTGATTTTCGGATTTGCATTTTCTTGAACAGTTTTGATAGATTTTTTTGCTTTCATTCATTGAACTATACTTTCGTTACGAGCTCGAAAAGAGGAGAAGAGGTATTGATCATTTGTTTGTGGCAATACAGGTGATCGTGTAGTAGACGTCGCGCGGGCGGAGTCTTGAAGCACCTCTTTCCTTTCCTTTTTCCACCAACTTGTGAGTGGCTATAATTCGATTTAGTTGACCCTTTCTTCCAAGTCTTCATATCTAAATTTTTTTTTTCTTGATTGGTCCGATCAAACGATACCATAATAACTAAAAGACGTCAAGATAAAAATGAATAGACTTGGATTACTTTTGCTTGTCAATAAACTTGTGAATGGTTACCTTGTTGCATGCTAGTTCGTTAAGAATATTCTTTCAATATGTTTCAATTCTAATTAGAATATATATACTTCTTCTATTATTAAGCTATGTATAGAACACACCTTGCTATGCAATATACTGATTAGGAAGACTATACAAAACAGATCATGCCATGTTACTTGTCTTGTGCTGTTGTTGCCTTGAACTGCATCATTTGATAACTTAGTATCAGACGTTATTTGATCACGGACAACTTGTGCATAAGGTCTTAGTTCCTACGGACGGTCGTTGGGGTACTGGCACTGATCCGATCTGGACAAAGATTTATGTTAGTCTTATGTGCTGGACGATATGACTGGTAGAGCCTCATATGCTTTCGTTGCATATCATGTTAATGACTATAACTTGTCCACTATGGAATCATGCCAGTGATCCTCACGTATATTTAAACTGTGCAAGCTAACTATGTCTTCGTGGCAGGGAAGGTCACTGATAAGTATTGTGTAGGTGGTTCAGACGGGCAGATAAAAGTTACTGAACGGTGGCATATTTATTTCAGTAGATTTCTATATCTATTGCTTGCTTGTAAATTGAACTAAAGCAAGATAGAAAGACCACATAATAACTTGCATGCTCCACATAAATAATATGTTGATTGGTATAGTTGGGTTAGCTCACTTTCACCAGTGTATTTTGATGTACTGACCCTCGTTGCAACAGATTTTTCGCACCAAGAAGATCCTGAAAGAAGCTAGAGTGACTTCCCAATCCAGTCCATCTACCGGCACGCCCTGATTGTGCCTTCGAAGAGACGTTTTGAAGTTCCAGGAGCTCGTGCACATACCTTATGCAGCTCCATGGAAAGGTGATAGCTTCGCCCGAAGGTGTCCATAGCTTTGAAGTTTTAGTAAAATGATGTAATGTACATGATGATTATCTCATTTTACATCCACTTTTGTAAACCCATGAGGTAATTATCTGACTTGTTCAAGAGTTTGTAAAAGATATTAACTATCAATAAATAGAACTTTTTCATGTTTCAATATTGTGTTCAATTATCTGCGTACTCTGAATATGTGCTCGTTATATATAAAGTATATTGGTCTTGTGTAATGTGCAACCTAGGCACGCACAACATCACGTCTGGAGGATGACTATCGATTCTACGAAATTGGGACATAACATCCGTTCCTGAAATAACATTCGTTGGATTATCTTTTTTGATAGTTCAGAAAAAATTAAAATCTCGCAAGAAATTATGTAGTTTAAGTATCTGGTCTGAACGGTCAAACAAATAATATAATGGTTGTTATTTTGAAGAATATTTAGAGATGCTTAAGAGCGAAGATCCTGATCCCCCCTTTTATACACACATGTTGCGTGAATAATAAAAGATAGACCATTTCCAGTCAAAGAAGAACATGTCAGACAGAGAAAGAGAGGGGGGTATCACGTCCCAACCCCGCAGGGCCGATCGTGTCACGGCCCGCACCCGGTGTAGGGATGCAAGTTGGGAACAATGTCCAGTCTATACCACAGAATCGGTGGTAGAACACTGTTTGGGTAATCTATCTAACAATACAATAAGCCACTAACAATAATAATATACTCAATCATATATCTAAGATGGTGAATAGTACGAATATGATAAAGAATAGAATAGTCATAATACAACTCACGAGTCAAATAATAACATCAATGAGTCTGAAGAAATACTAAACAATAAGCTGGAGACAAATCAAATACAAGAGAATGACTAAGAAGCTATAACTCCCGGGTCATCTGTCTCAGTCGGGATGAGTCCCTCCTGAGCCAGGGTCTCTGACTCTAAGCCTACAACATCCTGAGGCCTGTAATGAGTAGGATACCACTCCTCAGTGTCATCTGGGAAAAATATATCCAGTCAAAAAAAGAGCAGAGTATATCTCTAACAACAGTTCTAATCAATAATATAAACTATATAACAGTAAATATATGTGAATATACAAGATGCAACAATAGATGCAAGAGATATACGATAAAAAAATACTGGAAATAAATACAAGAATGAACAATATGGCAATGAACAAGAATACTAATGACTAAGTTAGTGAGTACCATCTTTAACATGTGATCAACTTAGGAACTTGATACAAGATATATGACCTGGCTAATCATACGCGCGGTATATAATTAACACTATTCAATAATCAAGACTTGATACAAGGAGGGTGTGATCACATATCTATACTACATACTCTCCAACCTCGACTGGTATAGTGGATCCAACCATGGTACATTACGGCACAAGATTCTCTAGGAAAATAGCTACTCTCCCCGAGAATCAGTGTCTGTACATGTACAAGAAGAACAATAAAATAAGGCTTGTACAAGATACACCATATATACCAAGGAATAATATCTCATGACTAGATCCAGATATACCAATCCGTGTAACCATCGTGTCAAGAAATTAATGATATCTACACTAGATACAATGAACATAGAGGATATCATAAATAAGAAACTATCAGAGAATGTACTCGCCTGAAGTGTGGTGAATAGTATCACAGATGTCTGGTATAGTACCTCAAAGACCTAGATATGGAATATAACATAAATACAAGATTTCAGAATGAAAAATAAGTTAAACTAGTCAACATATAGGTCATAAAGCTATTTCTAAGTCAAAATAGTTAAACTAGGTCAATTGTAAGTCAAACCGGCCCAAATTGGTCAAACTACCTATTTTTAGGTTGCATGAGTCTATCTCTATGATGTTGGGTTCATAAACTATGAAACTAGGTCATACAAGCTAAATCTAGGATACTAAGATACCGTATCTCAGGATACACAAATAAGAGATATAAAATATCATATATGTATATTCAATCAATATATATATACTAATCCAAAAATACTAAATGGATACCTTGGTTTTGAACCAACTTGGTATCACACCACTAAACACCCATCTTAATACCCAACTCAAATACCTTGAGTATTCTCAATACCTTGGCATTTACCTTGGTATCTCAAGGTAATATCAAATCCTCATTCATGTAGCTAATACCCAATATTAACCATATGCTAATCAACTAACTACTAAAATATATAATATACTAATACTTAGATAGATATACTACATACTAACATATACCTATGTATCACTAACTAAAGATACAATAATAATACAAGCATGCGTATCTAACTACTAACTATATGTATACATAACTACTAGTGAATGAACTAGCCAACTTCAAAACTATCAAAGTAATTAGTTATAATAACTAAACTACTAACATATACTAAACATATAACATATATACATACCTCTATAATAACTAGAGATATCTAGCAATAACTTGCTAACCAATGAGCTACTACTAAGGAACTAGCTATCCACTGCTGCCCCTGTCCATTGCTACTCATGCAGCTACTGCTGCTCCTCCTTCTTTTTGCTGCTGCTGTTCCTTTTTCTTGCTGCTGCTGTTCCTTCTTCTCGCTGTTGCTGCTGTTCCCTCTTCTTGCTGCTGATATCTATATCTATACATACTTATACATTTATCAATATATATATATATATATATATATATATATATATATATATATATATATATATATATATACACACACCCAAGTGAATTTCCTATATCATATAAAAATATATATAATCATGCACACATACATATATATGTTTCAACTTACATATATACATATAGGTAGATACATCACATCCTCTTATACATACTTATAGATATAGTAGCATCATACACATAATATATATATACAACATACATGTAAATCTATATATCCATAACTATATATATACGTACCCAATCACATAGCTATATACATACATAACTATATGGTATCATATAATTACATATACTTATATATATATAATAAACTATGTCTATATAAATATGTATACATATATTACCAATAGCTAAGTATAATGGAAATTGGATCTAGAATGAAACATAACAAACACGTAGAGTGCATTACACCCGTATCATACTAGATCTATGATACGCTTACGATACGAATCCACCACACAACCAAACGTACCCCGAAGGAAACGAGCAAGTCTAATATATTATATATAAACAATATGAAGAGTAAAACATACATCTACGTGTCCGTGTCAAAATATTACATGCACAAAGCACCGTATCGGAGAAAAAATCTCCAAATCAACACGTATCACCAATTTTGTTGGGATACGACCTACACGTATCCAATTATGGATATGACACTAACCATAAATAAACAAACACATGTTAATTGGATCTATATAACCAATTGACCAACACAACAAGTGCCAATCTTGGAATTACTCCAAAATTGATACAAAAAGTACCATAACTTTCTCCATAGGCCTCCTATGAACTCAATTCCAAATTCTATAGGTAGCCTATGCATATGGGTTGGTTTCTCATAATTAAATCTCAGATTTAGAACCTAATTAAAGAGAAAAAATAGAATTGTACCTATTGGAAGATGGATTCCCAATGCAACATCCAAATTTGATAAAATTGGCCTTCAACTTATAGATCCTTGCTCCTCTTTGTAGATCCTTACTTCCTCCTTCTAGATACTTGCTCTACTAGCCTCTAATAGTGATTTAGAAAGGAATTGGGATAAAATTTGGTAGGGAATTTGTAACCACCCTGATTTTTGAATTAAAATTTTAAATTTATTAATATTGGTATTCTGAAATTGTCCCAAAATACGTAGGACTATGAGGATGTAATATACCAGCTACGCACTCGACCAGATTCTGGTCCAACTCAAATACGTATAAGCTAAACTTTAAAGGTCACTAAACAATCCAGTAAATATAAATATCTATGTCTCAATCCATAATGAACAAAAATACACAAGAATGAGCTACATATGCTATAGTCGGCCACCCAGTAAACACACAAACTCGAATAGACTCGAGAAGAGATATGCGTCTATAAAAACTAGGCTACAACAGCAGATGAATATACGATATGAATAAAGTAATCATAACTCCAATAGAAATAATATAAGTACCTGACACTAATGCTTGCAAACCAAGCAACGCTATCAGCAACTCCAAAGACTCCGTAATCATCTATGCTGCAAAACTGGCAGGGGACTAGGTCCTCAGAGGGATATAACAAAGTACAAAAATACAGCATGCCATAGTATAATAGAAAGAACAAGTATAACGTCAGTGTATTCTAGCATAACCACCTAAGTGAGACACAATTTTAAAGACAATGTTCGACGCGTGGACTGTCCAAAATAAAATCATAGCTCCGAACACAGAGACACACAGGGCATACCGTAGCTCCGAGCACAGAGTCACACGGGTGATACTACTACTCCGGATACAGGAACACTACATTAATATGACATATACACATATATATATAGCATATGCAGAGGAGCCCAAATATCTAGTAACTGTCTTTCTCTTCCCAAGCGGTCAACGAATGTGCGCTAAACCTGGACCTCTATCTAGCAGTCTCGTCATACTAAAATAACTATCAACGATCATGACCCTAAAGTCGTCCCAGTTTCCAGTCATGCTGACAATATCAGGATACAGAAAATTTGACATAATGATAGTGTCTGGATGTGTCCTAGGGTTATGATGTAACCAAGTGTGTACATCAAGGTATTGCAAATATCTATCACTCGTTACCAGATATTACTGACGAACGTCTGCACCCGGTAATGACCCGGACGTGAAGTAATAATTATAATCTATAACACGCACAATGCATATAATAAATAAATAGAAATCTGGTAACTGAAATACAGGGTGGCAAGGTACACTTGCCTGGATCCGGATGCTGAAGATGGGTCTACGGTACAACGTCCAAGTCCGCGGGTCCCTTAGTACCTAGAGACGAGATACAAGCTCAATCAATAGACTATCACGAGGCTAAAATAAGAGGTGAAACACATCTAACATATGTTTCAATCTCTGTTACAAACTCACATAGACACTAATCTAGATGGTTGACCAAAGTTGACTAAAGGTATCACTACCACATTTTCAAGGAAAGGGTATTTTAGTAATTTCCTATTTAATTAAATATTGTGCTTGATAAATAATTATTTGTTATATTATTTAATTATTGTTAGATATTAGTTATTTAATTTAGACTTGTGTTAGTGGACCTAACTAGTTTAGTTTAGACCCATGGACCAACATGAATTAATTGGTTAGAACTTAGCCCATTTAGAAAGCCCATTGTTAAGGAGATGGATTAAATTAATTAAATCATTAGACTAGAAGCTTCCTTCCTTAATTATTTCTTTATGAGAGGCCCCAAGTGGTATAATAGAAATTACATGATAACTTGAGGGAGAGGAAAGAGGTCAGCCTATTTAAAAAAGAGGAGAAAATTTTTCTCTCCTCTTTTTATTCCAAATCTAGATCTAGAATTTCCCACTACCAAATTTATTTCATTTTTATTTTATTTCTCTACCAAATTTTATTCCAATTCCTTTCCAAATTACCATTAGAGACTTAAGAAGCAAGAATCTAGAAGGAGGAAGCAAGGATCTACAAAGAAGAGCAAGGATCTACAAATTGGAGGTAATTTTATTTCAATTGGAGGTTTCATTGGGAATCCATCTCCCAATAGGTATAATTCAGTTTTTTTCCTTAATTTAAGTTCTAAATCTGAGTTTTAACTATGAAAAATCAACCCCTATGCATAGGCTACCCATAGGATTTGGTTTTGTATTCATAGGAGGCCTATGGAGAAAGTAAAGCTTTTTGTATCGATTTTGGGAGAATTCCAAGATTGACAATTGTTGTGTGTATTAATTGATCCTATAGATCAATTTTGCATATGTTTGTGTATTTGGGGCTAGTGTCGTATCCACAATTGGGTACGTGTAGGTCGTATCCCAATAATTTGGTGATATGTGTTATTTTGGGGGTTTTCCCTCCGACACGGGACTTTGTACATGTCATATTTTGACACGGACACGTAGATCTATATTTGATACTTCGTATTGTTCATAAATAATATATATGACTTATTTGTGTACTTTGGGGTACAATTGGATGTGTAGTAGACTCGTGTCACATGCGTATCCTAGATCTAGTGGGATACGGTGTGATACTCTCCATATGTTGTGTATTTATATGTAGATCTAATTATTGTGCTCTTAATTAATGTAGATTATATTTATGTATATATATAGATATTATATATATTATAGTATATATAATTGTGTTCTTATATCATAGATCTATGTATTATATATATGTACTAAGAGAATATATATATATTATGTAGCCTTTCTTCTACATGCATTAATATATATGTTATAGTATATAGTATGGGTATATATGTATATGTTGTTATAATATATATATGTATGTTTAATTGGGTAATTATATTATATATAGTTGTTATATGATTATTTATATATATGTATAGATGTATAAATATAATATATTATATATGTGTGGGTTTGTGGCTATGTCATATTATGTACATGATAATAGGGGGGTATAAATTATAGTTTATTGGTAATTATATATATATATATATATTTATTATGAGTTTTCATATATATATATATATAAGTTATATATATATATATGTTATATATATATATATATATATATATATATATATATATATATATATATATATATATATATATATATATATATATATATATATATATATATATATATATATATATACTGTGTTTTAGCGACGGGTGGTTAATGACAGCTACTGTCATTAATAACAGCGTGAAAAAAAGCAGCAGCCGCTGTAGCATGGCGGCAGAATTAATGACAGCAGACGCTATCATTAATTAGCAGCAACAGTGGCGGGAAAAAGCGACAACAGCGACAGTTAAATCGGTGACGGTTGCAAACCATCACCAAAGCAGCAGCAGCAGTGCAGGAAACCAACGGCAGCAGCGACGACGGTTTCAGTGACAGACAAAACTGTCACTAAAAAGCCAACGTATCAGAATATCTGTTTTCAGCACAGTTTTTAGCGACAATAGACAGTTTATATATTTATATATTTATATACTTATATATATATATATATATTAGTATTAATTATAATGTAATATATGCTAATTTCTTTATATGTATAATTTAGTATATGTATTATATATATAAGGGTAATTAATATAACAAGGTATTGGGAATTACCTTGAGGAAACCAAGGTAATTTGGGATTCCCAAGGTATTGGGTTTGGGTGTCAAGTTTGTGGTTATTGTTGAGGTACCAAGTTGGTTCAAAACTACGGTACCTATTTGATGTTGTAATTATGATTCTATATATTTAATAATTAATTATTTGGTATATATGTTTTACCTTGGGAATTACGTATCCGGAGATACGGTATCCTAACTTT
Organism: Iris macrosiphon; assembly: GCA_036927795.1. Classification (NCBI taxonomy): domain Eukaryota; kingdom Viridiplantae; phylum Streptophyta; class Magnoliopsida; order Asparagales; family Iridaceae; genus Iris; species Iris macrosiphon. The sequence goes on along the minus strand of JAYESA010000004.1, from coordinate 200,847,600 downwards.
TAGATGAGGTTTCTATGGCTTAGACTCTAGTATCTTGACCCATATTTTTGTGATAGGCTTGTGAAACCTAGAAATACATAGTTGACCATAGTTTGACCTTAGTTGACCATAGTTGACCATAGTTTGACCTTAGTTGACTTAGAGTTGACCATATTTGACTTTTGACTTAGAATTGACTTTTTGGCCTAGAAGTTGACTAGTTTAACTTATTCTCTTTTTGGAACCTTGTATTGATGTTGTATTTTATATCTAGGTCTTCTAGGTACCGTGTTAGTCATCTGTGAGACTATTCTTTGGACTTCAGGCGAGTATATTCTCTGATAGTTTCTCATTTATGATATCCTCTATGTTCATTGTATCTAGTATATATATCCATGTTCTCTTGACACTATGGTTACACGGATTGGTATATCCAGATCTCGTCATGAGATGTTATTCCTTGGTATATGGTATATATGGTGCAAGTATTATTTTATTGGTTATCTTGTACATGTACAGACACTGATTCTCGGGAAGACTAGCTATCTTCTTGGGGAATCTCGTGCCATAGCATACCGTGGTTGGATCTATTATACCAGTCGAGGGTGGAGAGTATTAGTATAGATATGTGATCAATACCTCTATTGTATCAAGTACTGATTACTGAATAGTGTTGATCATATACCGCACGTATGATTAGCCAGGCCGCATTGCATCTTGCCCAAGCCGATCACATGTTAAGCTAGTACTCACACACTTAGTCATTAGTATTCTTGTTTATTGGCATATTGTTCCTTATTATATTTATTCTAGTATTTCCTTATTGTATGTATCTCTCGTATATATTGTGCATCTTGTATATTCATATCTATTTACTGCTACATAGTTTTTATCATTGATTAGAACTGTTGTTAGAGATGTACTCTGCTCCTTTTTTGACTGGATATATTTTTCCAGATGACACTGAGGAGTGGTACCCTACCTATTATGGACCTCAGGATGTTGTGGGTTTAGAGTCTGAGACCCTGGCTCAGAAGGGACTTATCCCAACTGAGACAGTTGACCCGGGTGTAGTAGCTTCTTAGTATTCTTTGTACTGGATTTGTCTGTAGCTTATTTTGTTATTTCTTTCAGACTTATTAACGTATTATTTTAGACTTATGAGTTATATTGTGACTATTCTATTCTTTATCTGATTTGTGTTTATTTCCATCTTAGTTCTGTGATTAAGTATATTATCATTATTGGTGGTTCATTATATTGTTAGATAGATTACCCAGATATCGTTCTACCACCGATTCTGCGATATAGGGTGGGCGTTGTTTCTGACTTGTACCCTTACACCGGGTGTGGGTCATGACATATTTTTAGAGGTGGCCTATGTAGGTCTAGCTTCACAAAGTATGTGATATCGTGGTAGTACGACAATTTAATTGTACTACTACGAGCCTGCGATAGGATATATGATATAGGCTTAGATACTCAATCACACCTAGAAAAATTCTTTTGATTCAACTATTCTCCTTTGATATTGATACTTGATCTGTTAATCTGTCCTTTCCTTGAATATCTTACATCATGTGCCATATTGATCCTCATTTTATCTTTTTATGAGACATACTCGAAGATACTTGCGGAGGCACGCAAGGTTGAGCTAGAGTTGGATTTGAAGCCCAAGAGAGACCGTAATTCTTTTCTGGGGGCCAACGGTAGTGCAATATCTGCCAAACGTTCTTATTTCCAGTCCAGACCTTTACAGCAGCCATAGCAGAACCAGACTCTAGCTAGGGCATCTTTTTACCAGGTACCTCAGCAGTAGAGACAGTTACAGCAAGCTCCATGCAACTACTGCAAGAAGTCCGGCCATATCTGGAAAGTTTGCAGGAGGAGGTTGAAAGTTTATTTATATTGTGGTACTGAAGGGCATCAATCGTAGGAGTATCCTCGTCGTGTAGTTCAAGGAGCAACTTTAGCTCCGAGGGCACAAACGAGACCACCTGCAGCACAGTCGAAGGGGCCGCTTTTGACACATCAGCAGCATTTTGTCCAGCATCAGCAGCAGGGAGGTGCACGTCAGGGATGAGCATTTGCTATGATTATTGAGGAGGACGAACCCACCGGAGATGTCATCGCAGGTTCTATTCTTCTTGATTCTATTCCAGCTTTAGCTTTATTTGATAGTGGTGCTTCCCATAGTTTTATATCTGTTTCTTTTGCTCTGAAGCATGGTTTGGTAGCTGAGTCTTTGCTTAGGACTTGCAAGATCATGACCGAGAGAGGCATTATCCTGGTTAATGATATTGTAAGGATCGAAGAGTTACTCTGGGAGGCCGGGAGTTGAGTGTGTGTCTACTTGTAATGCCACTTATGAGCTACGATATTGTACTCGGGATGGATTGGTTGAGTAGGTACCGTGCTAGCATAGATTATAGAGGAGGTAGAGTTTTGTTTAGTCCGCCAGGAGAGCCAGAGTTTGAGTTTGCTAGAGGAGCTACAGAGCAGAGAGAAAGAATTATTTGTGGAGTTACAGTAGAAGACAAGAAGTTGCCACATCCGTTGATAGCAGAGTTCTTGGATGTATTTTCTGAGGAATTGCCAGGATTATCGCCAGATCGAGATGTTAAATTTTTTATAGACTTGGTGCCAGGTGCAGAACCAATTTTATAGCATGTCTATAGAGTAAACAACAGCGAACTGGTCGAGTTAAAGAAGCAGGTGGATGAATTACAGGATAATGGGTTTATCAGATCGAGTTCTTCACCATGGGGAGCCCCGGTATTGTTTGTATCGAAGAAGGATAGATCAGTATGCATGTGCATTGATTACAGGGCTTTGAATAATCTCACTATCAAGAATAAGTATCATTTGCCACGGATTGATGATCTGTTTGATCAGTTGAGTGGTGCGAAGGTGTTTTCTAAGATAGATTTGAGATCAGGCTACCATCAGGTAAAGGTGAAGCCGGAGGACATACTGAAGACTACTTTTAGAACTCGGTATGGTCAGTACAAGTTTATGGTGATGTCGTTTGGTTTGACTAATGCACCGGTGGTATTTATGAACTTGATGAACAAGGTGTTCCATCAGTACCTTAACAAGTTCATGGTGGTGTTCATCGACGACATACTCATATACTCGAGGACACCGGAGGAGCATGAGGAGCATTTGAGGATTGTGTTGGATATGCTGAGGAAGGAGAAGCTGTATGGGAAGTTGTCCAAGTGTGAGTTTTTCCTGGACAAGGTAGAATTCTTGGGGCATGTTGTGACTGGTGATGGTATTTGAGTAGATCCAAAGAAGATTGCAGCATTAGAATCTTGGAAGACCCCGAGTTCGGTAGCAAAGATCATGAGTTTCTTGGGATTGGCAGGCTACTACAGGAACTTTGTACAAGATTTTTCAAGGATTGCCGAGCCGATGACCAAACTCACAAGGAAGGATGTGGAGTTTATTTGGACGGAGGATTACCAGGTTACTTTTGAGGAGTTGAAGAAGAGGTTGACGTCTTGCCATCAGGATCTGGAGGTTTCACTATTTATAGTAATGCATCGGAGAAAGGTTTAGGTTGTGTTCTTCAGCAGCATGGGAAAGTGATTACCTATGCATCCAGGCAATTGCGTCCTTATGAAAAGAACTATTATATTCATGATTTGGAGTTGGCAGCAGTCATCTTTGCTCTAAAGTTATAGAAATATTATTTGTACGGAGAGCGCATGGAGATCTTCACAGACCACAAAAGCTTGAAGTACATTTTCACGCAGAAGGAGTTGAACATGAGGCTGCGTCAGTGGTTGGAACTGATAAAGGATTTTGATATATCTTTGCAATATTATCCTGGAAAAGCTAATGTAGTTGTCGATGCTTTGAGCAGGTATCCGGTAGCGATATTCTTGACGCATGATCGATATTTATTGGAGGACTTGGAGAGCTTGGGCATTTAGGTAATTGTTCCTGGTTATGCGATACAGATGTGGGGATTGCAGATACATTCAGATTTGATGGATATGATCAAGGCAGCACAGTATGATGATGTATCTCTGAGGAGTATCAGAGCTCAGGTGAGAGCATGATTGGAGGATGATTTCACTATCGCAGAGGATGGATCTTTAAGGCATGGGGTTAGATTGTGTGTGCCTAGTTGGGAGCTGCGTGAGGAGGTATTGCAGGAAGTGCATTGATCTTAGTATTCCATGCATCCAGGTGTAACAAGATATATTGGGATATGCGAGAGAGTGTGTGGTGGTATGGCATGAAGAGGGAAGTGACACAGTTTGTATCCAGATGCTTAGTGTGCCAGCAGGTAAAGCCGAGAGGCAGAGGCCAAGAGGTTTACTTTAGCCATTACCCATTCCAGAGTGGAAGTGGGAGCACATTACTATGGATTTTTTGTCCGGACTTCCACGATCTCCATGAGAAAAAGACGCGATTTGGGTCATCGTTGATAGGTTGACCAAGTCGGCCCACTTTTTGTCTTTCAAGGTGGGTTTATCTATGGAGAAGCTGGCATAAATATATGTGAGGCAGATCGTTAGGATACATGGAGTTCCCGTCAGCATAGTCTCAGATCGGGATAGTCATTTTATTTCTTATTTCTGGAGGAGTTTGCATGAGATTTTGGGCACTCAACTCAAGTTCAGTACTGCATATCATCCCCAGATAGATGGGCAGTCAGAGAGAACTATTCGGACTCTCGAGGATATGTTATGCACTTGTATACTAGATTTTGGGGGTTCTTGGGAGGACCATCTCTATTTGGTAGAGTTTGCTTACAACAACAGTTACTAGGCCAGTATAGGGATGTCACTTTTTGAAGCTCTGTACGGTCGGAGGTATCATACTCCTTTATCTTGGGACGATGTTGGAGAGAGAGTTTTGCTTGGGCCAGAGATGGTTATAAATGCAGCAGAGAAGGTTCAGTTGATCAGAGACAGACTTCGAGTGGCGCAGGACATACAACGATATTGGGCCGATAGCCATCGAAGACCTTTGGAGTTCGAGGTATAGTTTAGATTTTTGTTTTGTGGTTGTTCTTGGTTGTTTGTTATAGACTAAGTTCTTAAGGTGGTATTTTGTTCTAGGTGGGTGGTTTGGTGTTTCTGAGGATTTCTCCGACACAAGGCATGATTCGTTTTGTTGGAGGTGAAAAGCTTAGTCCGCGATTCATCGGACCTTTCACTATTCTAGAGAGGGTCGGTGCAGTTGCGTATAGACTAGACTTGTCACCTGCATTGGAGAAAGTGCACAACGTGTTTTATGTGTCACAGTTGAGATAATACATGGCAGATCCTAGTCATGTATTGGATCACTTGGAGATAGAGGTGGGCCCTACTCTTAGCTATCCAGAGCAGCCAGTTGAGATTCTGGATCGGAGAGAGAAGGTGCTGAGGAACCAAACTATTCCTTTAGTGCGCGTCGCATGGAGGCTTCACTCTCCAAGGGAGTCTACCTGGGAGAGATAGGATAAAATACGGGAGCGTTATCCATATTTGTTTGTGCCTTGAGGTATGTTATTTCCTAGTTATGTTCTATTCATTATTATGTTCTATCGTAGTTAGTTATGATTCTTTAGTTCTGTTCTGTTATTTTTCTGGGGATAGTTTTCGTCTTTGAATTTCGAGGACAATTTTTTTTTAAGGAGAGTAGACTTGTCACTACCATATTTTCTAGGAAAGGGTATTTTAGTAATTTTCTATTTAATTAAATATTGTGCTTGATAAATAATTATTTATTATATTATTTAATTATTGTTAGATGTTAGTTATTTAATTTGGACTTTTGTTAGTGGACCTAACTAGTTTAGTTTAGACCCATGGACCAACATGAATTAATTGGTTAGAACTTAGCCCATTTAGAAAGCCCATTGTTAAGTAGATGGATTAAATTAATTAAATCATTAGACTAAAATCTTTTTTCCTTAATTATTTCTTCATGAGAGGCCCCAAGGGGTATATGGATATTATATGATAACTTGAGGGAGAGGAAAGGGGCCGGCCTATTTAAAAAGAGGAAAAAATTTCTCTCTCCTCTTTTCATTCCAAATCTAGATCTAAAATTTTCCACTACCAAATTTTCTTCATTTTCATTTCATTTTCCTACCAAATTTCATTCCAATTCCTTCCCAAATTACCATTAGAGACTTGAGAAGTAAGGATCTAGAAGGAGGAAGCAAGGATCTATAAAGAGGAGCAAGGATGTACAAGTTGGAGGCAATTTTATTTCAATTGGAGATTTCATTGGGAATCCATCTTTCAATAGGTACAATTCAGTTTTTTCCCCTTAATTTAAGTTCTAAATCTGAGTTTTAACCATGGAAAATCAACCCATATGCATAAGGATTTGGATTTGTGTTCATAGGAGGCCTATGGAGAAAGTTATGGTACTTTTTGTGTCAATTTTAGGAGAATTCCAAGATTGACAATTATTGTGTATGTCAATTGATCCTATAGACCAATTTGGCATATGTTTGTGTGTTTGGGGCTAGTATCTTATCCACAATTGGGTACGTGTAGGTCGTAACCCAATAATTTGTTGATACGTGTTATTTTGGGGGGTTTTCCTCCGACACGGGACTTTGTACATGTCATAATTTAACACGGACACATAGATCTATATTTGATACTTCGTATTATTCATAAATAATATATGTGACTTATTTGTGTCCTTCGGGGTATAATTGGATGTGTGGTGGACTTGTGTCACATGCGTATCCTAGATCTAGTGGGATACGGTGTGATACTCTCCATATGTTGTGTATTTATATGTAGATCTAATTATTGTGCTCTTAATTCATGTAGATTATATTTGTGTATATATATATATATATATATATATATATATATATATATTATAGTATATATAATTGTGTTCTTGTATCATAGATCTATGTATTATATATATGTACTAAGAGAATATATATATTATGTAGCCTTTCTTCTACATGCATTAATATATATGTTATAGTATATAGTATGGGTATATATGTATATATTGTTATAAAATATATATGTATGTTTAATTGGGTAATTATATTATATATAGTTGTTATATGATTATTTATATATATGTATAGATGTATAAATATAATATATTATGTATGTGTGGGTTTGTGGCTATGTCATATTATGTACATGATAATAGGGGGGGTATAAATTATAGTTTATTCGTAATTATATATATATATATATACTATGTTTTAGCGACAGGTGGTTAATGACAGCTATTGTCATTAATAACAGCAAAAAACAACAGCAGTCGCTGTAGCATGGCGGCAGAATTAATGACAGCAGCCGCTGTCATTAATTAGCAGCAGCAACGACGGGAAAAAGCAACAACAGCGATAGTTAAATCGGTGACGGTTGCAAACCATCACCAAAGCAGCAGCAGCAGTACAGGAAACCAACGACAGCAGCGACGATGGTTTCAATGACATACAAAACTGTCACTAAAAAGCTAGCGTATTAGAATATCTATTTTCAGCACAGATTTTAGCGACAATAGGTAGTTTATATATTTATATATTTATATACTTATATATATATATATATATATATATATATATTAGTATTAATAATGATGTAATGTATGCTAATTTCTTTATATGTATAATTTAGTATATGTATTATATATATAAGGGTAATTAATATAACAAGGTATTGGAAATTACCTTGAGGAAACCAAGGTAATTGGGGATACCCAAGGTATTGGGTTTGGGTGTCAAGTTTGTGATTATTGTTGAGGTACCAAGTTGGTTCAAAACTACGGTACCTATTTGATGTTGTAATTATGATTCTATATATTTAATAATTAATTGTTTGGTATATATGTTTTACCTTGGGAATTACGTATCCGGAGATACAGTATCCTAACTTTTAGATGAGGTTTCTATGGCTTAGACTCTAGTATCTTGACCCATATTTTTATGATAGGCTTGTGAAACCTAGAAATATATAGTTGACCATAGTTTGACCTTAGTTGACCATAGTTGACCATAGTTTGACCTTAGTTGACTTAGAATTGACCATATTTGACTTTTGACTTAGAATTGTCTTTTTGGCCTAGAAATTGACTAGTTTAACTTATTCTCTTTTCGGAACCTTGTATTGATGTTGTATTTCATATCTAGGTCTTTGAGGCACCGTGTCAAACATCTGTGAGACTATTCTTTGGACTTCAGGCGAGTACATTCTTTGATAGTTTCTTATTTATGATATCCTCTATGTTCATTATATCTAGTGTAGATATCCCTGTTCTCTTGACACTATGGTTACACGGATTGTATATCTGGATCTTGTTATGAGATATTATTCCTTGGTATATGGTGTATATGGTGCAAGTATTATTTTATTGGTTATCTTGTACATGTACAGACACTGATTCTCGGGAAGATTAGCTATCTTCTTGTGGAATCTCGTGCCATAGTATACCGTGGTTGGATCTATTATACCAGTCGAGGGTGAGGAGTATTAGTATAGATATGTGATCAATACCCCTATTATATCAAGTACTGATTACTGAATAGTGTTGATCATACACCGCACGTATGATTAGCCAGGTCGTATTGTATCTTGCCCAAGCCGATCACATGTTAAGCTAGTACTCACACACTTAGTCATTAGTATTCTTGTTCATTGGCATATTGTTCCTTATTATATTTATTCTAGTATTTCCTTATTGTATATATCTCTCATATCTATTGTGCATCTTGTATATTTACATCTATTTACTGATACATAGTTTTTATCATTGATTAGAACTGCTATTAGAGAGGTACTCTGCTCCTGTCTTAACTGGATATATTTTTCCAGATGACACTGAGGAGTGGTACCCTACCTATTATAGACCTCAGGATATTGTGGGTTTAGAGTCTGAGACCCTGGCTCAGGAGGGACTTATCCCAACTGAGACAGTTGACCCGGGTGTAGTAGCTTCTTAGTATTCTTCGTACTGGATTTGTCTCCAGCTTATTTTGTTATTTCTTTCAGACTCATTGATGTATTATTTTAGACTCATGAGTTGTATTGTGACTATTCTATTCTTTATCTGATTCGTGTTCATTTCCATCTTAGTTCTGTGATTGAGTATATTATTATTATTGGTGGTTCATTATATTGTTAGATAAATTACCCAGACATTGTTCTACCGCCGATTCTGCGGCATAGGCTGGGCGTTGTTTCTGACTTGTATCCTTACACCTGCTGCGGGTCGTGACAAGAGGTACGTTACATCTAATACTATCAATCCTCTGTATATTATCATCAGACAAATCCTCAATTCCCTATATTTATCATGGTATTTTCAGTAGTTCGAGTATGTTCATTCCTCAGATTTCACCCTGGTCTTCACAGACGTTATCATGCATGTTTACATATATCATCCTCAAATAAAAATAATTATTATTTATTAACCCTCAATTATATAAAATTGTCTTTTAATTATTTGAACATTATTTCACATATACACAGCTACTCCTCAAATAACTTTATTATTAAATATCAGCTTTCAATATTAACCAATGGTTTGATATCACTCTACCATTTCATAATAATTAACCTGCTCCTCAATACCTATCATAAAGCATACCATAAAACCCTTAATATCATATATATATATATATATATATATATATATATATATATATATATATATATATATATATATATATATATATATATATATATATATATATATATATATATATATATATATATATATATATATCATTCACAACCATCAAATGCATATAATACATAACATCAAACCCTAAACTCAATGCATTCAAAACCCTAAAACTCATATCAAACTTCTTAAACCCTAACCTAACTATGTTATATTAAACCATAAAAATATTATACTACATAAAGGAATGGGGGAGAGGTTACCTTGGCGGCAGTGTGGTGGTGCAAGGGTGGAGCTGTTGTGGTTACACATCGGAGGGAGAAGTGATGGCCGGAGGGGGGTCGACAGCAAGGTGGAGGTTCTGTGGTTGGCAGTCGGGATGTAGGAGGTGGGTCTCGCTGGAGAAGAAGGTATTGGCCGGAGTGAACGTCGAATGCAGGTGTTGGATGGCCGAGGGTGAGCGGGGGTGGCCAGTTCGTGGAGTAGGTGATGGTCGACGGCGGGATGGTGCTGGTGGTGATGATGATGATAATGATGAAGATGCCGCGGGTGGCCGTCTCTGGCCGGAGGATGGTCGGCAGGGGACGTGGCGGCATGTGGTGACGGGATGATGATGAGAAGAGGAGGTTGAGGTGGTGGATGGCAGTTGTGAATGGAGAGAGCGGTGGTCGTCGATTGTAGCTCCAGTGCGGGTGGAGGTGAAGGAGGTAGCGGGTGGTGCTCGATCGAGGGGGCATGGCGGCGTAGATGGAGGCACCAGAGTTGTAGGCGGTTGGTTGGGTGGCCGATCGAGGTTTGCTGGCCGGTAGAGGAGCTCGGCTAGCTGGAGTAGGGGAGGCCAGTCGGGTTGGGTTGAAGAAGGAGATGAGGAGGAGGAAGAAGAAGAAGAATGGAAAATGGTGTATTGGCTAGTGATGTGAAGGGAAGAGGGAGGAGAGAGAGAGGGGGTGGTATTTTTTATGCTCCTAGGGATTAGGGCCGGCATTGGGAAAGGGGGGTGAAGAGGGATTAAATAGAAGAGTGTGTGGTGCGGATGAGTGCTTTAATTTGAATGAAGGGCTCAGATTCTACATAGAGAAATATACATCCAAAGGAGGAGAGAGAGTTGATTTGACCGGTCAAGAGATGAGGGAGAGGGTTTCTTTATTGGCTTGGACCAATGAGGTGGCGACACCTATCAATACAATTGCAAATAAGCCCCTTAACTTTTGGATATTTGCACAAGTATGTAAAATAATAGAAATTTGGTGTGGGAAATGGTGTTTGATATTTTGTAGGGTGAGAGAGTGTTGTGTGTTTTGCATGGGCTTAATGAATGGGATCTTGGGTTAAATTGGGGTTAAGTTGGGATTAGTCAAAGTTGGTATCCCCAATTTAATTAAAATAAATTGTCATATGCTCTTAAAATAAATGGGGGCTCATGGGGTCTCAATTTGGAGTGACACAAAGGTCATGAACGGTATAGGCTTGGTGTCAGTCTTGGACCCTTTAATTGATCCGGCTAAACGGGTTGAGTTTGTATCCCAAAATGGATGGCAACGACAAAGGTATGCGACACAGGATTAAAGAATAGATTTTGGGACCGGGAAGTTGTGCAATTAAATTAGAGCACAAGAGATTCTGATTGTGAGTGACGAAAAAGTCCAGTGCCTAGGTTGGCTTGTCAAGTCAAGAGTGCAATAATTTGTTAGAAATTATGGACTATTGTTGGGCTCCGAATATTACAACAATGGTAGGGTGCACCAAGGGTTATAAATAAAGAATCAGACAACTGCAACAAAAATTCTAAACCTCAAACACCTGATGCTAAACCAAAATTTCTAACCAAAACCAGTCTACTTATAATAATAATTGAGGTGGTTTACAAAAATTATTGGGATTAAGGAATTTTATTTATTTATTTTAGCTAATTATAATATATAATATTTATGGATTTATAATTATGTATATTTAATTAATTATTAATATTGTACAAAAAATATATTTTTGGGTGTACAACTATTAATAGTGTATTGTATAATTTTTTTGGAATTTATTGAGGTTAAAAGCTATTTTTAAATATCCATATACATACATATATATAGAGAGAGATTAAATTAAAAAAATACAAACCCATTAAACCCTAACCCTACACATTAACCCAAACCCGAAACTTAAACCAAACCCCCCCCCCCCCCCCCCGTGTACACAACCTCCTCCCCCCATATATATATATATATATATATATATATATATATATATATATATATATATATATATAACAAACCAAAATCCTAACCCTAACCCATCGCCTTCACCACCACCTCCGGCGGAGCGCCGCCGACCCCTCCCCCCCCCCCCGCACACCCACGCACAGCTGTGCGGCCCCCTCATTCGTGTGAAGCTTTCGACCTTCTCGCTGATCTGTTTTGCTCTTCGTCTTCGCTGGTATGTTCATAACCTAACCCTCTAGGATTCCTTCCAAGTAGAACGAATTTATGTACCCCAGTTTGATCGAAAAATCGACCGAAAGTTGGCCGAAAAACTGTTCAGAAATAGTTCAGAATTTTGATCCAAACACCTATGTTCATGCCCAATTTTCCACCAACTCGTTAATTATTTTCAAAATATAATTGAAGAAACTTTTTTATAATATAACCAAGATTTTTACTGTTTTTTTAGTTTTTATTAGTTTACTTTAATGGTAAAATTATTCTTATTCCAAAATGACCAAAAACTTGTTTTTAAAATAACTAAAATCTCGCGATATGGGGTGTGCAGCACCAAACGAGACGACTTCGTCATGTGTGAGTTGCATCAAAAGGCGTGTATTATCAACACGGACGTGTAAAATTTTGTAAAACTTGATTGGGATGTGCGTGCACACCAGAATCAATGTGTATCCACCAAAAAATATCGTATTGACATGTTCTGACACTCGCCATAACTTTGTGTGTGCTTGTCGTTTTACAACAAAACTTACGCCATCAGATTCATAGTGTTATGCTGGTCTTGTGACCCAAGTTTGGTTCGATTCTGAGAACGTTGACGAAATATCATTTTGTGGGCCCCATGGTTCCACATGACGGGCGTTTTCGTGATCGGCTCATCAGAATCCAGTTCTGAATATTTTGTTGGGTTTGTATCATCGTTCTGGACTTGTTGGCACTAAGTTTGACAAATTTAGAGAACTTTATCTTTGACATATTTTACGGTACGAAGTGGACCACATGTAGACCCCGCTTTGATCCAAAACTGTCAATTTTGCCCCCGTGTCCAAATTGGACTTATGGGTAGTCAATCCTAGCTATTTCTAGTATTCTAAGAATATTAGTAATATTTGTTTCAGCATCCGGAGGTGTACGTGTATATTCCACTTTCCCAAGAGCAGTTGACGGAGTTCAGAACCCAGACAAGTGTACCTTACCATAATGTATCACAGTTCCTTATCTTTATTATATTATTTAGTTATTATAGTTATTTTATATGATTGTTGTATGTTTACCCTTGGATCGTGATGCATTGTTTAGCGTCTGAACAAGATTCGGGTGTGGACGCCGTACGCGGAGTCGTGTAATGTCACTTAGAAAGTTGATTCCACGATCCTATTTTTACGTGCTTGCTTTACCAAGTACGCCATACCCTAGGACACTTGACACTATTTCATATGATAAAATCTTTCTTGAGTTATTCATAGTAATTCTATATAGGATTACATGATTCGTGACATGAGACTTGCATACTATATGGTTATTATTGTAGCGCTCTGCTCCGCGTAGGCGCTATGTACAAGTGATATCGCCTTGCTTGCTCGAACGAAAGTCTTCTCGGAGAGTTTCCGACCGATTGATCAAAGTGAGTGGGCAGAACTGTATTCTCTGATTCTTGCACGACTTAATAATAAATATGAGTTTTTGAATGCTTGTTTGCTTAAGAAGATTATTTTCATAAGAGAATGATAGAACTGACTCAACATGGTAATAGGAGAACTCACATAGCTTGTCATTAAAACGAATCTGCTGCCTAACTAGAGAATATATAATGCTTGTCTGAAATAAAATAGAACCATTGCTATGCTAAGAGAAAGATAAAAATATTGCATGCTTAAAAATACCGACACAGCTATCGAACGAACTATTATTCTGCTAAGAAAGATAAGTAAATGAATCACTTGAATATGTCCCTTGTAATATGCTATGAAAGAGATAGTTTTTGCATATTAGATATAAAATCAATCGTGATTGCCATTATATGTTTTGCTTGTCTGTTTGCTATATCGAACTGCTATAAGTCTTTGATTCGTATAAGAGAGAGTCTAATAGTCTGTCCTGATATTCCGGTCCTTCGGGATCTTGGGGGGTGTGCTATTAGATTGTTGAAAAGATGTGTTTGCTTGAATAAAAAGAAAGAGAAGAGTCTAATAGTCTGCCCTGATATTCTGGTCCTTCGGGATCTTGGGGGGTGTGCTATTAGATTGTTATATGCTTGTGAATGTGAATGTGATTGTATTATGTGAATGTTGCTTGTCATGCATTGGTCTCGGACAACTTGTGCACAAGGTGATAGTCTCTCGATCAGTTCCTGGGGCACTGAGAATCGGTCGGTCCGGAAGGGATTGTGAGAGCACCCTGATGTTCCGATCCTACGGGATCTTGGGGGATGTTGTTGTCCAATAATAGGGAAACTCATGGACTGTCATATAGATAGGGCGCATGCTAGGTTTACTTTCTTGTATACCTATCATTATTGACACCAAAGATTGATTCATAAGTTTATGTACATATACAAATTGTGGCTAACTTGTGTGTCTTCTGCAGGGATAACCATTCGGCCGTGGGTAAGAAATATAAGTGTTTACATATAAGCCTGCTTGTTCATTAAGATATGCATCATAGAGTTTTTCTGATAGTGTTTCATGCATTTTCATCGATCAGACAATGGCTATTGGTGAAGAGCTGAACCTTGGTCACGGCTGCTACAACGGTAGTGAAGAGCAACCATGAGTCACAGCTGCTAATAGCATCAGAAAGAAGAGTCATTGGTTAGTTGGATTACCACTACCGATCCTGAGTTTCTCGGGGACTGACCTCTAATTCATAGTTCAACTTATGTACTTGATTGAATGATAGTCCCTATATGCTACCTTGCCCCAAGAGTTAGATTTTGGATACATAATACATGCTGCTCACTACACGATAGAGCACTATCCCGATCGTATGCTTATTGTTTGAATATGCAAAACTGTTTCAAAGTTCTATTTTTAAAAGATATAATCTGACTATAGTTCTGGGCTGCATGAAATAAACTTAGGTAAAAGTAGCAAGATCACTAGTAATACAATATTTTGCCACATGATTACTTAGTGTGGATTTCAGGGGGTGTAGCTTCTGTTCAGTTGTTTATACTCACCAGTACTTATCAAAGTGCTGACCCACCAACAGTTTGCTTGTTCTCAGGTGCCTGTTCGTCCGAGGAAGTGATAGCCGTGCCTCATCCCAAGGAATCGGAAATCTGGAGTCGATGCTTTGAGCCGCATCGAGTTTGTGACTGCTTGAGTTGCTTTTGTATAGAGGGACATAATGTATGGAACGGTGTCATTGTAATCGAGAGATAGAGTGCTTGAGCGAATTGTAACCTCGGCCATCCACCGCTTGTAACACTTATGAATATCAATAAAAGAGCCTGTTTTCTTATGCCATTGTGTTCTTTACTTTTCTGCAATATATGTGTGTCGCTGCCTCAGTATTGAATAGCTTACTTGCCCTTGTATCAAAGCTTTGGCCTTATGCAAGCGCATTTTAGGCTTGCACGATATCACACCCGTGCGAGGATGATCGGTTCCGTAGGGACCCAAGCGAGGACGAACGGCCTTGCGGGACTGGGGCGGGACAATTATTATGACCGTTGTACTAGCTAGAGGTTATGATCTTGCATGTTATGGACATGAGTTATTGTGGACATGAGACATGAGTTTACATTGGGTGGGGAGAGACACACCATACTATAGGCTGATATTTGATATATATATACTATACTACTGGAGGTGCTGTGGCACATATACCGGAGTCATGATACCACTAGAGGTGCCTTGGACTCTATCTCAGATCTTTGGCACCTATACTGAGTCTTGATACTACTTGCTACTATGGGCTCCCCGACACAGAGCCTGTAGTGGTTTCAGCCTGAGTACGAGTGATGCTCTCATGTGCATATCAAATAGATGGTTATAATAGTTTACCCTTGAGTATGTGGTATTATACTGTTTTACTTTTGGCATGTTGTTTGTTGTATCTTATTACGTCCCTCTGAGGACCTGGTCCCCTGCCAGTTTTTGCAGCATAGACGGTTATGGAGCCTTTGGAGTTGCTGATGGAGTTGCTTGTCTTGCAGGCATTGGTACCAGGTACTTATATCATATCTACCGGAGTTATGGTTATTTATTTATATTGTTTATTCATCTGCTGATGTTGCCTAGTTTTATAGACTCATATCTCTTTTTAGAGTCTATTCGAGTTTGTGTGTTACTGGGCGGCCGACTTTAGCATATTTAGCTCATTCTTGTGTATTCTGTTCATTATGGATTGAGGTATAGATATTTATATTTACTTGATTATATAGATAGTGACCATTCTAATATAGTTTATACATATTCGAGTCAGACCGGAGCCTGGTCGAATGCATAGCTGGCAGGTTACGTATTCCTAGTCCTACGTACGTATTTTGGGACTGGGGTGTGACAAAATTGATGTAGGAATGAAAGAATTTGGTTGCGAGAAATTCTAGATCTAGTTTTGAAATAAAAAGAGGAGAGAGAAACTCCTCCTTTTTATAATAGCCGGCCCCTCTTGCCCCTTCCTCAAGCTACTATGTAATATCCATTATACCCATTGGGGCCTCTCATAAAAAAATAATTAAGGAGGAAAGGTTCTAGTCTAATAGTTTAATTAAATTAATCATCCTCCTAATGAATGGACTTCTAATTGGGCTCAATTCTAACTAATAATAAATGTTAGTCCATGAGTCCAAACTAAACTAGTTAGGTCCACTACCACAAGTCTAAAACAATAAATTAACATCTAACAATAATTAAATAATATAATAAATAATTATTCAACATGCATAATATTTAATTAATTATAAAATTACCAAAATACCCTTTTCTAGAAAATATGGTAGTGACAGATCGTCCTCGCATGGGCGTTGTCACTCCCCGTTCCCGATTTATGTATTTGGAATATAGTTTTATTTTAGCATAGTTGCATGTGCATGAAGACTAGACCCATTCTTTGGTTTAACCTTGCTCATGGTTTATTTTGTGGGTTGGTTCAAGTCATGAGAACCCTTGGTTCAACCCTCAGCCCTACCATATATAATCTAATATTTTCTCTCTTTTCACTTCTTCATTTCTTCCTCTCTCTTGTGTTTTCTCTCCCCACTTCCATAGACAAGTACATCATGCATAAAAAATGGTAAAACCCTCCATATTATTGTTCTATTATGTTTGTTATGTGTTTCTAATCACTTTTAGAACTTGGAGTTTTCTACTTGGATGGATGGATTAGTGTAAATCTATATTTCTAACTTAGGATTTTATGGATTTTATGAGTTTTTTTTTGTTTTGATCTATTAAACATGTATTTTAGAAAATCAGTTTTTGCTACATGAAAGAGCTTTCAATTTTGAGCATTTTGGCTTTTGGTTCACTCGATTTGGATTTAAAATAAGAATTTTATGGACAAAATAAGATTTTAGTTTTTGGAGCTTTTCCGCCAAGACTGAAATTGTTGTTAGAGAAGACGAAGTCATCATGCGGCCAGCGAGTTATGCGACTGAGAGTGCTATGCGGCCCGAGAGGGTTATGCGGCCTGAATGTAGATCCCCGTTCCCCCTATTCAGGGAGCGCGACTAAGAAGTACTAATCGGTATCGTTCGACCGGGATAGATTGAATCAAGATCTTATCCTCGTTATGGATTTGCTTCTTCGAAATTGATTCTCATATTCAGTGGACCATGCCCCGAGGATGGACTTAGCGGCAGAGTCAAGAGGGACCTCTCTGCTGCAAGTTTTCTTGCTTAATTTTCGCCGTCGTCTTGTTGCTTTCGTGCTTTTGAGTTAGTTTTTCGATTTACGTTTTCTTGAACGGTTTTGATGGATTTTATTATTTCGTTCGTTGAACTGCATTTTATTCCGATCTTAAAAAAAGTAGAAAAGGTATTGATCAGCTGTTCGTGGCAATGCAGGTGATTGTACAGTAGACGTCGTGCAAGCGGAGTCTTAAAGCACCTCTTTCCTTTCCTCTCTCCACCAACTTGTGAGTGGCTATATTCGGTTCAGGCGACCCTTCTTCCAAGTCTTCACATCTAAAATTATAAGCACCATAATTTTTAGAATTTAATATTTTTGGTATTATGAAATTTTTGTGATTAAAATTTTTTTAATTTATTTTTATCTAATTATAATATACAATATAAATGGATTTATAATTATGTGTATTTAATTACTTATTAATATTGTTCAAAAAATATATTTTTGGGTGTACAACTATTATTACGGTATTGTATAATTTTTTTGAAATTTATTGAGGTCTAAAACTATTTTTAATGCCCCCATATATATATATATATATATATATATATATATATATATATATATATATATATATATATATATATATATATATATATATATATATATATATATATATAGAGAGAGAGAGAGAGAGAGAGAGAGAAAGAAAAATAAAATAAAATTTAACCTAAACCATTAGCCCGAAACCCAAACCCGCTAACCTAACCCAAACACAAACCCAAAATCCTAAAACTACATGTAGAGGAGCTTTCTCCCGTTACCTATATATATATATATATATATATATATATATATATATATATATATAGCATAAATACAACCAAACCAAAACCCTAACCCTAAACCCTAACCATCACCCACAACCACCTCCGTCGGAGTGCCGTCGACCGCCGCCCGCACCGCAGCGCCGACCGCACCGCCGTCCGCCCCGCGCGCGCGCACACACATCGCACAGTTGCGGCCCCTCCTTCGCGCACAGCCTCTGCCCTCCTCGCTCGTCCGATTTGCTCCTCGTCTTTGCTGGTATGTTCACAACCTAACCCTCTAGGATTTTCTTCAAGTGGAAAGAATTTAGGCACCCCGGTTTGATCAAAAAATCGACCGGAAATTGGCCAAAAACTGTTCAAAAATAGTTTAGAAATTCAATCCAAGTACCCATGTTCATGTCCAATTTTTTACTATCTCGTTAATTATTGTCAAAATATAATTGAAAAGACTTCTTCACAATATAACCAAGATTTTTTCTGTTCTTTTATTTTTATTAGTTTGCTTTAATGGTAAAATTATTCTTGTTCCAAAATGACCAAAAATTTATTTTTAAAACACCCAAAATCTTGCGATACGGGGTGCGTCCCGCCAAACGAGGTGACTTTGTCGTATACAAATTATACCGAAAGGCGCGTATCGTCAACGCGGACGTGTGGGCTTTCGCGGAACTTGATTTGGATGTGCGTGCATACTAGAATCAACGCGTATCCGCCGAAAAATACCGTATCGACCTGTTCTGACACTCGCTATAACTTCGTGTGTGTTTTTCGTTTCACAACAAAACATGCGCCATCGGATTTGAAGCGTTACGCTGGTCCTTTGACCCAAGTTTGGTTCGATTCTGAGAACGTTGATGAAATATCGTTTCGTGGGTCCTACGGTTTCACATAACGGGCGATTTCGTGATCGGCTCATCGGAATCCAGTTCTGGATATTTCTTGGGTTTGTATCATCGTTCTGGACTCGTAGACACTAAGTTTGATAAATTTGGAGAACTTTGTCTTTGACACATTTTACGGTACAAAGTGGACAACATGTGGACCCTACTTTGACCCAAAAATATTAATTTTGCCACTGTGTCCAAATTGGATTTATGGGTAGTCAATCATAGCTATTTCTATTATTCTGAGAACAATGGTGATATTTATTTCAACATCAGGCTGTGTACGTGCAGATTCTACTTTTCTAGGAGCAGTTGACGGAGTTCAGAATCCAGGCAAGTATACCTTGCCATGATGTATTACAGTTCATTGTCTTTATTATATTATTTAATTATTATAGTTATTTTATATGGTTGATGTGTGTGTTTACCCTAGGACCGTGAGACGTTGCTTAGCGCTCAAACAAAATTCGAGTGTCGACGTCGTACGCGGAGTTGAGCAACGTCACTTAGAGAGTTGATTCCACGATCCTATTTTTTTTTTACATACTTGATTTACCAAGTACGCCATACCCTAGGGAACTTGACACTATTTTATATGACAGAATTTTTCTTGAGTTATTCATGGTGATTCTGTATAGGCTTACAAGATTCGTGACATGAGACTTGCATATTATATGAATATTATTATGACTCGTTGTACTAGCTAGAGGTCATGATCTTGCGTGTTATGGACATGAGACATTATGGACATGAGAAGTGAGGTTACATTAGGTGGGGAGAGACACACCATACTACAGGCTGATTATTTATATATATACTTATGTTACTGGAGAATGCCTTAGTCTCTGTCCAGAGCTTTGGCATATGTACTGGCCCTACGAGATACTACTTACTGCTATGGGCTCCCCGACACAGAGCCTGTAGTGGTTTCAGCCTGAGTATGAGTAATGCTCTCACGTGCATATCACATAGTTGGTTACAGTAGTTTACCCTTGAGTATGTGGTATTATAATATTTTACTTTTGGTATGCTGTTTCTTGTACCTTGTTACGTCCCTCTGAGGACATGGTCCTCTGCCAGTTTTTAAAGCATAGACGGTTATGGAGCCTTTGGACTTGCTGATGGAGTTGCTTGTCTTGCAGGCATTAGTACCAGGTACTTATATCATATCTACCAGAGTTATGGTTATTTATTCATATTGTTTATTCATCTGCTGATATAGCCTAGTTTTATAGACTCATATTTCTTTCTCGAGTCTATTCGAGTTTGTGTGTTACTAGGCGGCCGACTTTAGCATATGTAGCTCATTCTTGTGTATTCTGTTCATTGTGGATTGAGGCATATATATTTATATTTAATTGATTATTTAGATAGTGACCATTATAATATAACTTATACGTATTTGAGTCGGACCAGAGTATGGTCAAATGCGTAGCTGGCATGTTACGTATTCCTAGTCCTACGTATTTTAGGACTGGGACGTGACATATTTTTGTGGTGGCCCATGCAGGTCCTAATTAAATCATTTTGGTTACTTTCCGGTACCGAGCGAGCCTGTAATTAGGATTAGCAGTATTAGTATCTCAATTCACAACTGATTTGATAATTCTTTAGCATTTGATTATCGCCATTGGGCTTCATAAATGTACTCATTTATTTTCCTCGACATCCTTATTATTGTTTATCATCTCTCCCTATTTCAGAGAGATGGACATTCGTGCGCGGTGTTTCCTCCAAAAGCAGATCCTTGTCAAGGCGAAAGAAGACATGCTGGATATAAAGTTTTGAGAAGATGGTTACCCTTAGTAGGGTAGATAGATAGGTTATTCATATATGCTAGATTTAGTGTAGATTGTTTCCATGAGAATTGAATATAGTATTAAGTTTAAGGATTAGTTGTATTACCCCCTCGACTGCATCCCTATCCTTCCTATCATATTCTTATCTTGTGTTGCATATATGGCCTCATATTTTTGTAACAATAATCTTTCTAATTATAACAATGAGTAGATCTTTTCTATTTCTCTAGTTGTGCCTTAATTACAAAATCAATCCCTTAGCTGGTACCACTCCTTGTGTTAATATCTATATCACCATAGATATCAGTTCTTTTTTACTCTAATCCCCTTAATCTAGTCACCATAACTCAATTATCCAAATACCTGCCTAATCGTGCCTTATTCAACCATGTAGACTTATCAAAAATTCTTCTTGTCGTAGCCTGAATTTTTGGTCTCTTTGTTATCAATGTCAATCAATGATCGAAGCCTCTCTACCATATTGCCTTAGTTAGATCTGACTCAGTCATTCTTCTGCCTTGTAGAAGCTTGACCTTTACAAGAACAGTAGTGGATGAGTAGTAACTTCTCTTATAAGGTTGTTGATCAATAACACCCTGATAGTTTCTATGTTCCTTTAAAAAATCCTTGATTACGGCTAGTAAATCCTAGAATTATTGTATCATTATTTAGAAAATAGATAGAAAATAGGCCCTTCTAGAAATTTTGTTAGCAGGACCATGACCTTAGTTTTGGGATACCAACTTAATTTTTATAAGTTGGATAGATCATAGCCCTTGGTTTTAGTGTAGGATTATTTCTAGAAATTCAGGACAAATTTGAATTTATTTGGGTATTAATTAGGTTAATCTCAAACGGATTAAATTACCTATTTAATTTTTGTATCCTTGATACCCTTTGTTGTGGCTCAGATATTTGGAGCACAACACTATCCTTTCCTTTTCAACAACTTTTATCCTTATGACATAGACTAGTCACTCTACACCTATGACATAACTATTACTCACAAACTGGCATTTCCATATTTTATTTTAGTCGCACGACATTCGTGACACAATTGTACACAAGACACATAGATATCCTCTTCTATTACGGTCGATTTTAATACTCAACACCGACACAATTCTTCCGGCAACCTTGACATTCATGAGCCTAACTGGAACCTACTCACTGATGACACAACTATTACTTCCAAATATACACACCCATGCTCCATATAGACTGTGGCGCCCCATTTTCCCTAATCGGGAAGTGCGGCTAGGAAATACAAGACGATATCGTTCGATCGGGATAGATTGAAACAAGAACCCGTCCTCGTTATGGATTATTTCTTCGGAATCGATTCCCATATTCAGTGGACCGTGCCCCTGGGATCGACTTAGCGGCAGAGTCAGGAGGGACCTCTCCGCTGCATCTTTTGTTGCCTCGAATTTTGATGTAGCTTGTTGCTTTCCTGCTTTAAGTTAGTTTTCTGATTTGCTTGTTTTTCTTGAACGACTTCGATGGATTTCATTATTTTAGTTCATTGAACTGTACTTCAATTCCGAGATTAGAAAGAGTGGAAGAGGTATTGATCAAGCTGTTCGTGATGCAGGTGAACGAGCAGTAGGCAGCTTACGAGCGGAGTCGTGAAGCGCCTCTTTCCTTCTTCCTTCCAACCAACTAAGTGAGTGGCTACCATCCCTATTAGCTAGCCCTTCTTCCAAGTCTTCACATCCATAAATCTTGCATTCTTGTTGTCCTGATCAGACGATACCAAGTAATAACTAAAAGATGTTAAGATAAAAAGGGAATAGACTTGGACTGTATTACTTGTCAACTAAACTTGTGAATGGTTATCTTATTGTATGTTAGTTCATTTCAAATATTCTATACATGCTTCAAATTGAGTTAGAATGCATCTTCTTCCATAAATTGTGCTAAGTATGGAATATACTTATCATGCAATAAACTGTCACGAAGACTATGCAAAACAAATCATGCAATATTGCTTGTCTTATACTCATATTACCTCAACTGCATCAATAATAACGTATCATGAACGATTAATCATGGACAACTTGTGCACAAGTCAATGATTCCTGCGGATGGTTGCTGGGGCACTGGCACCGATCCGGTCTGGGCGGAACCCAACGTTTAGTCTCACGTGATTGACGGGATGCTTGCAGCGCACCACGTGCTTTCATTGTATACATTCTCGTCAATGACTATCGTCCATTATGGCATCAAGCCAGTGATCACCACGTATATTTAAACCTATTGCAAACTAACTTGTGTCTTCGTGGCAGGGAAGGCATGGTAAGTATTGTACAGGTAATTCAGACGGGCAGGTAAAAACCATCGAACGGTGGCAAGTTTATTTCAGTAAATTCTATATGCTGCTTACTTGTAAATAAACTAAGATAAGATAGAAAGACCATAATAATATGCATGCTTCATTAAAATAATGTGTTGATTGGTATAGTTGGGTTAGCTTGCCTACACCAGTATGTTTTGACATACTGACCCTCGTTGAAACAGGTTTCCCGTACTAAGGAGAACCGAGCGAGGAGCTGAAGTCGTCTTTTCCGATCCAGTCCAGCTGTTGGCGCATCCTGATCGTGCCGCATTTTGAAGTACTTGAAGAAGGGGCTTGCAACTCAATACACAATGCAGCTCCGTGGGAAGGCCGTCATCCAGCCCGGAGGTCTTTATCATTTTAAAGTTTAGTAAAAGGATGTAATGTATAGGACTGCTATCTCATTTTGTGTCAACACTTTTGTAAGCCCGTGCGGCAAATTAGCTGACTCGTTCAAGAGTTTGTAATAATTGTTCATTATCAATAAAGAGAACTTTTTCATCTTCAACTTGTGTTTCAATTTGTCTGCGTACTCTGAATATATGCTCGTTATGCAAAATACTCTAGCCTTGTGCGGGCGCAACTCCAGGCCCGTACGACGGTCACGCCTGGGGGATGCTCCTATGATTCCACGAAATTGGGGCATGACATAGACCCCCCAACATTCGTGGTATATCTCCTTCTAAATCCTATATCCAACTTTGTTGCAATTGAATTAAATTATACGTAGGCAACCCAAATATCCTAACCACTGATATACCCGTATCCCATTCATGCCAACCTACGTCCGTGACAGTTGTATTGCATTAAATTGAACCCCTTGTACTCTTCACACAATACTAAACACCTTGATGAGTTATATTCACCTTTTGATGCTTATTGCTGAACCATTCATCGGCATCCATGATATGCAATGAACAGCTTCTCGGTACCATCTCACCCTAGTTGTGTTTGGCTATGGTAATTCCTATTATCTTATAGACTTATGACCTAATTAGAAGCAAGAAGAACTGGTAAAACTTTCTTTATAGAGTTATTGACTCATTAATGCCATGGTAGTACATAAATTTTCTTTGATAGGCTGTTACAACGGTCACAAAATTCTTACCATCTCGAATCCCTCCTTGAAGTTAGACTTTCTAAAAATTCTTAGAAATATGATCATGACTATAGTTCCTACGGCAAACTTTATTCTTATAAGTTGGGTAGAGCCTTGAGTAAGTGTACCCTTATTCTTAGAATACGACGTCAAACTAAGATTCCATCTGGTAACTGTGTCCCCATCTTTAGTGCAATATTCTTAACTAAAATCTTTTCTACTATGTTTATTTTTAATTTCGAGGACGAAATTTTTATAAGTTGGGTAGATTATAAGCACCCTGATTTTTAGAATTTAATATTGTTGGTATTCTAAAATTTTTTTGATTAAGGGAAATTTTTTATTTATTTTTATCTAATTATAATATATAATATACATGAATTTATAATTATGTATATTTAATTAATTATTAATATTGTACAGAAAATATATTTTTGGGTGTACAACTATTATTAGGGTATTGTATAATTTTTTGGAAATTTATTGAGATCTAAAACTATTTTATTGGCCATACATATATATAGAAACAAAAGAAAAATAAAATAAAATTTAACCCAAACACATTAGCCCGAAACCCAAACCCACTAACCTAACCCAAACCCAAAATCCTAAAACTACACGTATAGGAGCTCCCCCCCCGTTACCTATATATACATATATAGCATAAATACAACAAAATATAAACCCTAACCCTAAACCCTAACCATCGTCCACCACCACCTCCGTCGGAGCACCGCCGCCCGCAACGCCGCCCCGACCGCACCGCCGTCCCCCCCCCCCCGCGCGCGCACACACAGCGCACAGTTGCAGCCCCTCCTTCGCACACAACCTCCGCCCTCCTCGCTCGTCCGATTTGCTCTCCGTCTTTGCTGGTATGTTCTCAATCTAACCCTCTAGGATTTTCTTCAAATGGAACAAATTTAGGCACCCCGGTTTGATCGAAAAATAGATCGAAAGTTAGCCAAAAACTGTTCGAAAACAGTTCAGAAATTTCATTCAAGTACCCATGTTCATGTCCAATTTTCTACCATCTCGTTAATTATTCTCAAAATATAATTTAAATGACTTCTTCACAATATAACCAAGATTTTTACTATTCTTTTATTTTTTATTAGTTTGCTTTAATGGTAAAATTATTTTTATTCCAAAATGACAAAAAACTTGTTTTTAAAACACCCAAAATCTCGCGATACGGGGTGCGTTCTGCCAAACAAGGTGACTTCGTCGTGTGCGAATTGTATCGAAAGGCTCATATCGTCAATGTGGACGTGTGGGCTTTCACAAAACTTGATTTGGATGTGCGTGCACATCAGAATCAACGCGTATCCGCCAAAAAATATCGTATCGGCCTATTTTGACACTCGCCATAACTTCGTATGTGCTTGTCGTTTCGTAATAAAACATACGCCATCAGATTCGCAGCGTTACGCTGGTCCTGTAACCCAAGATTGGTTCAATTCTGAGAACATTGACGAAACATCGCTTCGTGGACCCCATGGTTCCACATAACGGGCGATTTCTTGATCGGCTTATCAAAATCTAGTTCTGAATGTTCCGTTGGGTTCGTATTATCGTTCTGGACTCGTAGACACTAAGTTTGATGAATTTGAAAAACTTTGTCTTTGATACGTTTTACGGTGCAAAGTGGGCCACATGTGGACCCCGCTTTGACCCAAAACTATCAATTTTGCCCATGTGTCCAAATTAGACTTATGGATAGTCAATTCTAGCTATTTCTAGTATTCTGAGAATAATGGTAATGTTTGTTTCAGTATCAGGAGGTGTACGTGCAGATTCTACTTTTCCAAGAGCAGTTGACGGAGTTTGGAATCTATGCAAGTGTACCTTGTCATGATGTATTATTACAGTTCCTTGCCTTTATTATATTATTTAGTTATTATAGTTATTTTATATGGTTGATGTGTGTGTTTACCCTAGGACCGTGAGACATTGTTTAGCATCCGAACAAGATTCGGGTTTCGACGCCGTACGCGGAGTTGAGCAACGTCACTTAGAGAGTTGATTCTACGATCCTATTTTTTTACGTGCTTCCTTTACCAAGTACGCCATACCCTAAGACACTTGACATTATTTCATGTGACAGAATCTTTCTTGAGTTATTCATGGTAATTCTGTATAGGCTTACAGGATTCATTGTCACGCCCCAGTCCCAAAATATCGAGGGACTAGCATGTGGCAATGGCCAGCAGCACTCACCGATGGACAAACCCAATTTAATGGATCCATCGGGGCATACTTAAGCTGTATATAAGGTCTACAACAACAAGTCAAAACTAATCTCATCCACACAAAAGATAATAAGATCAACAACAATAAGGAAAGTAAATCAAACATCCAGTCTCAGCAAAGTAATTCGGGGAACAACCCGATATAAAGTTTGTTATAATTGTTTAATTAAACAGAGAAGAGAGTCTAATTGCCATAATAACTGAGCATGGAGAAGCAGATGTTCAGGAGAAGTCCTCAGCGATCACCTCGTTCTCAGGTACTGGTACTGTTCCGTGAAGTGCTCCTGTTCCGTATACCTCTGGATAAACCTCGTCTGCTAATCCTGGGGACATAATCCGAATCGAGGTCCTCAGGGGACATAGCAAGGTACAAGAAAGCTCAAGCCAAAAATAAATACAGTACAGCAAATAATGAAACAATAGGGTAAATTATATAACCATCTATGTAAAATGCAAGTTGAGAGAATCACTAGAACTTAGGCTGATACCACTACAAGCTCTGTGTCTGGGAGCCGGTAGCGGAGTTTACTATGAGTTTTACTATGTGTTTACTATGGATTATATATATATAATCAGCCTGTAGCCTGTGTGTCTCTCCCCACCCAATGTAACCACACGTCTCATGTCCATATCACGTGAGATTATATCTAATGCAGTGAGTCATACTATGAACTAAAAATATAATGTCTATGTCAAACCTATATCCTACACAGAATCACCATGAATATCTTAGGAAGATTCTGTATCATGATCTGTGTCAGGTGTCCTGGGTATATTGTACTTGATATGGCAAGTACGAGAATGTAAATATCATGATATCCATCTCTAGTTAACCTTACACAACCCCGCGTACGGTGTTGGCACCCGACTATTAATCGGAAGCTAAGTAAGTCAAACGGCCCTAGGTTTAAGCATGTACAACAGTTAACTAAATCAAGTAAATAAGTAACAATACTGCAGGATTTTGGCAAGGTACACTTGCTTGGGTTTCCGGCTCCAATTGTAGCTCTAGCTTCAGCGGGGATTACAGGCAGTACTCTAGTGCTGAAATAGACATCACCATCAGATCCAGAAAATATTAATCAGCTAGAAATGCCTATCCTTAAGTCCAATTTGGACACAGGGGCGAAAATATCATTTCAGGGCAAAACGGGATCCAAATGTGGGGCCGCTTTGTACCGAAAAATGTGTCAGGGTCAAAGGTCTCAAAATCTGTCAAACTTAGTGTCAATAGGTCAGGAACGATGATACGAACCCAACGGAACTTCCAGAATTGGATTCCAGTGAGCCGTTCTCAAAATCGCCCATCAAGTGGAGCCTGTGGGGCCCACGACACACGATTTTGTCAATATTCTCATAATCGAACCAAATTTGGCTCATAGGACTAACGTATTGCTACGAGTCCGATGGCACAAGTTTCGTCTCGATTCGACATGTGTGTACTAAGTTACAGTGAGATTCAGAAAGGTCGGATACGGGGCGTTATCGGCGGATACGCATTGATTTCGGTGTGCATGCACATCCGAATCAGCTTCTGCAAAATCCTGTACGTCCGTATCAACGACGCGCACGTATCGGTGAAGACCGTACACGACCAAGTCATCCCGTTTGGCAGGGTGTACTCAGTTCTGGGGTGAAACAGGGCGTTGGTTTTCCTGTTTTTTGGATCGCGGTTCGCGATCACCACAGGACGCGATGCACTGAGCGGGTTGCACGGGCACCGAGGGGTCATGCAGGCTACGCGTTGCAACTGACGGAATAGAAAACAGAGCTACGAGGAGAAAGATATGGGTACCTGAACAGGGCTCCGGGAAATCGAATTCTTCGTGTCCGACACGTGTCCGCGTCGCGTCTAGGGTTAGGGTTTCTGGGTCAGAGGCTCTGCGGCGGCCGGAGCTGTGGCGGAGGGAGGCCGGGGGGCAGCGTGGCGGCGCTGGCCGGAGGCGGCTGTTGCGGGGGCAATGCAGGCGGCCGACAGCGGCTGCTGGACGGAAGAGGAGATCGGGGAGAGGTGACTGCGGTCAGGGGAGGCCGGTGGAGGGCTGAGGAGGGCGGCCTGGAGCGAGGCGGAGCCGTTGGGACATCGGCGGAAACGCTGGCGTCGAGTTCTGGAGGCGGGAGGCTGAGCCGGAGGAGAGGGTGGTCCGGTGCTCGGGGTGGCTGGGTGGAGGTGGGTCGAAGAGGGCTTGGCCGGAGTCGGGGAGGAGGTTTAAATAGAGGATAGGGGAGAGGGAACGGCCGGCGGTTGGCCGGAAGAGGAAGGGAGGTGGTCGTCGTTCGGGGGAAGAGGAAGGGAGCGGTTGCCGGTGGCGGTAACGGCCGCCGGAGGGGGAGACGAAGAGTTTGTGGGTTAGGGATTTAGGCGGTCGGGTCGGGTCGGGTTCTTAGCGGGTCGGGTCTGACCCGGATCCGACCCGTTAAGGGGTTGGGCCGGTTCGGGTAGACCGGCCAGTCCGGTTCGGTTTATTATTGGGTTCGGTTTGGTTTAATATTGGGTTTATTTAATTAGGTTAAATTAATCAAAAGTTTTTAAGGCTTTAAAAATCCATCCGGGGTCCAATAAATTCCCAGAAAATTACCCTATATCCAAAATTTTATTTTACACCATAAAATATTATTTTCATAATATTTTAATATTATTAAACATCATTTAAAATCTTTTAATTATAAAATATCTTGTTTTTAATTCCAGAAAAATCTCAGAAAAATACAGAAAATTGGGGAAAATTCTAAATTCTAAATTCTTGAAAATCAGGGGATTTATAATCTACCCCCCTTAAGAGGATTGCGTCCTCGCAATCAAAGAATAACCGGTCAACAGAGATGACACGGTTGCAAAATTTATTCGAAGCACATCAAGATTAAGAAAAGTCAAGGTTGTGGGTTTAACACATAGGAAAAATCATTTCCCTAAGCAATGTAATTTCCCAAATGTAGAAAATCTAGAAAATTACAATTTTTTAGAAAACCAGGTTATCCTTCAAAAACATATCAAGTTAACATTTATAAAACATTCTAGGTTATTTAGCAAGTTCAAAAATTACTTAGGTGATCACTAGGTTATCTATTATTAGCAAGTTAAAACTGTTAAGTCTAAGGTCACGAACCAGCAGGCATGAACTAAAGCAATACTAGGAACGAGATAACTACGAATCACTTACTCGCATTAGCTACTCCATGAATCTGTGCGTTCTCCAAGGTCATAGCGAAGGCTTGTCCGCGTCCTTGTGGTAGATTCCTCTGCTGCTGCTGGGCCTGTTGGAAGAGTGCTGCTTGTGGTGCCAAGGGTGGCCTCGGCTGATACCCTCCTGGTGCAGGTAGAGCTTGTGGGTTTGCCCTTGGTGCTCCTCCTCGATGATAAGGACAATCCTTGGCTAAGTGTTGATTGGTTCCGCAAATCAAGCATAATCCCAACTTGCGTCTGCAGTCCTTCTCTAAATGGCCTACCTTGCCACAGTATTGACATATAGGTAATATCTGCGGAGAGGCTCTGGGTGGATGGTGTATATGAGGCCTCTTTGCAGATTCTTCTTGTGGTGCTTTGGCTGATGTGGAAGACCGTTTCAGACTGGTCTCTCTCCTGGTGACGCATTCCATGCGTTGGGCTGTAGCGAGAACGTCCGAGTAAGAGGTAGGTGCGACGGATCCGATGAGTCTCTGCAGCTCGAAGTTTAGTCCGTCGAAGAACTTCTCAGCCTTCTCTTCTTCCGTCGGGATTAAAGTAGGGGCAAAGTAACTTAGACGAATGAACTCTGCGTTGTACTCCTCCACTGTCATACTGCTCTGAGTGAGGCGATTGAACTTGTCCCGAAGTTCTGATCGAGCGATAGCCAGAATGTACTTCTCCTGAAAGAGTCTGGAAAACTCTTCCCAAGTGACTCGGTCTGGTCCGAGCCGGGTCTCTTCAGATAGCCACTAGTGATGAGCATTGTCCGTCAACTGCATTCTAACAGCGGTCATCCAACGTTCTCTTGGAAGCTCAGCTGCTTCCAATTGGTGTTGTATGTTGGTGAGCCACTCATGCACTTCAGTTGGTCCTTCTTTGCCCGAAAAGGTACGGGGCTTGAGTTGACAGAAATCGGTGATAGATCCCGTCGCTGGTAGCCTAGCTTGTGGGTTCACTTGCGCCAATATGGTTACTAGGCTGGTTCTCAAATACTCTGCCTCGTGACGCTGAGTCTCTTGATGAATTTGCTGTTGGACTTGCATCATTGTGTAGATCATTTAAAATATCTGCTGCCCGTCTAGGTTGCCCTTGTGGGAATACGGGCATCGGTGGAACGAACTGCGGAGGCGACGGGATGTCATCACGCCGGAACCTTGAATTATGCTGGGCTACTTGATCGCTTTGAGAAGATTGTCCTCGGTCTTCGGGTGTCACTCCTTCATCATAAGTGACCACAGCATTGTGTGGTGTACTCAAGGGATTCTCGTCTCCGCTTCTTGGATCCATTACTCTGTATCAAAAGTAAAATATAAGAAGCACACAGGATTCAAGGCAAGATGCAAGTCAAAAATTAATTCGAATACGATACAGATATCAAGAACGTTTCCAAGCAAGTGGATGAGATCCTAAAAACTTATCCTATTCTTATTGCAGGCCTGTTCGGTCCATAAGTTGAAACCGAACAATTTAGTCGTTGACCTGCATGGGCCACCACAAAAACCATGTCACGCCCCAGTCCCAAATATCGAGGGACTAGACACGTGGCAATGGCCAGCAGCACGCACCGATGGACAAATCCAATTTAATGGATCCATCGGGGCATACTTAAGCTGTATATAAGGTCTACAACAATAAGTCAGAACTAATCTCATCCACACAAAAGATAATGAGATCAACAGCAATAAGGAAAGTAAATCAAACATCCAGTTTTAGCAAAGTAATTCGGGAAACAACCCGATATAAAGTCAGTTACAATTGTTTAATTAAACAGGAAAGAGAGTCTAATTGCCATAATAACTGAGCATGAAGAAGAAGATGTTCAGGAGAAGTCCTCAGCGATCACCTCGTCCTCAGGTACTGGTACTGTTTCGTGAAGTGCTCATGTTTCGTATACCTCTGGATAAACCTCGTCTGCTAATCCTGGGGACATAATCCGGATCTAGGTCCTCAGGGGACATAGCAAGGTACAAGAAAGCTCAAGCCAAAAATAAATGCAGTACAGCAAATAATGTAGGGTAAATTATATAACCATCTATGTGAAATGCAAGTTGAGAGAATCACTAGAACTTAGGCTGATACCACTACAAGCTCTGTGTCTGGGAGCCGGTAGCGGAGTTTACTATGAGTTTTACTATGTGTTTACTATGGATTATATATATATAATCAGCCTGTAGCCTGTGTGTCTCTCCCCACCCAATGTAACCACACGTCTCATGTCCATGTCACGTGAGATTATATCTAATGCAGTGAGTCATACTATGAACTAAAAATATAATGTCTATGTCAATCCTATATCCTACACAGAATCACCATGAATATCTCAGGAAGATTCTGTATCATGATCTTTGTCAGGTGTCCTGGGTATATTGTAGTTGATATGGCAAGTACGAGAATGTAAATGTCACGATATCCATCTCTAGTTGACCTTACACAACCCCGCGTACGGTGTTGGCACCCGACTATTAATCGAAAGCTAAGTAAGTCAAACGACCCTAGGTTTAAGCATGTACAACAGTTAATTAAATCAAGTAAATAAGTAACAATACTGCAGGATTTTGGCAAGGTACACTTGCCTGGGTTTTTGGCTCCAATTGTAGCTCTGGCTTCAGCGGGGATTGCAGGCAGTACTCCGGTTGCTGAAATAGACATCACCATCAGATCCAAAAAATATTAATCAGCTAGAAATGACTATCCTTAAGTCCAATTTGGACACAGGGGCAAAAATGTCATTTCAGGGCAAAACGGGGTCCAAATGTGGGCCGCTTTGCACCGAAAAATGCGTCAGGGTCAAAGGTCTCCAAATCTGTCAAACTTAGTGTCAACAAGTCAGGAACGATGATACGAATCCAACGGAATTCTCAGAATTGGATTCCGATGAGCCGTTCTCAAAATCGCCCATCAAGTGGAGCCTATGGGGCCCACGACACACGATTTTGTCAACGTTCTCAGAATCGAACCAAACATGGCTCACAGGACCAGCGTATTGCTACGAGTCCGATGGCGTAAGTTTCGTCTCGATCCGACATGTGTACACTAAGTTACAGCGAGATTCAGAAAGGTCAGATACGGGACGTTGTCGGCGGATACGCATTGATTCCGGTGTGCACGCACATCCGAATCAGCTTCTGCGAAATCCCGCACATTCGTATCAACGACGCGCACGTATCGGTGAAGACCATACGCGACCAAGTCGTCCCGTTTGGCGGGGCGTACTCAGTTCTGGGGTGAAATAGGGCATTGGTTTTCCTGTTTTTTGGATCGCGGTTCGCGATCACCACAGGACGCGATGCACCGAGCGGGTTGCACGGGCACCGAGGGGATCATACAGGCTACGCGTTGCAACTGACAGAATAGAAAACAGAGCTACGAGGAGAAAGATATGGGTACCTGAACAGGGCTCCGGGAAATTAAATTCTTCGTGTCTGACACGTGTCTGCGTCGCGTCTAGGGTTAGGGTTTCTGGGTCAGAGGCTCTGCGGCGGCCGGAGCTGTGGTGGAGGGAGGCCGGGGGCAGCGGGGCGGCGCTGGCCGGAGGCGGCTGCTGCGGGGGCAATACAGGCGGCCGACAGCGACTGCTGGACGGAAGAGGAGATCGGGAAGAGGTGGCTGCGGTCAGGGGAGGCCGGTGGAGGGATGAGGAGGGCGGCCTGGAGTGAGGCGGAGCCGCTGGGACGTCGGCGAAGACGCTGGCGTCGAGGTCTGGAGGCGGGAGGGAGAGCCGGATGAGAGGGTGGTCCGGTGCTCGGGGTGGCTGGGCGGAGGTGGGTTAAAGAGGGCTTGGCCGGAGTCGGGGAGGAGGTTTAAATAGAGGATAGGGGAGAGGGAACGACTGACGGTTGGCCGGAAGAGGAAGGGAGGTGGTCGCTATTCAGGGGAAGAGGAAGGGAGCGGTCGCCGGCGGCGGTAACGGCTGCCGGAGGGGAAGACGAAGAGTTTGGGGGTTAGGGATTTAGGCGGTCGGGTCGAGTCAGGTTCTTAGCGGGTCGGGTCTGACCCGGATCCGACCCGTTAAGGGGTTGGGCCGGTTCGGGTAGCCGGCCGCTCCGGTTCGGTTTATTATTGGGTTCGGTTTGGTTTAATATTGGGTTTATTTAATTAGGTTAAATTAATCAATAGTTTTTAAGGCTTTGAAAATCCATCCGGGGTCCAATAAATTCCCGAAAAATTACCCTATGTCCAAATTTTTATTTTACACCATAAAATGTTATTTTCATAATATTTTAATATTATTAAACATCATTTAACAATCCTTTAATTATAAAATATCTTGTTTTTAATTCCAAAAAAATCTCAGAAAAATACAGAAAATTGGGGAAAATTCTAAATTATAAATTCTTGAAAATCAGGGGGTTTATATTTATGACATGAGACTTGCATATTATATAGATATTATTATAACTAGTTGCACTAGCTAGAGGTCATGATCTTGCGTATTATGGACATGAGACATCATGGACATGAGACATGAGGTTAAATTGGGTAGGAAGAGACACACCATACTATAAGCTGATTATTTATATATATACTTATGTTACTGGAGAGTGCCTTAGTCTTTGACCAGAGTTTTGGCACATGTACTGGCCCTACGAGATGCTACTTACTGCTATGGGCTCCCCGACACAGAGCCTATAGTGGTTTCAGCCTGAGTACGAGTGGTGCTCTCACATGCATATCACATAGTTGGAAATAGTAGTTTAATTTTGAGTATGTGAATTTTATAATATTTTACTTTTGGCATGTTGTTTCTTGTACCTTGTTACGTCCCTTTGAGGACCTGGTCCCCTGCCAGTTTTTGCAGCATAGACGATTATGGAGCCTTTGGAGTTGCCGATGGAGTTGCTTGTCTTGCAGGCATTATTACCAGGTACTTATATCATATCTACCAGAGTTATGGTTATTTATTCATATTGTTTATTCATCTGCTGATGTAGCCTAGTTTTATAGACTCATATTTCTTTCTCGAGTTTATTCAAATTTGTGTGTTATTGGACGACCGACTTTAGCATATGTAGCTCATTCATATGTATTCTGTTCATTGTAGATTGAGGCATAGATATTTATATTTACTTGATTATTTAGATAGTGACCATTATAATACAACTTATACGTATTCGAGTCAGACCAGAGTCTGGTCGAATGCATAGTTGGCATGTTACATATTCTTAGTTCTACGTATTTTGGGACTGGGACGTGACAAATCTTGCCTTCTTGCTTGTTTCGATCAAACGATACCATAATAACTAAAAGATGTCAAGCTAAAAAGTAATAAACTTGGATTATTTGTGCTTGTCAACCAACATGGAAATGGTTACCTTGTTGTATGCTAATTCATTTAGAATGTTCTTCATATGCTTCAATTTTATTTATAATATATACTTCTTCTATAATTATGCTATATGTGGAACACACCTTGCTATGCAATAAACTATTCAGGAAGACTATGTAAAATGAATCATGCCATGCTACTTGTCTCGTACTCATATTGCCTTAAACTGCATCAATTGATAACCTAGCATAGACTTTATTTGATCACGGATAACTTGTGCACAAGGTTATAGTTCCTGCGGACGATCGCTGGGGCACTGGCACTGATCCGATCCGGACGAAACTACACGTTTAGTCTTACGTGATTGACAGGATGGCTTATAGCACACCACGTACTTTTATTGTATACCATCATCGTCAATGACTATTGTCCTTTATGGCATCATGTTGGTGATCTCCTCGTATATTTAAACTATGCAAGCTAACTATGTCTTCGTGGCAGGGAAGATAATGGTAAGTATTTGTGCAGGTGGTTCAGACGGGCAGGTAAAAGTCACCGAACGGTAGCATGTTTATTTCAGTAAATTTTTATATCAAATGCTTGCTTGTAAAATGAACTAAGACAAGATAGAAAGACCACAAATAACTTGTATGCTTTATATAAATAACATACTGATTGGTATAGTTGGGTTAGCTCACCATCACCAGTACATTTCGATGTACTGACCCTCGTTGAAATATGTTCCCCGCACCAAGAAGATCTTGCGAGGAGCTAAATCTACCTCCCATTCCAGTCTACCAACCGACACGCCTTGATCGTACCTTAGTAGAAACGTTTTGAAGATCCAGGAGCTCGCACAAATAACTTATGCAGCTCCGTGGAAAGGCGATAGCTCTACTTGGAGGTATATTCTTTTGAAGTTTTAGTAAAATGATGTAATATACATGACGACTATCGCATTTTGAGTCCACTTTTGTAAGCCAGTGCGACAATTATTTGACTCGTTCAAGAGTTTGTAAAAGATGTTCATTATCAATAAAAAAAACTTTTCCATATTTTAATATTTTGTTCAATTATCTGCGTACCCTGAATATGTGCTTATTATGCAAAAATAGAATGGCCTTGTGTGTTGCGCAACCTAGACACGCACGACATCACGCCCGGGGGACGACCATCGATTCTACGGAATCGGGCATGACACAGAACTCTTGCCGCATACTAACAACATGTATCCATCTTGTTGGACTTATGACTGCTTATTTACACAAGTGTCCTTGAACACCATGTGTTTTCACTCGCTGAACGAATAAAAAATTCGCTAAGTCCAAGATACCTCCATGCGGCATCGAACTCCATGCGGAACCGATACTTATGCGGCATTGGAGAGTATGCGGCCACAATTTTTCCTTGGACGCGTGACTCCGAACCGTGGCACATGTTTCTATAATTTTTGTCTTTTCTTCTTGACACACTTTATGGCTTATCACGTCAACAATTTTATGTCACATTATTGGCACTTTATTCATTGCCCGTCACTTCAACACTTGTCCCAAGGAGTAGATTTTAACCCTGAGCATGCGGTCTGACTTCATATGCGCCCTAGAGCCATATGCGGACTCGACTTCTCATTCGGCCTAGAGACCCATGCAGCCTTGCTTGTTTTGATTGAATATTTTTTGTTCTTCATGACCCAATGTATAATTGGTAATTGGACTCAAATATTATATCCATGCTAATACCACTATTACCTGATATTTGTATATAATTTAAATATGCGTCAAAGTATGATACATCGTGTCACATGTTAAGTGATTATATTTGGATTGTGCATCGAGAATGCCTCCAAATTTCTGAACATGTGATATTATAAAGGGCTATTTGATTTTACCTCCTGCTAGATTAGGTATATAGATATTACCCCCTTGTTATATCAAAAGTTGAGTTTATCCCCCTGAAAGTGTTGTTAAAAGTTTTGAAAGTATCGTTAATAAGTTTTTAACGACACTTTCTATCTTTGATATGCAAGGCTCTGATATCAATTGAAGAACCGTGTATGGAAACTCTAGAGGGGGGGTGAATAGAGTGCAGCGTAATAATCTACCCAATTAAAAATCAACCAGAGTGAAGGCAGCTACCAACTAACAATGTATATGCAAGACAGTAATGTAAAGTAGTAAGAGTAAGAGAGAGCAAATACAAACACCGCGATGTATACTGGTTTCCCTCTGAGAGGACTAGTCTAGTCCCGATAACTCTTGCTCGGAGTTTTAACCACTATAATCACCAATAGTGAATCACAAGAACCATGAGATTTGATCCGAAGTCTCGCAACTTCACACACCTCAAGTTTTGATCCGAAGGCTCACAACTTCACATAGAACAGGGACTTGATAAACCAAGCTCTTTACAACTTTGTAGACTTCCAGACCGAGACTGCACTTGGTACTTAGAAGGCTAAGGAGTTGATCTTAGAGATAAGAAAGTTTAGGCTCTGAGGATTTACTCACTATAGGATAGAAAGATTGAGAATGGTTGAGTGAGTAGGAATATAGAATTCCAATCCTATTTATAGTGTGTAGGCAAACATAATTTGGCCAGAATTCAGATGGAGTTTAATTCAAATTTTCAACCGTTGGGCCAAGAAATCAGGAGCTAACTGAACTGGTTGATTTCATACTAAAAGGGTAACCGAGTTCGGTCCGAGTTCGGCTTCTAAGTATGGTAAACTTTATAAATGAATGTGGCCAAATTTAGTGGATAGGTTCTTTGGTTTATTTGAGTGGACTAGGTATCTTGGTATAAGTTCTTGGATTTGCCAGTGCGACTCAGTTTACATCAGTCCTAGACTCAAATAAATAAAATATTATATTTGAATAGACGCAATACAGACGACATGTGATAGCAGTATTGAGATTTCAGATCATGACATATCAATGCATGGTTTAGTTAACTATCAAAATCAAGTTGACTGAGACCGGATGAGCCAATAATCTTTCCTATTTTGATAATTGACAAACTATGAATGATACTGCAAGTCTTTGATATACAAGGCTCCCCCGTAAATATTGGTCCATCCGGTCTCAATCAACTTGATTTTGATAGTTAACTAAACCATGCCTTAATATGTCACGATCTGAAACCTCAACACTGTTATCTCAAGTCGTCTGTATTGCATCTATTTAAATATAACTTTTTTTATTTTAGTCTATGACTGAGGTAAGCTGAGTCACACTGGCAAATCTAACTACCTATACCCAGATACCTAGTCCACTCAAATAAATCAAAGAACCTATCTATCAAATCAGGTCACATTCATTCACAAAGTCTACCATATTTAGAGACCAAACTCGGGCCGAACTCATGCCGAACTCGGTTACCCTTTAGGTATGAAATTAACCAGTTCAATTAGCTCCTGATTTCTTGGTCCAACGGTTAAAAATTTGAATTAAACCTCATCTGAATTCTGTCCGAATTCTGTTTGCCTATACACTATAAATAGGATTGAAATTCTACATTCCTACTCACCCAACGATTCTTAATCTTCTATCCTGTTGTGAGCAAACATCTAAGCCTTAATTTTCCCATCTTAAAGAGCAACTCCCTAGCCTTCCTAATGCCAAGTGCGATCTCGGTCTAGAAGTCTACTGAGTTATAAAGAGCTTTGTTCCATCAGTTACTCTCTCTCTCTCTCTCTCTCTAGCTGCAAAGTTGCTAGACTTCGGATCAAATCTCGTGGTGTAAAAAAGTGGAAAGCCTTCGGATCAAAGCTTGTAATTCACTATTGGTGATTAGAGTGGATAAAATTTTGAGCTTGAGTTCTTGGGACTAGACTAGTCCTCTCAGAGGAAAACCAGTATACATCTTGGTGTTTGCGTTTGTTTTCTCTCTACTTTATTGCTTTACTTTACTGTCTTTATATACACTATTAGTTAGCAACTGTCTTTATTCTGATAATCTTAAATTGGATAGATTATTCTGCTGTACTCTATTCACCCCCTCTAGAGTTGTCTCACGGTCCTTCAATTGGTATCAGAGCTAGTTCTTTTGATATTTGGCTTAACATCCTATGAGACTTATAGAAACTGTTAGATCTATCCATACTAACAATGGTGAAGGCCAGTCCACAAATAGGCCATCTCTATTTGATGGTACTAACTACATATACTGGAAGACACGTATGAGCTTCTACCTAAAGTCACTTAATTTTGACCGTTGGGCCGTAGTAGTAGAAGGATACAAGAAGTCACCTAGAATAGTCATAGATGGTAACCTTGTAAGAGAAACCTCAAGATAAGTACACAAATACCGAAAAAAATTAATTTAGTCTTGATGCTAAAGTTATTAACGCCCTATTTTGTGTTGTAGACATAATTGAATTTAACAGGGTCTTCACTTGCAGAACTTCGCACGAAGTATGAAAACTTCTTGAGGTCACTCATGAAGGAACCTCCCAAGTGAAGGAATAAAAAATAAGTCATCTAACACAAGAGTATGAAGCATTCAAGATGAAGCAAAATGAGACGATCACTCAAATGTTTATGAGATTCGTCGACATCGTCAACCCTCTTTTATCACTTGGCAAGGAGCATAAAAATCATAAGAAGATTCGTAAGGTACTCAGGGCACTCACTAAGAATTGGAATCCCAAGGCCACTGCAATCATAGAAGAGAATGATCTTACCACGATGACCCTTGAGACACCTATGGGCAAGTCGATGACTCACGAGATAGATCTCAAGGAATTTAAAGAACCCACTCCCAAGGAGAAGACAATTTCTCTTAAGGCACATCACAAAAAGGTCACCAACTATAACTCCGACGATAATGAATCTCAAGATGAAAAAGTTGTCCTGACCACTAGAAACTTCAGAAAATTTCTAAAGCTTGAGAGATCAAAGAAGAATGAGCCAACTGACAACAGTGATGAAGAGCCTATATGCTATAACTGTAAGAAGACAGGGCATATAAAGAAAGATTGTCCAACCCTAAGAAAAGGAAATTACCACAATTACTCATCTAAAAGAACATCATCATAAAAATATACAAACACCAGTATTTGACACAAAAGTGAAGCTAGTGAATCCGAAGAAGAGAATCCTCGAGAAGCAGAAAACCTATGTTTCATGGCGTTAGCTGATCAGGTAACGGATAAAGATTCTTATGATAATTTTACTTTTGATGAACTAGGTAATGCTTTTAGAGATCTGCATGATAATTTTAAGAAACTTAGAAATAAGTACAAACATGTTAAGAAAGATGTTCAAGAATGTTAGACTGAAATAGAGAGACTAACATTTCTATTAAGTGAAGTAAATAATACCTCTAACGATTCAGACGAGAATTCTAGACTTAATCTTAACCTCTACGAGGCGCTTGCCAGCCTTGACAAGAGCTATCAGGAGAACGCTAAACTTAAGGAAGAACTCGAATCTGAAAAGAAAAAGTATTCCATTGCTGCACGTAGAATATATGCTCTCACTGCTAAATATGATGAAGTATATGCTACCTCTAAAAGATTAGAGATTAGATTGGGTAAACATGTCGAATAAACCTCCACCCAACCTAACACGAGACATGTAGCAAGACAAAAGAACACTCACAACTATGCTCCTACCTACATGCATAACAGTTCATGCAATCATATGTTTAGAACACATCATACACATAGAACCAAACATAATCATGCATTCTATTATAAATATCCATGAAGACCACAAAGAAATATCCCACACAATCATGCATTCTATCCACATAGACCACAAAGAACTGCTTCACACAATTATATCTATCATGCTGCACCAAGCACTAATCACATAGCTATATGTCACTACTGTGGTAAGAAATGACATATATCTAGATTCTGTAGAATAAGAAAGTTAGTAGATATGAATGTTTATGCATGGGTACTAAAAACTAACACAACAGGACCCTCAAAAAAATGGGTACCAAGGGTTACATCTACAACTCATTTTGTAGGTGGACCAAACCTCTCATGCTAGAAGCAAGTAAATTCTCGATAGTGGTTGCTCATGACATATGACTGGTGATGCTAACCTATTTGCAATGCTATCGATAAAGAAAGAAGGTTATGTCTCCTTCGGCAATAACCTCAGAGGGTATATTATTGGTAATGGTAATATAGATGTTCCTTCCTATCCTGTCATTAAAGATGTTTATCTAGTACCAGAATTAAAATATAACCTACTCAGCATCAGTCATCTAGCTGACCATGGCTATGGTATTAACTTCGTTAAAAATAAATGTTCTATTTATAAAAGATTCACTGGTAAGGTTATCTTTGAAGGGATAAGGAAAGACAATATATATATTTTATATCTTGCAAAAGATACTGACAATACAGGCAAATGTCTATACGCCAACAAAGATGACAGCTGACTATGACATATGCGTCTAGGACACACAAACAAGGACACTATTGCAAGACTATCCACAAATAAACTCGTAAGAGGCTTACCAGAGATTACTTTAAGAAAGATATGGTATGTGCTGACTGTAAAAATAATAAAGCTACTAAATCTTTCTTTAAATCAATCAATTCTGTAAGTACCTATAGACATCTAC
Organism: Iris macrosiphon; assembly: GCA_036927795.1. Lineage (NCBI taxonomy): Eukaryota > Viridiplantae > Streptophyta > Magnoliopsida > Asparagales > Iridaceae > Iris > Iris macrosiphon. The sequence continues at coordinate 200,805,788 of JAYESA010000004.1, read as the reverse complement.
AACTCTTGTATATAGACTTGTTTGGACCCAGTAGAGTCGCCAGTCTTGGCGGTAAGCTTTATGCTTATGTTATTGTTGATGATTTTTTTAGATACACATTAGTTTATTTTCTTGCAAACAAAAAATGAAGCATTTTTTGAATTTGTCACTTTTTGCAAAAATGTTCAAAACGAAAAAGGTTTCATATTACTCGTATCTGAAGTGATCATGAAGGCGGATTCAAAAATAGTGATTTCAAAAGATTTTGCAATAAAAATAATTTTTCTCATGAATTTTTTTGTCCTAGAACTCCACAACAAAATGGTGTTGTAGAGCGGAAGAATAGAACTCTTAGTGATATGGCTAGAGTCATGTTAAATCAGTATAACCTTTCGAAATATTTTTGGGCTGAAGCTATAAGTACTTCATGCCAAGTTTTAAATATGGTGCTTATTCGACCTATATCGAAGAATTTTTTTTATGAACTTTGGTTTGGTAGAATTCCCACAATTAGTTACTTTAAAGTGTTTGGCTGTAAATATTTTATTCTTAATACCAAAGATAATCTAGGAAAGTTTGACTCCAAGGCCGATGAAGGTATTTTTCTAGGTTATGCCACCAAAAGTAAAGGATTCAGGGTATTCAATAAGAACTTATTGACTGTTGAAGAATCAATCAATATTACATTTGATGAACACAACACTCAAGTACTAAACAAAAGCGACGATGAAGGTAGTCAACCCGCAACCAACAAAACATCTGAAGATACAAACAATGCAAGTTATCCTAAAAGTCTGCCAACGAGACTAAAGTTCTCTACAGATCATCCTAAGGACTTGGTAATAGGTGATGTATCGAAAGGTGTAAGTACACGTTCCTCAAATAGAGATATCATTGTAAATATTACTTTTATTTCTCAAATAGAATCTAAAATTATTGATGAAGCTTTTGCTGATCAATTTTGGATTTCTGCTATGCAAGAGGAACTCAACCAATTTGAACGTAATCAAGTTTGGAAACTCGTTCCTAAACCTAATAATTATTCGATCATTGGTACTAAATGGGTTTTTCGAATTAAATTAAATGAGGATGGTTCAGTTACACATAACAAAGCATCTCTCGTAACTCAAGGATACAACCAAGAGGAAGATATTGACTACGATGAGACCTACGCTCATATTGCTAGACTTGAATCTATCTGAATGCTTTGCGCTTTTGCTAGTTTTCATAACTTTAAACTTTTTCAAATTGATGTTAAAAGTGATTTTCTAAATGGAGTTATCAAAAAAGATGTTTTTGTCAATCAACCCCCTGGTTTTGAAGATTTCAAATACCCTGACCACGTATTCAAGTTACGAAAGGCTCTATACGGACTCAAACAAGCCTTATGTCCTTGGTATGAACATCTTAGCTTCTTTCTACTTGAAAACAATTTTTCAAAAGAAAAATTGATACTACCCATTTTATAAAATCTTCTGTTGAGTTTTTGTTATAGTGCAAATATATGTTGATGATATTATATTTGCATCTACTAATGAGATGCTATGTAACGAGTTTGCTAAGTGTATGCAGAGTAAATTTGAGATGAACATGATGGGAGAACTGACTTTCTTTCTAGGATTGCAAATCAAGCAAGATTCACAAGGAACCTTTATCCATCAGGCTAAGTACACGAAGGATTTGCTCAAAAAGTTCGATATGGACAATGCAAAGCCTATCGGAACTCCAATGGCAACATCCACTAAGCATGACATTGATGAAAGCAGTAAACCAACAGACATACATAAGTATAGAGATATGATTGGTAGTTTGTTATATCTAACTGCTAGTCGCCCAGACATTATGTTTGTTGTATGTCTTTGTGCTAGATATCAGGCTAATCCTAAGAAATCACATTTGTGCGCAGTTAAGCTATCTTTAGATACCTTAAAGAAACTTTTTTGGCATGCTAATGGTATCCCAAAAACATGTCCTTTGACCTCGCTGGTTGTAAACACCCAAATTTTTAGAATTTGATTTTAAAATTTTAATTATAATTTTTTTTCAGTTTTTGGAAATTTTTCTGTAATTTTTAATTAATTATAATAAATATTCTTTAGGGATTTATATTGTTGTGTATTAAATTAATTATTAAAATATTACAAAAAATTATTTTTTAGTGTATAATTAATAATAGGATATTGTGTAATTTTTTTAAAATTTATTGGGCTCAAAAACTATTTTTTTAAATAGCTAAAATATATTATTTTTAAATACACCGACTTAAACCAATCTGAAACAAACCAATCTGAACCAAACCAAACTAGACCAAACCAACCCAGACCAAACGAACTGGATACTACCCGACCCGCTAACCCGTGACTCGAACCCGACCCCACAAACCCATCAACTTCAGTAACTTCCCAGACTCTCCCCCATCATCTTCCAAAATCGACCGGCCGACCCCCCATTTCTCCTCCCTGTAACCGCACGCACCTAGCCCCTATAAAACCCCCAGTGAGCTGAACCCCACCACCATCACACCCTCTCTCATTTTCGATAATCCATCGCCGTCGATGATGCCGGACCGCTGCGCACCACCGCCGCGAAGTAGCCACCGCACAGCCGCCTGAATTCGAGCAGCAAGGTACCCTTCTTCCCACTCTCGTATCTCTGTGCATAGTTATTCAAATATCGATCTGTCAAATCCTATACGAAGACCATATGACCCTCTCGAACCCTATATAATTAGTTCGGATATTGTGTCCTGTGTCGGTCGTAAATCGTGACACAAAATAGGAAAAAAACCTAAATTGGAGTTCAGAAAACTGTCCCAAACCCCCATGTTCATGGCCATTTTTCTTCCAACCTAATTAATATTTTTAAATTCCACTTGAATAGTAAATTAGACAACATAACCGAGATTAAATTCTTTTAATTAGTTTATTTTAATTTGTTGTATGCTGTGTTTTATTCATGGTTGAAGTTGACCAAAAACTTGATTTTATAAACCTGGATTTTTTTGAAACGAGGTTCATTCCACTAAACGAGGCAACTTTGTCATGTACGAATTATATTGAAAGGTGCATATCGTCAATACGAACGTGTGAGATTTTACAAAAGTTGATTTGGATGTGCGTGCACACTGAAATTAACGCGTATCCGTCAAAAAGCCCTGCATCGACCTGTTTTGACACTCGTCATAATTTTGTGTGTGCTTGTCATTTTGCAATGAAACTTACGCCATCGGATTCGAAGTATTACACTGGTCCTATGACCCTAGCTTGGTTCGATTCTGAGAACATTGACAAAATCCCGTTTCGTGGGCTGCACGGCTCCACTTGACTGACGATTTTGTGATCGGCTCATCAAAATCCAGTTCTGGATGTTACGTTGGATTCGTATCATCGTTCTGGACTCGTAGACACTAAGTTTAACAAATTTAGATAACTTTGTCTCTGGCATATTTTTTGGTGCGAAGTGGACCACATATGGACCCCGCTTTGACCAAAAACTGTCAATTTTGTCCCTGTGTCTAAATTGGACTTATGGGTTGTCAATCCTAGCTATTTTAAGTATTCTGAGAACAATAGTAATATTTATTTAGCATCCGAAGGTGTACATGGAGATTCCACTAATATCGGAGCAACTGTCGGAGCTCAGAACCCAGGCAAGTGTACCTTGCCAAACTTGCAGTAGTTCCTTTGATATTATTTGCTTGAGTTATTTTCTGTGATGAACCTGCTCAACCTAGGATTGTGAGACGTTGCTTAGCGTCCGATCAAGACTCGGGTGTCAACATCGTACGCGGAGTCGTGTAACGTCATTTAGAGAGTTGATACAACGATCCTATATATTTTCGTGTTTGCTTTACCAAGTACGTCATACAATAGGACACTTGACACTATTTATACGACAAAATCTTTTCTGAGTTATTCATGGTAATTCTGTATAGGCTTACATGATTCGTGACATAAGACTTGCATATACATAGATATCATTATGACTCGCTGTACTAGCTAAATGTCACGATCTTGCGTGTTATGAACATGAGACGTCGTGGACATGAGACATGTGATTATATTGGATGGGAAAAGACACTCAGGCTACAGGCTGATTACATACATATATATTTATTATTGCGGTGCTATAGTCTTTGTTCCAGAGCTTGGCCCATTACGTGATATTACTGCTACCGGCTCCCCGACACAGAGCTTGTAATGGTCTCAGTCTGAGTACTAGTGATGCTCTCATTTGCATATCACATAGCTGGTTACATAGCTTACCCTGAGATCTATTTTTATATACTATATTTTATTTGGCTTGAGTTATTTTTGTACCTTGTTCTGTCCCCTGAGGACCTGGATCCAGATTATGTCCCCAGGTACAGCAGAGGAGGTTTACCCCGAGATATACGGGACGGGAGCTGACGCTGGAGCAGTACTGGCACCAGAGGATGAGGTTGTGCCAGAGGATTTCTCCTGAGTATTTTGTTATATATATACTCAGTTATTTCTGCTTCTAGTTATTCTATATTTTGACTCTTGGATTATTGTATTGACTTATTATCGGGTTGTTCTCCAAGATAATTTTTATTGAGACTTGTTGATGGACTATATTTCTTTATATTGATTAGTCTATCATATTGAATTGTGTTTACTTTCTGTGAATGAGATTAGAATTAGACTATGACATGTATCTTAGACCATTGTATTTGGTTTACAGCTTAAGTACACTCTAACGGGTCCATTAAATTGGGTTTGCCCATTGGAGTTGTGATATTGGCCATTTCCACGTGGCTAGTCCCTCGGTATTTTGGGACTGGGGTGTGACATAGTTTTTGTGGTGGCCATGCAGGTCTACGACTATATTGCTTTGGTTTTAACGTAGGAATCGAACAAGCCTGCAATTAGGATAAGATAAATTATAGGATCTCATCTACTTGTTGATCTGTTCTTGACCTTTATATCGACTTTAAAATAATTTCTTGACTTGCATCATGCCTTGATTCCTCTGTGCGCCTCTCATAATTTACTTTGGATGCAGAGTAATGGATCCACAAGACAACAACAAGACTCCCGCAGGAACACCACAAGTTGTTGTTGTCACTTACGATGATAGGGTGACGCCACTAAGTGGAGATTCCTCCACTCAACAAAGTAATCAAGCAGATCAGCTCGCCTCGAGGTTTCGGCGAGACGATATTCCACCACTGCCGCAGTTTACTCCACCAATGCCCATTTTTCCACCAGGATAGCCTATGGACGGACAACAAATATTCCAAATATTCTACGCAATGATGCAAGCCCAACAACAGGTTTATCAGGAGGCTCAACATCACAAGACAGAGAACTAAAGGAACAACCTAGTAACCTCACTGGAGTAGGCAAACCCACCAGCTAGGTGACCATCGACAGGATCTATCATTGATTTTCAGCAGCTGAAGCCCCATATATTTTCTGGTAAGGAGAAGCCCACTGAAGTTTATGAGTGGCTCACAAATACTCAACACCAGTTGGAAGCAGCTGAGCTTCCGAGGGAGCATTGGATGACTGTCGTTAGGATGCAGTAAACGGGCAATACACATCATTGGTGGCTATATGAGAAGAGACGGCTCAGACCAGACCGAGTCACTTGGAAGGAGTTCTCTAGACTCTTTCAGAAGATGTATATTCCTTCGGGACAAGTTCAATCACCTCACTCAAGGCAATATGATGGTAGAAGAGTATAATACAGAGTTTATCCATTTGGGTCGATTTGCCCCTATTCTAATTCTGACACAAGAAGAGAAGATTGAGAAATTCTTTGACGGACTAAACTTTGAGCTACAGAGACAGATCGGCTCTGTCGTACCTAATTCTTATACGGAAGTCCTTGCTGCAGCTTGACGCATGGAGTGCATCACCAGGAGAGAGCAAGCCAGAAATTGCCATTCACATCAGCACCAGCCAGAGCACCACAGGGAGAAGCTGCAAAGAGACTTCACATGAACCAGCCACCCAGAGCATCTCCGCAGACACTGCCTATATGTCAATATTGTGGCAAGTGAGGTCATTACGAGAGCGAGTGTAGATGCAAGTTGGGATTATGTTTGATTTGTGGATCCAGCCAACATTCAGCCAAGGATTGTCCTGAGCATCGAGAAGGAGCACCGATGGTTAACCGACAAGCTTTACCAGCACCAGGAGGATATCAGCCGAGGCCACCATTGGCACCACAGGCAGCACTCTTTCAGCAGGCCCAGCAATAGCAGAGGGCACTACCACAAGGACATGGACAAGCTTTTGCGATGACAGTGGAGGAGGCACAGACTCGAGGAGTAGCAAATATGAGTAAGATTTAGTTTTATCATAGCTATAATAGCGAATAATCCTAGTAATACTTTAGCATGTGCCTGTTAGTTCCATTCCCTAGTGTAATCACCTGAAATTTTAAGAATTTTTGAATTTAAATTTTCTGGAATTAATTAGTATTTTCTGTGAATTTTTAAACCTATAAATTAAAGCAGTCTAATTTAAAATAAATTTTTTTAAAGAAATTAAATAATATTAAAATATGATGGAAATTATATTTTCAAGTGTAAAATTAAAAACTGAGCATGGGGTATTTTTCCGGGAATTTATTGGACCCCAGATGAATTTTTAAAGCATTAAAAACTATTGTTAAAATTAACTATTTAATTAAACTAAATTAATTAATAAACCGAACCAACCCAGTGATTAACCCGGACTGGACTGGTCGGTCTGACTGAACCGAACCCGGCCCAACTCCTTAGCGGGTCGGATCCGGGTCAGACCCGACCCGCCAGGACCCGACCCGAACTTTCATCTCCCCCAAACCTCTCCTCTGCCCGACTTCTCACCTCCCCGTCGCCGGTAACGTCCGCCGCCGCCGCCGCTTGGCCTCCGCCGCTGCCCAGACCCCTCCGTTTGTCTTCCCCGGAACTCCCGACCTCTCCCCTTCGGTTTCCGACTAACTCCAGGCTATTCCCATCCCTATAATTGCCCTATAAATACCTAGCTACCCGACCGGAAATTCCCTTCAGATCCGACGCCACCTCGCCGCAGCTTCACGCCGGACCCATCTGCCGGACCACCAGCAACTTCCCGCCGCACCTCCAGTCAGTCGCCCTTCCCAGTCCGGCGATCCCTCAGCCTCCAACACCCGCAGAACCACGCCGAGCCCAAATCTCTCCTCCGTCCAGGCGAATCCGGCCACCCACAGCGCCGGAACCGACCGCCAGACTGTCGACGACCACCCCTCGGCTGCCCAACGAGCCATCAGCCACCGGACACGCCCTGCCTGGCCACCGGAGTTCCAGAACCTTGAAACCTAGGGTGGACACAGGACTCGACTCAGGACACGAGGACACAAGGACTCGGATTTTTCGGACAAGTTCAGGTAACCATAACTTTTTCCTCGTAGCTCCGATTTTAATTCCGTAAATTGTATCGCGTAGCCTATATGACCCTCTCGGTGCCCGGACAAACCGCTCGGGGCATCGCGTCCTGTGGTGATCGCACACCACGATCCAAAAACAGGAAAAACTTAGCCCTGTTCCACCCCGGAATCAAGTACGCCTCGCCAAACGGGACGACTTGGTCGCGTGCGGTCTTCACAGATACGTGCGCGTCGTAGATACGGATGTGCGAGATTTCGCAAAAGCTGATTCGGGTGTGCGTGCACACCGGAATCAACGCGTATCCGCGGACAACGCCCCGTATCCGACTTCTCTGTAATTCGCTGTAACTTAGTGTATACACATCGGATTGAGACGAAACTTACGCCATCGGACTCGTAGCAATACGATGGTCCTGTGGGTCAAGTTTGGTTCGATTCCGAGAACGTTGGAAAATCGCGTGTCGTGGGCCCCACAGGCTCCACCTGACGGGCGATTTTGAGAACGGCTCATCGGAATCCAATTCTGGAAGTTCCGTTGGGTTCGTATCAATGTTCCTGACTTGTTAGCACTAAGTTGGACTGATTTGGAGACCTTTGACCCTGACTCAATTTTCGGTGCAAAGCGGCCCACATATGGACCAGCTATGGCCCAGAAATATCGTTTTTGACCTTGTGTCCAAACTGGACTTAAGGACAGGCATTTCTAACTATTTCTTATGTTCTGAGACTGTTGGTAATGTTCATTTCAGCTTTTGGAGGAGTTATTGCTGAACCCACTGTTACAAGGACCGCTATTGGAATTCCAATCCCAGGCAAGTGTACCTTACCATAAATTGCAGTTTATTAGTTTATTTTGTTCTCTTGCTCTATTTTCTGTGACCAGTGTGTATGATATAACCTAGGACCGTATGACCTACTTAGCGTCCGATCACAGTCGGGTGCCAACCCCGTAAGCGGAGTTGTGTACATCATTAGTGTTGGACATTCGAGACCCTTTATATTCTCGTGCTTGTTATCAAGTACACTACAACCTAGGACACTTGACACCATACATTGACAGAATCTTCCTGACATATTCAAGGTGATTCTGTATAGGATACAGGATGGACATAGTTATTATACTCTTAGATTATGACTGTTGTATTAGCTCTGATCTCACGTGACATGGACATGAGACGTGTGGTTACATTGGGTGGGAAGAGACACACAGGCTACAGGCTGTTCTATATATACTACTATTGTGAGGTTGTAGACTCTCGAGCAGAGCTAGACCACTACTAGATATTGCTGCTACCGGCTCCCCGACACAGAGCTTGTAGCAGTCTCAGCCTGAGTACTAGTGTTGCTCTCAGTTGCATTTTTCACATAGATGGTTATGTAGTTACCCTGCTTATTTCATTCTCTATTTCACTGCATTACTTTTGGCTTGTGATTTATGTACCTTACTATGTACCCTGAGGACCTGGAATGGATGATGTCCCCAGGTTTAGCAGAAGAACAATATCCCGAGGTTTACGGGACAGGAGTTGAAGCTGTACCAGGAGCTGTTGCTGAAGGAGAATCTAACATAAAAGCAGAGGTGATGGCTGAAGACTTTACTTGAGATTATGATATTTGTACTCTTCAGATACTCTATTTTTGGACTCTTTTGTTCTGGTCTGATGAACCAGTATTTTAGACTCTTATCGGGTTGTTCCCCGACATACTCTGCTGAGACTGGACTTTGATGTACTTTCTTTATTTGCTGATGTTCTTATTATTCTGTGTGTGAATGAGATTAGATTTTGGACTTATTGTTGTAGACCTATATTACAGCTTAAGTATGTCTGATGGATCCATTAAATTGGGTTTGTCCATTGGTATATGCTGCTGGCCATTGCCACGTGTCCAGACCCTCGGTATTTTGGGACTGGGGCGTGACATGGTTTTTGTGGTGGCCCATGCAGGTCCACGATAATTTGTTTGGTCTCAACTTAGGGGCCAAACAAACCTGTAAAGGATAGGATAGGCTTAGGATCTCATCCATTTGTTGAAACATTTTTGAAACTCTATATCGCATTCGAATTAAGTGCTTGATTATGCATCCTGCTTGATTCTACTAAACGTTCTCATAAAGTTCATTTTGGATGCAGAAAGATGGATCCGAGAAATGGAGAAGAAGTTCCTTTTACACCACAAGACGCTGTGGTTACCTATGGAGATGGAGTTACACCAGAGAACAGGGGTCAATCCTCTCAAAGTGGACAAGATGAGCAGCATAACTCAAGGTTCAGGCGCGATGATATCCCACCACCGCCGCAGTTCAATCCACAGATGCCTGCCTTCCCACCAGGGCAAGCAATGGACGGGCAGCAAATATTCCAGATGTTCTATGCCATGATGCAAGCTCAACAACAAGTTCAACAGGAGGCGCAGCGTCAAGAGGCAGAGAACCTGAGAAATAACCTAGTAAATGCATTGGAGCAGGCAAACTCGCAAGCTAGGCGACTAGCTACGGGATCTATCACTGATTTTCGTCAACTCAAGCCCCGTACCTTCTCGGGCAAGGAAGGACCAACTGAAGTACATGAGTGGCTCACAAATATACAATATCAGTTGGAAGCAGCTGAACTTCCGCGGGAGAGATGGATGACTGCTGTCCGAATGCAACTGACGGACAACGCGCACCACTGGTGGCTAGCTGAAGAGAGGAGGCTCGGACATGACCGAGTTACTTGGGAGGAGTTCTCCAGACTCTTCCAAGAGATGTATATCCCAGCCGTTGCTAGATCAGAACTCCGAGATAAGTTCAACCGCCTCATCCAGGGCAACATGACGGTGGAGGAGTATAATGCTGAATTCATTCGCCTGAGTCATTTTGCCCCTTCTCTAATTCCTACCGAAGAAGAGAAGGCGGAGAAATTCTTTGATGGACTCAGGTTCGAGCTTCAGAGGTTGATTGGGTCTGTTGCCCCTACATCGTACAACGACGTCCTTGCTGCAGCACGACGCATGGAGCGCGTCACCAGAAGGGAGTCAAGCCTGAAGCGACCATTTTCCTCAGCACCATCCAAGGCAGCACAAGGAGATTCTGCAAAGCGACTCCAGAGGAATCTACCGCAGAGAGCAGCACCAAGAACTCTACCTACTTGTCATTTCTGCGGCAAGTTGGGTCACATTGAAAAGGAGTGCATACGCAAATTGGGACTGTGCCTGGTTTGCGGCTCCAACCAGCATCTATCCAGGGACTGCACAGCACGCCGAGAGGAAGCACCACAACCAGCTCTACCTGCACCAAGGCCAGATTATCCAGCAGTGGGAGCACAGCAGACGAGAGTTGGAGGAGTCAGACCACCAGCTCCAGGAGGATATCAGCCAAGACCTCCATTGCCACCTCAAGCAGTACTATTCCAACAGGCTCGTCAGCAGAGGGGTCCAGCTCAGGGACGAGGTCAGACTTTTGCATTGGCTGTTCAGGAAGAAGCTATTGCTGGAGAAGTTATAGCAGGTACCATTTTAGTAGCTTCATTACCTGCTGTAGCTTTATTTGATTCTGGGGCATCGCACTCATTTATAGCTGCTAGCTTCGTGGCCACCCATAGAGTAGCTACTGCACCCCTTCCGAAGACTAAGAGAATTCTTACGGGAGGTAGAATTATACCTGTTAGTGATATCTGTAGATCATGTTCAGTAGTAGTCTGCGGAAGAGAGATGCGAGCCCAATTTCTGATCTTTTCTATGTCTGACTATGATATTGTACTTGGTATGGACTGGTTAAGTCAGTATCATGCTACTCTTGATTGTCGGCTTGGAAAAGTTATATTCAGACCACCTGGACACTCAGAGTTTGAATATCTTCGAGGAGCTGTAGAACAAGGTATGCAGCCAACTCTTAGGATATTAACTGTAGAAGGGGAGTCAAGTTACCCAAGAGTTATATCAGAGTTTGTGGATGTATTTACCGATGATCTTCCAGGTCTACCACCTGATCGGGAAATAGAATTCACCATAGACTTAACTCCAGGTGCTGAACCTATCACTTCATCGGTTTATAGACTAGCACCTAAGGAGTTAGTTGAGTTAAAGAAGCAAGTTGATGAACTTCTGGAGAAAGGTTTTATCCGGCCCAGTGTTTCACCTTGGGGAGCACCTATACTTTTTGTACCGAAGAAGGATGGAACAGTTCGCCTGTGCATTGATTACAGGGCGTTAAACACTGTGACTATTAAGAACCGGTATCCCTTGCCCCGTATTGATGACTTATTTGATCAATTGAGTGGAGCTAGGGTATTTTCGAAGATTGACCTTAGATCCGGTTATCACCAGATTAGGGTGAGGAAGGAAGATATCCCGAAGACAGCCTTTAGAACCAAGTATGGACACTATGAGTTCTTAGTAATGCCGTTTGGTTTAACCAACGCACCTGCTGTGTTCATGAGCTTGATGAACAGAGTCTTCCATCAATACTTGGATAAATTCGTGGTGGTATTTATCGATGACATTCTGGTATATTCCAAAAGCCATGAAGAGCACGAGGAGCATCTCAGAATCGTGCTAGAAACGTTGAGGCAGGAGAAGCTATATGCTAAGCTCAGTAAATATGAGTTTTACATGGATAAGGTGCCATTCTTGGGGCATATTATCTCAGAAGAAGGACTGTCAGTTGATCCAGAGAAGGTTGCTGCTATTGAGACTTGGCCTACACCGACATCAGTTGCTGAGGTGAGGAGTTTTCTAGGACTTGCTGGATATTACAGAAGGTTCGTAGAAAATTTCTCAAGGATTGCAGAGCCAATGACGAAGTTGACACGGAAAGATCAGGACTTTGCATGGATAGAAGAATGTCAGATGGCCTTTAAAGAATTGAAGAGGCGTCTAACAACAGCACCAGTCTTGACTCTTCCTTCAGGGTCAGGCGGTTTTGTTGTTTATAGCGATGCGTCAGGTGGTGGCCTAGGATGTGTTTTGATGCAACACGGCAAAGTTATTGCTTATGCATCGAGACAGTTGAAGGTCCATGAGAAGAACTACCCAACGCATGATCTGGAGCTAGCTGCTGTAATATTTGTACTGAAAATTTGGAGGCATTATCTTTATGGTGAGAAGGTGGAGATCTTTACTGATCACAAAAGTCTAAAGTATGTATATACCCAGAAGGAGCTTAACATGAGGCAAAGATGCTGGCTGGAGTTGATGGTGGACTTTGATATAGATCTGCAGTACCACCCAGGGAAGGCAAATGTAGTAGCAAACACACTCAGCAGGAAGCCTACAGCTTATTACTTGACGGTGCAGCCTGAGCTATTGAAAGATCTACAGGAGCTTCAGATAGAGGTTATTCTACCAAGGCATAGTGGCTTGCTGGCTAATCTGGAAGTGAAGTCATCGCTCGTGGAAAGGATTAAGGAAGCTCTGCCTACTGATGCAAGGTTTCGAAGACTCAAAGAGAAGACCGAAGCAGGCTTGCAGACGGGACTTCGCATACATGAGGATGGTACATTAAGGTGCGGGGATCGTCTATATGTTCCAAATGGAGAACTGAGACAAGAGCTAATGACTGAAGCCCATAGCTCCATATACTCAGTTCATCCAGGAGGAACAAAGATGTATCGAGATCTAAGGCAGTATTATTGGTGGCATGGAATGAAGAGAGAGATTGCCAGATTTGTAGCGAAATGCTTAGTCTGCCAACAAGTGAAAGCCGAGCATCAGAGGACTGCAGGAATGTTGCAGCCGCTTCCCATACCAGAATAGAAATGGGAACATATCACCATGGACTTCGTCACAGGATTCCCAAGGAGCCCCAGTGGAAAAGATGCGGTATGGGTTATCGTGGATCGACTCACTAAGTCTGCGCACTTCTTGCCATTTAGAGTTGGACAGTCCACGAAGATACTGTCACTACCACATTCTGAAAACAGGGGTATTTTCGACTTTTTGCAATATTTAATATTATGGTAGTTACAATTAATTAATTGCCTGATAGTATATTTGATTTAAATGATTATGTGTGATGTATAATTTAAATATAATTATATACAGTGTTTATTTATTTTGAGCTAGTAGACTTGACCTAGAAGCCAGTAGATGAATACCTGTCTGAAGTATGAATTTTGTATTTAATTTTTTTAATTAGATTTATTTATTGAAGATTGTAATTAATTACCGTATTTTTAATAAATTATTGTGCATTGCCTTTGCTTCGATAAGTGGAGCACTACCCTAGCTTTTGCCTTCCAACAAATTTCACAATCTTGCTCTAGACATGCCCGCCTTCCATTCTGCTATTTTTGTAACTCATAATTATGCTCTCTGTACATTATTTCTAGCCGCACAAAAATTATCGCGGACGTTTATTTAATAATCCCTATTTTGTATCGTTGTGTGTTCCAATCAAAATTGGGGACAATCTTGTACTATTTTTTGTGCGGCCCAAATTAGGGTAATATTCTGTTCTGAGTCTTCTTCAATATTGGTATTGATGACCTGACCTGATTTTTGCCCCATGTACTCCTAATTAATTGTTGAACACGACTTGCATTTTATTCTAATTAAATTGAGGATACTATTTTAACCGACTCTGAAAATCCCAAATTAATTCCAGTGCCCTGCCATTTGAGCCCATACCGACCATACAGCGCCCCCTGACCCTACAAAATATCGGACACCGAATCGCCCGCCAAATTTTCGTCATTTTATGCGTTTGTGCAATTTTTCGAATTTAAGGGGCTAAGTTGCAAATATTCAATTGTAGGTGTCATCACCCCATTGTCCAAGACCAAATGGAAAGGTTAATTATTTATGGATAAATTGCATCTTTCCCCACATAAAATTTCCTTTATGAACAATCTGGACCACCCATTTAATTGGGTGCATCCTCACCATTAGATTCACAAACCCTCTTCCCTATATAATGTCTTGTCACATCATCAAACCCTAATCCCTAGACTACCTAGGAAACACCACCCTCCTCAAGCCTCCTCCCTCTCTCCTACGTTGGAAAACTTTTCCTTTCTTCTTCTCTTTCTTTTCTTCTTCTCTTCTTCTTCTTCTTCTTCTTCTTCTTCTTCTCCTTCTTTTATTTAAAATTTTGAAATAATAAAAGAGGAGGGAAACCATCCCCACAAACCATCCCCAACCCGATTCCTGTTCATCCGACGGGCGGCCAAAGCCCGCTGCTCCTCCCCGGCGGATCCTCGACTCCTACCGCTGCTGTTCTCCCTCGACTCCTCCCTCGGCGTTCACCCCTCCGGCGCAGTCCGGCTCCCACATCATCCGACCACCATCATCCATCCATCCACCCATCCACTGCTCGGCCGACTCCAGTCCGGCCACCCTCCATTCACCACCACCTTCAACTCCATTCACCACCACCTCCAGCATCTAACACCACCACCACCCCGCTGGCCTACAACCCGACGACCCCGCTGCACATCCCCGCGGCTGCTCCTCCCTCCATTCTCACCGACTCCGGCGGCCAACTCCTTCAGCCCGGCGGCCTGCATCCCGAGCCCCCTGCTGTGCTCAACCCCGGCCGAGCACTGACCCCGACCCCGGCGGCCAGGTCGACCCGCTGCCATCCCTTCCCGCTGCCTGCTTCACGGCGGCCGGCTCCTCCTCTGATCCCCTCGCCACGGCGGTCCGGCGAGTCTCCGGCCAAACTCACAGTAAGTCCTTCTTCTTCTCCCTCTTCCTTCTCTCTCTCTCTCTCTATATATATATATATATATGTATATACACATGGGTATATATATAATATGTATGTAAGTATGTAATTGTAGGTATTTAACTAATGTGAATGTAATGGTATATAGTTAATCAATGTGTAGGTATGGATGTAAGTATAATTAATACATATGAATATGTATATTATTATTTTTATTAAATTGCGTAAATGAGTATGTATCTAATTAATGTTTTAAATACATGAATACGTATAGCAATTATTTAATTAATATTTAAACACATAATGTATAGTATATATATAATATATGTATTGGTAGATAATGTGTAGACATATATGTATATTGTATGAGTATAAATTCATATACGTATATGTGTATTATTTAATTAATTAATGTTTAATAGTATATGTATTAGTATATATTAATTAATGTGTATAATTAATGATGATATGTATATATATATGTACATGTATATTACGTATTTAAATTTATGTTTAAAATAGATTTGTATATGAGATGCTTGCGTGTGTGTACGTATGTATACATAGGTTTATGTTGGTGATATATATATATCGTATATTCTCTATTTTGGTATATACATATTTGTATTGCATATATATATATATGGTAGGTATTAATGATTAAAAATAGGTAATGTGTTTTAGTATGTATCCCTACTAGGTGACACTAGCTGACTAGTGCCCTGCCTGGCATGGCCCTGAGGCCAGTGTTTTTAGACTGTGTGTTAGCGTAGCATCTGATACAAGTGTTATAATTGTGTTATGTTTATAGGACTGTTGGTTTACCCAGGGGATACTCTGGAACAGGATATCCATAATTACCAGCTAAGGACCCAAGGCAAGTACATTATCTGATAATTTCCAATTCTTTGATAATTTTTATAAATTCAACAATCATGAAATGTTACATCTGAATCCTTGACACTGTGCTACACGGACTAGTATAGCTTGGATCTACAGTCATGAGATGCTACATTGATTATCGTATCGACATTATACACGACATTGACATTGACATTAGACATTGATATTAGACATTGTACATAATATATTAGACAATGTTTGTGTATTCGTGACGTGTCATGATTGGATCCACAGTACTAGTTGGGGGCGGGGAAATTGCTAGTGAGAGATGTGATCAAATACCCATTGTATAATTAAATATTATTGGTGCTAATCATACCCCACGTATGATTAACCAGACTATGTAGAAATCGTACATGTTCCCAAGCCGATCACATTTTGAAACTACTATTTCAAATACTTAGAATAGATTACAGCTCCCTATTTAAATCATATACTACATCACCCATATATGATACTGTTCCTTGTTCTTTTTATTTCCATACATGCACTGACTGTATCATGTTGCCTATTGCCTGTCTCTTTACATTGCCTGTCTCTCTTAAATTGCCATTGCATTTATTTTACTATCTTCTCAGTAGCTAGCATGACATGTTTTATTGTATTATAGACATTATCAATTAATGGAACTGTTATTTGAGAGTGTTGCTTTGCTCCTTCCTGACTGGAAATATTTTTTCAGACTATGCCTTAGAGGACCGCTGTCCGACACTTTATGGACCCTATGGTGAGTAGCTGCAGATTTGGTAATTTAGTTGTGATTCCAGGAGGTCTAGCCGGAAATTTCTGTTTTAGTTAGTTCTTTAAGTAGACTATTTGGTACCGGATTTGTCTCCGACATTTTGATGAGACTTGGATATTGTTGAGTTAGAATATTACTTGTTGACTTGTGTTGTATTTAATTTTAATTTATGTTCGAAATCTTATCGTGCTGTAATCCTGTGATTGAGTATGTGTTCATCTTATTTGTGTCATCCGTACCTCCTAATGGAGATTGGATGCTTGCGTGATATTAGTTAGATAGTATCAAGACCTTGACAGCGTTCTACCGCCGATACTGCGGCGTAGGCTGGACGTACCCACGCACTCGTGCCCCTAAACCGGGTGCGGGTCGTGACAGATACTAGCCGATATGTATATGCGACAAATAGTAAGATTGCATGGAGTGCCGGTTAGTATTGTATCAGATCGAGATTCGAGATTCACTTCACATTTCTGGCAAAGTATGCAAGAGAGTCTTGGCACCAGACTAAAATTCAGCACTGCCTATCATCCCCAAACAGATGGTCAATCAGAACGTACAATCTAAATTTTGGAGGATATGCTGCGATCCTGCATGCTAGACTTTGGAGGGTCTTGGGAAGATCATCTGCATTTGGTAGAGTTCTCATATAACAACAGTTATCAGGCAAGCATCAAGATGGCACCTTTCGAGACATTATACGGTAGGAAGTGCAGATCGCCAATATGCTGGAGTGACGTCGGAGAGCGTCAAATCTTGGGACCAGAGTTGGTGATGCAAACTGTGGAGAAGGTTAAACAAATCCAGAATCATCTTCGGGCTGCTCAGGACAGGTAGAAGTATTGGGCTGATACACATCGACGTCCACTGGAGTTCAAGGAAGGAGAACATGTATTCCTGAGGATTTCACCTACTCGAGGAACCATTCGCTTTGGGAGCAGAGGCAAGTTGAGTCCAAGGTACATTGGGCCCTTTGATATTCTGGAGCGCATTGGTGAGGTGGCGTATCGTCTTGCATTACCTCCATCTTTAGAGGAAGTGCATGATGTATTCCATGTCTCACAGTTGAGAAGGTATGTGACTGACCCAAGTCACATAGTGGATCATTCTGAGATCGTCGTAGGCCCAAGCCTGAGATATGAAGAACAACCAGTGGGTATACTTGGAACCAGTGAGAAGACACTGAGAGGGCATACAATTAAACTGGTTCGTGTGGCATGGAAGCAACACTCACCTGGTGAATCTACTTGGGAGAGGGAAGATATCATGCGTCAGAAATACCCCCACTTATTCGAGGTTGCAGGTATATCTTAAGTAAATTTTAATTCCTGTAGTTCTGTTCTACTAGTAGTTTAATCTTTAAAAATGCGAGGACACAATTTTCTTAAGGGGAGTAGATTGTAATCACCTGAAATTTTAAGAATTTTTGAATTTAAATTTTCTGGAATTAATTAGTATTTTCTGTGAATTTTTAAACCTATAAATTAAAGCAGTCTAATTTAAAATGAATTTTTTAAAAGAAATTAAATAATATTAAAATGTGATGGAAATTATATTTTCAAGTGTAAAATTAAAAACTGAGCATGGAGTATTTTTTCGGGAATTTATTGGACCCCGGATAAATTTTTAAAGCATTAAAAACTATTGTTAAAATTAACTATTTAATTAAACTAAATTAATTAATAAACCGAACCAACCCAGTGATTAACCCGGACCGGACCGGTCGGTCTGACTGAACCGAACCCGGCCCAACTCCTTAGCGGGTCGGATCCGGGTCAGACCCGACCCGCCAGGACCCGACCCGAACTTTCATCTCCCCCAAACCTCTCCTCTGCCCGACTTCTCACCTCCCCGTCGCCGGTAACGTCCGCCGCCGCCGCCGCTTGGCCTCCGCCGCTGCCCAGACCCCTCCGTTCGTCTTCCTCGGAACTCCCGACCTCTCCCCTTCGGTTTCCGACTAACTCCAGGCTATTCCCATCCCTATAATTCCCCTATAAATACCTAGCTACCCGACCGGAAATTCCCTTCAGATCCGACGCCACCTCGCCGCAGCTTCACGCCGGACCCATCCGCCGGACCACCAGCAACTTCCCGCCGCACCTCCAGTCAGTCTTCCTTCCCAGTCTGGCGATCCCTCAGCCTCCAACACCCGCAGAACCATGCCGAGCCCAAATCTCTCCTCCGTCCAGGCGAATCCGGCCACCCACAGCGCCGGAACCGACCGCCAGACTGTCGACGACCACCCCTCGGCTGCCCAGCGAGCCATCAGCCACCGGACACGCCCTGCCTGGCCACCGGAGTTCCAGAACCTTGAAACCTAGGGTGGACACAGGACTCGACTCAGGACACGAGGACACAAGGACTCGGATTTTTCGGACAAGTTCAGGTAACCATAACTTTTTACTCGTAGCTCCGATTTTAATTCCGTGAATTGTATCGCGTAGCCTATAAGACCCTCTCGGTGCCCAGACAAACCGCTCGGGGCATCGCGTCCTGTGGTGATCGCACACTATGTCACGACCCGCACCCGGAAAATTGGGCATGAGTCGTGGGTACGTCCAGCCTACGCCGCAGCATCGACGGTAGAACGCTGTCTAGGTCAACTAACTAAATAATAATCTCATACAAAAATCGGCCATGACCTCTCCAAAAGGAGGGCAACCACACAAACAAGTATATATAAATCTGCCAAGATCTCAACAACAAACGGAGGAGCAATATCAAATGATAATCACAATATACTCAATCACGAATCTAAGCACGATAAGATAACACAGAGAGTCTAACAACTAAAAAGTCTAACCACCTCCAACTACTACAACAACCACAACATCCATAATAATACAACAATGTCCAAAATAATATACAAGCAAGGTCTCAATCCAAAACCGGAGACAAATCCGGTGCTAAAGCTAATAAAAACAATAACAAGTCCCAGTGATCCCGGCTACCAACCCGGAAATCACCCCTAAACTAGAGGGTCCCTGTCTGCACCATCGACAGGCTCAGGTCCATAAAATATCGGACACCAATCCTCCGGATACTCTAAAAAATATGTCCAGTCAGGACTGGAGCAAGTACATCTCTAACAGCAGTTCCATTTAAATGATAAAAACTATAAAACAGTTATAGCAAGTAGCAAGAAGAGTGAAGCAAGTATGAAACAAGGAAATATGTAAATCACTGGTGCATAAAGGTAAAGATGCAGGAATATCAGAAACAAGATAGTAATAACTGCAATATACAGAAAATCTAAGCTAAGATCAAGTCCGTGCACAAGAACGTGTAGTGAGTCCATCATGAAAAACATGTAGTGAGTCAAGTCCAGAAACATGTAAGTGAGACAAGTCAAGAATGCATGAGAGTCCAGACTATAAAGAATGAACTCGGTGTCTTTGAAATACTTGTTTCGACATGTAAACGGCTAGGGATAAGTACGGCTCACCGCGCACTGGGTGCACGGCTGCTATCATTCCAGATTAGACCAGAGGGAGTGATTCCTGATGATGCCAGATAGGAATATTTACATGTCTACTCGAGTATTTTCCTGCCTCGACTAATACAAGTGGATCCAAGACCCGACACGCAAATCAAGATGAGTCCAGCCTGAACATGAATGATGCCTGTAGTGATGCCTGTAGGTGATGCCAGTAGTGATTCCAGAATAGAGGCCAGAAACATAAAATGTACGTGTCGCAAGTAAATAAATCCAGAAATATCAATCAGTGTCCCGTGTTGTGCCAGAATAATCAGATGATACTATACTAGAAGCTGAATCATAATAATCATCAGATAATAAAAACTATCCGAGAATGTACTCGCCTGACGTCCTGAGCAACTGGCGATCCGAACTGGTGTCACAAGGACCTAATGCGAAAAGCAAGGTTAAACAGGGTTCTAAAGAGTTAAACAGATATAAAATAACTAAAAATAGGCTTCTAGGGTCGTTCTAGGTCAAACGGGTCAAACCGGTGAAATCTGGGTCAAAAAGTCAACTCTTGGTCCAAAAAGTCAACTTTAGGTCAAAACTAGGTCAAAAGTTGACTTTGGCGGTCAACCGAGTCAACTACGGTCAAGTCTGGGTCAAACTAGGGCGCTCCTGAAATTCTAGGTCAAACCGAGCTCATTAAGCTAGAAAACTCACAAACTCGCCTCCTTGAGATACCAGGATACCCTCGGTATCCGATACCTCAACCTAGGCTACGCACCCCGCCTATACCCTCTAAAACCTATACTAGCACGCGTAAATATATACTCATAAGCATATAAAAATCACTCCAATATTATTTCTAGGCTATTGCTAAAAAACCCCGCTCGAAACCCAATACCTTGGTTATCTTAAGGTATTGAGATACCTTGGTATCTCAAGGTATTGAGGTTTCGCTCTAAAACCCCTCTAACTAGCTATCTAACTATTAATTATGCACCTAGTTATTAATCTAGGCTAGGTAATATAGATACCTATCATATTTATATATATCTAAATAGGTATCTACCTATATACATATATATCCACACATATATACCCATTACCCATTTACCTTACCTTACCTTACCTTACCCTCCTCATAATATATAAATATACCTATATCTAGATATCTAAACTATCTACCTAGCTATATGTAGATATCTATATATAAATCTATCTATCTCTCTCTCTAGATATCTATAGATATATATATAGCTATAGGTATATATATATATCTATACCTAGGTATACCTATCTAACTATATAACTATCCATATAGATATCCATCTATCTACCTATCTATGTATCTATTTATCTAGCTAGCTATATAACTATATATCTATCTATCTAACTATCTTTCTATCTAACAATTTATATATCTATTCATCATCTATCTAATTACCTAACTATCTATTTAGTTATCAACCTATCTAGTTATCTATCTAACTATCTAACTAGTTATCTATCTATCTATGTTTCTATCTAAATATCAGTCTATCAAACTATCTATCTATCTATCCATATATCTATCTGACTTCTATCTATCTATCTATAACCCTCTCACACTCGCTACCAATGCCCTGCTGCGAATGCTAGCTGCTACTGCGCTGCCCTCACTACTGCTGCTGCTGGCTGCTCCTTCTACTGCTGCTGGCTGCTCCTTCTGCTGCTGCTGATGCTCTGTTTGCTGCTGCACCTGCTGCTACTGCGCTGAATACTGCTGCTGCTGCAGCTATGTACTGCTGCCGCTGCACAGTCCAGTCCCCCCCCTCTCATCTCACACACACACACACGACCACATACCCAAATACATATATATATATATATATATATATATATATATATATATATATATATATATATATCTATATATATATACACACATATATATCTATATATATATAACTAGATACATATATATATATATATACACTTATACCCATTACTAACACACACTAACACACTCAAACACAAATCAACACACACACACACAAATATATACAAACACATATCTATATATACATACACACATATATCTATATATATATATACACTAATATATATATATACACACACACACACTCACACACTTAAACATAAATACATATCTATATATCCTCACTCACACACACTCACTCACACTAGCACACACCCTCACACACACACTCTCGCACACACTAGCACACACTCTCACAAACACACAACCACACAGACAAACACTCCTACATATATATAAATATATATACATATATACACACTCACTCAAACTCATATATATATATATATATATATATATATATATATATATATATATATATATATATATATATATATATACCTATAAACACTCACAAACACTCACACACACACTCACAAGCACTCACTCACACACTCACCTACACACTCACACAAGCACTCCCTAACACGCTCACAAACACATAACCACACATATATATATAAATATATATATATAAACACACACACAATATATATATACACACATATATAAACAAACACAGCACAACGCACACCACGCCCACCAACGCACGCCCAACGACCCCGACACGCCCAAACACCTAAAAATATATATAATATAACTCAAAAACTCTAGCACACACTCCCCGATACTAACCCAACGCGCGCACAAGCCCGAAACGAGGAAACCAAGTCGAAATGGCCGTTCGGTCATTTCGACGAACACGTGGTGCGCGGTTCGAAAAACCTCCTGAAACGCACACCAAACGAACTCGGAATCGGCCCAAAATTTACCCACGCGCTCTACACGATGTCTAGATCCTAGAAAATGTACTCTCGCGTCGATTCTAGGCCCATGGCGGAAACGTACACGCACTTAGAATCGGCGACGACGAAAAGCCCCAATTTCGCCCGAAACGCCCGTTTCTCCGTGACGCGGCTTCCCGTGTCCGAACGAAGACACGCTCTCACCCTCACGACACCCGACAACGTCTACCTAGGTCCATCTAACCTAGGGCATCACCTAAAATTGGGCCAAATTCGGATTTCACCCGAAATTGACACAAAACCTAGTGTTAAAGTCTCTAAACCCAACCAAACTAGTTCCAACTTCCTCCCACGGGTAGCCTAAGGGTCTAGGAAGGTTCTAAAATATTAACTACACTATATATAAATAATTACAAGGAGGAAAATCAGGGTTTACCTCTTGGGAGTTGGAATCCCAAGCCAAAATCTCCAAAAACGCTCCAAATCCTCCAATCCAAGCTTCCAAGCCTCAAATCCAAGCTCCAACACCAAATCTAGGCTCTACCCACCTAGATTAGGGAAGAATGTAGGGTTAGGGTTCAATCAAGAAGAAGAAATGGAAGAAAGAAGGAAGAAAATGGAAGAGAAACTTACTTGGAGAAGGAAGGAAGAAGAAAAAAGAAGTGGAGAAGAAGAAGAAGAAGGAAGAAGTGAAGAATGAAGAAAAATGAAGAAGGGGCTGCTGTTCTCACGGGTTGGGGCTGGAAAAGGGGTCGGCTACACACCTAAATAAAGGGTTACATAAGTCCAAATGACCAAAATGCCCTCCTAACTCTCGGTTTTGGGTTCCGGGTTCCAAAAGCACTCAAACTAGTTCCAAATCTCTCCAACTAACCTCCTAAAAATAAAATAAATATTCTAAGCCCCAAAATAATTCTCACAAGGGTGTGGGCTGGGTCGGACATGGGTCCACAAGGGTCTGACATGGGTCCAGGCTAGCCAAAACCCTAAAACAATCAAAATAAAAATAATAAAAAATAATGCAATCACTAATTAAATATAAATACAATTAATTATAAATAATACACAATTAACCAAATTAAAAAAAAAATAAAAAAAATACCCGGCTCTGGAAATGGGGTGGTGACAAGCCTATCCTCCTTAGAAAATTTTGTCCTCGAAATTTAAGGTCAATCACACTCCTCTAGGTCAAACCCCCAACAATCAAACTCAAGAAATTCTACCTAAACAACATACAAGATCAGGGTCATACTGGTCGTATTATTACAGTCTCAATCGGGGTCACTACACTATCTACCACAGCACAAAAAAATCTAACAAGTACTAATGAAGCACACCACAGGAATGGAAAAGGACAGGAAGAAGAAACAAGAGACAGACCTGCTAACCCGACATCCGTAGCATCGGCCTCCTCGACCATCAACGCATAAGCCCTGCCCTGCTGGGGTGTATCCCTCTGCTGGTGCGGGGCATGATGCTGTGCCATAGATGGCCTAGCTCCAACTCTCTGATCCTGTGCTCCACCCAATGGAGGTGCAGTAGGGCAATCTCGCATATGGTGAGCAGCGGATCCACAGAACAAACACACCTTCAGCCTCCTCCTACAAACATCCCAGGTGTGTCCTGCCTTCCTGCAGTAGGCACAAGTGGGCACTCTCTGATCCTGACCCTGCTGTGCTGCCTTCTGCACATAGGGACGCTTAGCTGGTCCCGCACTACCACTGGCACTGCCTGAATCATCCCTGTCTCTCTTGGACTTGAGCTCCAAGTCATCCTCTGCTCTCTGAGCATCTCCTACTATCTGCTCAAAAGTCGCCTCGCGGTCGCTCCTGGTCAAAGACTTGACCGCCATAACCAAGCCCTTGCGAAACTTCCTTGCCTTAGCTGCCTCACTCAAGCCATCTACAAATCTGCCCAAACGACAGAACTTCGCTGCGTACTCGTCCACTGTCATGCTCCCTTGGACGAGTGCCTCGAACTGGCTCTCCAAAGCACTGAGCGCCACATCAGGGAAAAACTTCTCCTTAAAAAGCCTCTTGAAAGCCTCCCAAGTAAGCCCTGGCACTGCAATCCTCGTATCTGTGCGATACCATGTCAAAGCGAGGTTGAACATCTGACTGCCCGCTGCCTCTATCTGCATGCTGTCCGGAATCTGTGCCAGCCTGAAGATCCCCTCAATCTGCTCTATCCAGTCATCCGCGTACAGGATCCCTTCTGTACCACGGAACTCCTTGGGCCGCATCCTCTGAAAGTCGATAATACTGCCCGGCCTCGGATGCTGAATCTGATCTGCCTGTGGCTGAATCTGTGCCACCCTATCCACTGCTGTCATGGCCACCTGGTGGGCGTTCTCAATGCCCAGCCTCATCACATCCACCTGACGGTGCTGCGTGTCCATCATCTCCCTGAAGAACGCAAACAACTGCGCGGTATCTACTGGAGCAGGAAGTGGTGGGGGAACCACCGGAACGACTGGGGTAGTCCTCGGATCGACAGGTGAAGGAGGATCCCCGAGAGAAGCAGATGCTCCCTCAACCGCAGGAGTGGTGAGTTGAGCGGTAGCAGCTGCCTGAATACGAGCTGGACGAGAGGTAGCAGACCTCTCAGTGGCAACTGCTGGGGCGGTACGATGAGATCGTGTCTTCGGAGGCATCCTGAACACAGATCAAAAGAAGTCAATATGGCGCAAGATACGATATCATCAAAGAAGGACAGTAATATTTCAAAAGAAGCAATTTCAGAATAATTAGATTGGAATTGTTCCTAGTCGTGATTGAGTACACTCTCATCCTAGATCCTAGATCCTGGAGCAGGCTCGCAGCAGTACAACTAAGTTGTTGTACCACCACGACATCGCACTAATTGTGAATCGAGACCTGCATGGGGCCGCCACCAAAAATGTGTCATGACCCGCACCCGGAAAATCGGGCATGAGTCGTGGGTACGTCCAGCCTACGCCGCAGCATCGGCGGTAGAACGCTGTCTAGGTCAACTAACTAAATAATAATCTCACACAAAAATCGGCCATGACCTCTCCAAAAGGAGGGCAACCACACAAACAAGTATATATAAATCTGCCAAGATCTCAACTCCAAACGGAGGAGCAATATTAAATGATAATCATAATATACTCAATCACGAATCTAAGCACGATAAGATAACACAGAGAGTCTAACAACTAAAAAGTCTAACCACCTCCAACTACTACAACAACCACAACATCCATAATAATACAACAATGTCCAAAATAATATACAAGCAAGGTCTCAATCCAAAACCGGAGACAAATCCGGTGCTAAAGCTAATAAAAATAACAACAAGTCCCAGTGATCCCGGCTACCAACCCGGAAATCACCCCTAAACTAGAGGGTCCCTGTCTGCACCATCGACAGGCTCAGGTCCATAAAACGTCGGACACCAATCCTCCGGATACTCTGAAAAATATGTCCAGTCAGGACTGGAGCAAGTACATCTCTAACAGCAGTTCCATTTAAATGATAAAAACTATAAAACAGTTATAGCAAGTAGCAAGAAGAGTGAAGCAAGTATGAAACAAGGAAATATGTAAATCACTGGTGCATAAAGGTAAAGATGCAGGAATATCAAAAACAAGATAGTAATAACTGCAATATACAGAAAATCTAAGCTAAGATCAAGTCCGTGCACAAGAACGTGTAGTGAGTCCATCATGAAAAACATGTAGTAAGTCAAGTCCAGAAACATGTAAGTGAGACAAGTCAAGAATGCATGAGAGTCCAGACTATAAAGAATGAACTCGGTGTCTTTGAAATACTTGTTTCGACATGTAAACGGCTAGGGGTAAGTACGGCTCACCGCGCACTGGGTGCACGGCTGCTATCATTCCAGATTAGACCAGAGGGAGTGATTCCTGATGATGCCAGATAGGAATGTTTACATGTCTACTCGAGTATTTCCCCGCCCCGACTAATACAAGTGGATCCAAGACCCAACACGCAAATCAAGATGAGTCCAGCCTGAACATGAATGATGCCTGTAGTGATGCCTGTAGGTGATGCCAGTAGTGATTCCAGAATAGAGACCAAAAATATGAAATGTACGTGTCGTAAGTAAATGAATCCAGAAATATCAATCAGTGTCCCGTGTTGTGCCAGAATAATCAGATGATACTATACTAGAAGCTGAATCATAATAATCATCAGATAATGAAAACTATCAGAGAATGTACTCGCCTGACGTCCTGAGCAACTGGCGATCCGAACTGGTGTCACAAGGACCTAATGCGAAAAGCAAGGTTAAACAGGGTTCTAAAGAGTTAAACAGATGTAAAATAACTAAAAATAGGCTTCTAGGGTCGTTCTAGGTCAAACGGGTCAAACCGGTGAAATCTGGGTCAAAAAGTCAACTCTTGGTCCAAAAAGTCAACTCTAGGTCAAAACTAGGTCAAAAGTTGACTTTGGCGGTCAACCGAGTCAACTACGGTCAAGTCTGGGTCAAACTAGGGCGCTCCTGAAATTCTAGGTCAAACCGAGCTCATTAAGCTAGAAAACTCACAAACTCGCCTCCTTGAGATACCGGGATACCCTCGGTATCCGATACCTCAACCTAGGCTACGCACCCAGCCTATACCCTCTAAAACCTATGCTAGCACGCGTAAATATATACACATAAGCATATAAAAATCACTCCAATATTATTTCTAGGCTATTGCTAAAAAACCCCGCTCGAAACCCAATACCTTGGTTATCTTAAGGTATTGAGATACCTCGGTATCTCAAGGTATTGAGGTTTCGCTCTAAAACCCCTCTAACTAGCTATCTAACTATTAATTATGCACCTAGTTATTAATCTAGGCTAGATAATATAGATACCTATCATATTTATATATATCTAAATAGGTATCTACCTATATACATATATATCCACACATATATACCCATTACCCATTTACCTTACCTTACCTTACCTTACCCTCCTCATAATATATAAATATACCTATATCTAGATATCTAAACTATCTACCTAGCTATATGTAGATATCTATATATAAATCTATCTATCTCTCTCTCTAGATATCTATAGATATATATATATAGCTATAGGTATATATATATCTATACCTAGGTATACCTATCTAACTATATAACTATCCATATAGATATCCATCTATCTACCTATCTATATATCTATTTATCTAGCTAGCTATATAACTATATATCTATCTATCTAACTATCTTTCTATCTAACAATCTATATATCTATTCATCATCTATCTAATTACCTAACTATCTATTTAGTTATCAACCTATCTAGTTATCTATCTAACTATCTAACTAGTTATCTATCTATCTATCTATGTTTCTATCTAAATATCAGTCTATCAAACTATCTATCTATCTATCCATATATCTATCTGACTTCTATCTATCTATCTATAACCCTCTCACACTCGCTACCAATGCCCTGCTGCGAATGCTAGCTGCTACTGCGCTGCCCTCACTACTGCTGCTGCTGGCTGCTCCTTCTACTGCTGCTGGCTGCTCCTTCTGCTGCTGCTGATGCTCTGTTTGCTGCTGCACCTGCTGCTACTGCGCTGAATACTGCTGCTGCTGCAGCTATGTACTGCTGCCGCTGCACAGTCCAGTCCCCCCCCTCTCATCTCACACACACACGACCACATACCCAAATACATATATATATATATATATATATATATATATATATATATATATATATATATATATATATATATATATATATATATATATATATCTATATATATATACACACATATATATCTATATATATATAACTAGATACATATATATATATGTACACTTATACCCATTACTAACACACACTAACACACTCAAACACAAATCAACACACACACACACAAATATATACAAACACATATCTATATATACATACACACATATATCTATATATATATATATACACTAATATATATATATACACACACACACACTCACACACTTAAACATAAATACATATCTATATATCCTCACTCACACACACTCACTCACACTAGCACACACCCTCACACACACACTCTCGCACACACTAGCACACACTCTCACAAACACACAACCACACACACAAACACTCCTACATATATATAAATATATATACATATATACACACTCACTCAAACTCATATATATATATATATATATATATATACCTATAAACACTCACAAACACTCACACACACACTCACAAGCACTCACTAACACACTCACCTACACACTCACACAAGCACTCCCTAACACGCTCACAAACACATAACCACACATATATATATAAATATATATATAAAAACACACACACAATATATATATACACATATATATAAACAAACACAACACAACGTACACCACGCCCACAACGCCGACCAACGCACGCCCAACGACCCCGACACGCCCAAACACCTAAAAATATATATAATATAACTCAAAAACTCTAGCACACACTCCCCGATACTAACCCAACGTGCGTACAAGTCTGAACGAGGAAACCAAGTCGAAATGGCCGTTCGGTCATTTCGACGAACACGTGGTGCGCGGTTCAAAAAACCTCCTGAAACGCACAACAAACGAACTCGGAATTGGCCCAAAATTTATCCACGCGCTCTACACGATGCCTAGATCCTAGAAAATGTGCTCCTGCGTCGATTCTAGGCCCGTGGCGGAAACGCACACGCACTTAGAATCGGCGACGACGAAAAGCCCCAATTTCGCCCGAAACGCCCGTTTCTCCGCGACGCGGCTTCCCGTGTCCGAACGGAGACACGCTCTCACCCTCACGACACCCGACAATGTCTACCTAGGTCTATCTAACCTAGGGCATCACCCAAAATTGGGCCAAATTCGGATTTTACCCGAAATTGACACAAAACCTAGTGTTAAAGTCTCTAAACCCAACCAAACTAGTTCCAACTTCCTCCCACGGGTAGCCTAAGGGTCTAGGAAGGTTCTAAAATATTAACTACACTATATAAAAATAATTACAAGGGGGAAAATCAGGGTTTACCTCTTGGGAGTTGGAATCCCAAGCCAAAATCTCCAAAAATGCTCCAAATCCTCCAATCCAAGCTTCCAAGCCTCAAATCCAAGCTCCAACACCAAATCTAGGCTCTACCCACCTAGGTTAGGGAAGAATGTAGGGTTAGGGTTCAATCAAGATGAAGAAATGGAAGAAAGAAGAAAGAAAATGGAAGAGAAACTTACTTGGAGAAGGAAGGAAGAAGAAAAAAAAAGTGGAGAAGAAGAAGAAGAAGAAGAAGGAAGAAGTGAAGAATGAAGAAAAATGAAGAGGGGGCTGCTGTTCTCACGGGTTGGGGCTGGAAAAGGGGTCGGCTACACACCTAAATAAAGGGTTACATAAGTCCAAATGACCAAAATGCCCTCCTAACTCTCGGTTTTGGGTTCCGGGTTCCAAAAGCACTCAAACTAGTTCCAAATCTCTCCAACTAACCTCTTAAAAATAAAATAAATATTCTAAGCCCCAAAATAATTCTCACAAGGGTGTGGGCTGGGTCGGACATGGGTCCACTAGGGTCTGACATGGGTCCACTAGGGTCTGACATGGGTCCAGGCTAGCCAAAACCCTAAAATAATTAAAATAAAAATAATAAAAAATAATGCAATCACTAATTAAATATAAATACAATTAATTATAAATAATACACAATTAACCAAATTAAAAAAAAATAAAAAAAAATACCCGGCTCTGGAAATGGGGTGGTGACACACCACGATCCAAAAACAGGAAAAACTTAGCCCTGTTCCACCCCGGAATCAAGTACGCCTCGCCAAACGGGACGACTTGGTCGCATGCGATCTTCACAGATACGTGCGCGTCGTAGATACGGACATGCGGGATTTTGCAGAAGCTGATTCGGGTGTGCGTGCACACCGAAATCAACGCATATCCGCGGACAACGCCCCGTATCCGACTTCTCTGTAATTCGCTGTAACTTAGTGTATACACATCGGATTGAGATAAAACTTATGCCATCGGACTCGTAGCAATACGATGGTCCTGTGGGTCAAGTTTGGTTCGATTCTGAGAACGTTGGAAAATTGCGTGTCGTGGGCCCCACAGGCTCCACCTGACGGGCAATTTTGAGAACGGCTCATCGGAATCCAATTCTGGAAGTTTCGTTGGGTTCGTATCAATGTTCCTGACTTGTTGGCACTAAGTTGGACTAATTTGGAGACCTTTGACCCTGACTCAGTTTTCGGTGCAAAGCGGCCCACATATGGACCAACTATGGCCCAGAAATGTCGTCTTTGACCTTGTGTCCAAACTGGACTTAAGGATAGGCGTTTCTAACTATTTCTTATGTTCTGAGACTGTTGGTAATGTTTATTTCAGCTTTTGGAGGAGCTATTGCTGAACCCACTGTTACAAGGACCGCTACTGGAATTCCAATCCCAGGCAAGTGTACCTTGCCATAAATTGCAGTTTATTAGTTTATTTTGTTCTCTTGCTCTATTTTCTGTGACCAGTGTGCATGATATAACCTAGGACCGTATGACCTACTTAGCGTCCGATCACAGTCGGGTGCCAACCCCGTAAGCGGAGTTGTGTACATCATTAGTGTTGGACATTCGAGACCCTTTATATTCTCGTGCTTGTTATCAAGTACACTACAACCTAGGATACTTGACACCATACATTGACAGAATCTTCCTGACATATTCAAGGTGATTCTGTATAGGATACAGGATGGACATAGTTATTATACTCTTAGATTATGACTGTTGCATTAGCTCTGATCTCACGTGACATGGACATGAGACGTGTGGTTACATTGGGTGGGGAGAGACACACAGGCTACAGGCTATTCTATATATACTACTATTATGAGGTTGTAGACTCTCGAGCAGAGCTAGACCACTACTAGACATTGCTGCTACCGGCTCCCCGACACAGAGCTTGTAGCAGTCTCAGCCTGAGTACTAGTGTTGCTCTCAGTTGCATTTTTTACATAGATGGTTATGTAGTTACCCTGCTTATTTCATTCTCTATTTCACTGCATTACTTTTGGCTTATGATTTATGTACCTTGCTATGTCCCCTGAGGACCTGGAATGGATGATGTCCCCAGGTTTAGCAGAAGAACAATATCCCGAGGTTTACGGGACAGGAGTTGAAGCTGTACCAGGAGCTGTTGCTGAAGGAGAACCTAACATAAAAGCAGAGGTGATGGCTGAAGACTTTACTTGAGATTATGATATTTGTACTCTTCAGATACTCTATTTTTGGACTCTTTTGTTCTGGTCTGATGAACCAGTATTTTAGACTCTTATCGGGTTGTTCCCCGACATACTCTGCTGAGACTGGACTTTGATGTACTTTCTTTATTTGCTGATGTTCTTATTATTCTGTGTGTGGATGAGATTAGATTTTGGACTTATTGTTGTAGACCTATATTACAGCTTAAGTATGTCTGATGGATCCATTAAATTGGGTTTGTCCATTGGTACATGTTGCTGGCCATTGCTACGTGTCCAGACCCTCGGTATTTTGGGACTGGGGCGTGACATCTAGATTAGTAATATGTCAGTGGTACCCAAGTTTTCATAAGCTATAGTTGATCCTTGCTCTAATCAGACTCTTTTACTTTTGAGTTACTTATCTCTCATTGCCTAGGAAAAAGTTTTCATTTCTTTTCTACGTGTTGATCTGTTCTTATAGTTTTTATTTCTTCGGCTTGAACAAAATCCTCACCATTCCTCTCAATTTTTTTCTTGTTCATGGTTCCTTATCCTTTGTGTCGTGCTTGAACAAACATGTCTTGCAACCGTGTCATCTCTTCTGGAGCAAACCTTTTCTTGACCGGTTACATTTTATTTTTTAATTGCGAGGACATAATTCTTTTAAGGTGGGTAGATTGTAAACACCCAAATTTTTATAATTTTAATTTTTTTGAGTTTTTGGAGATTTTTCTGTAATTTTTAATTAATTATAATAAATGTTCTTCAAGAATTTATATTTTTGTGTATTAAACTAATTATTAAAATATTAAAAAAATTATATTTTTGAGTGTATAATTAATAATAGGATATTGTGTAGTTTTTCTGGAATTTATTGGGCTCAAAAACTATTTTTTTAAATGCTAAAATGCATTATTTTTAAATAAACCAACTTAAACCAACCCGAACCAAACCAAACTGAACTAGACCAAACCAACCCAGACCAAACGAATCGGATCCTACCCAACCCGCTAACCCATGACCCGAACCCAACCCACAAACCCATCAACTTCAGTAACTTCCCAGACTTTTTTCCTTCCTCTTACGAAACCGACCGACCGACCGACCCCCCCTTTCTCCTCCCAGTAACCGTCCGCACCTAGCCCCTATAAAATCCCCAGTGAGCCAAACCCTACCACCATCACACCCACTCTTATTTTCGATGAGCCACCACCGACGACGACGTCGGACCGCCGCACACCACCGCCGCGAAGTAGCCACCGCACAGCCGCCTGAATTCGAGCAGCAAGGTACCCTTCTTCCCACTCTCGTATCTCTGTGCACAGTTATCCAAATATTGATATGTTAAATTCTATGCGAAGACCACATGACACTCTCAAATCCTGTATAATTAGTTCAGAATATCGTGTCATGTGTCGGTCATAAATTGTGACGCAAAACAGAAAAAAAGACCTAAATTGGAATTCAAAAAACTGTCCCAAACCCCCATGATCATGGCCATTTTTCTTCCAACCTTGTTAATATTTTTAAATTTTACTTGAACAGTAAATTAGAAAACATAACCAAGATTAAATCCCTTTAATTAGTTTATTTTAATTTTTTGTATGCTGTATTTTATTCGTGGTTGAAGTTGACCAAAAACTTAGTTTTATAAACCCATTTTTTTTAAAACGGGATGCGTTCCACTAAACGAGGTGACTTCGTCGTGTGCAAATTGCATCGAAAGGTGTGTATCATCAAATAGACGTATAAAATTTTGCAAAAGTTAATTTGGATGTGCGTGCACACCAAAATCAACGCGTATCCGTCGAAAAGTCGTGTATCGGCCTATTTTGATATTCGTCATAATTTCGTGTGTGCTGGTCATTTTGCAATAAAACTTACGCCATCGAATTCATAGCGTTACGCTGGTCCTGTAACCCAAGTTTGGTTCAATTCTAAGAACGTTGATGAAACCCCATTTTGTGGGCCTTACGGCTCCACTTGACGAACGATTTGTGATCGGCTCATCGAAATCCAGTTTTGGATATTCCGTTGGGTTCGTATCATCATTCTGAACTCGTAGATACTAAATTTGATATATTTTAAAAAATTATCTCTGTCATATTTTTTGGTGCGAAGTGGGCCACATGTGGACACCGCTTTGACCAAAAACTGTCAATTTTGCCCACGTGTCCAAATTGGACTTATGGGTAGTCAATCCTAGCTATTTTAAGTATTCTGAGAGCAATGGTGATATTTATTTCAGTATCCGAAGGCGTACCTGAAGATTCTACTTATATCGGAGCAAATGTTAGAGCTCAGAACCCAGGCAAGTGTACCTTACCAAACTTGCAATAGTTCCTTTAAAATTATTTGCTTGAGTTATTTTCTGTGATGTACCTGCTCAACCTAGGACCGTGAGATATTGCTTAGAGTCCGAAAAAGATTCAGATGTCGACGCCGTACGCGGAGTCGTGTAACGTCATTTAGAGAGTTGATACCAAGATCCAATATATTTTCGTATTTGCTTTACCAAGTACGTCATACCATAGGACACTTGACACTATTCATATGACAGAATCTTTCCTGAGTTGTTCATGGTAATTCTGTATAGGCTTACAGGATTTGCGACATAAGACTTGCATATACATAGATATCATTATGACTCGTTGTACTAGCTAGAGGTCAAGATCTTGCGTGTTATGGACATGAGACGTCGTGGGCATGAGAAGTATGATTAGATTGGGTGGGAAGAGACACATAGGCTATAGGATGATTACATACATATATATATTTATTATTGCGGTGCTATAGTCTTTGTTCCAGAGCTTGGCCCATTACGTGATATTATTGCGGCTCCCCGACACAGAGCTTGTAGTGGTCTCGGCCTGAGTACTAGTGATGCTATTTGTATATCACATAGATGGTTACATAGCTTGCCCTGAGATCTATTTTTATATATTGCATTTTTTTGGCTTGATTTATTCTTGTATCTTGTTATGTCCCCTGAGGACCTGGATCCAGATTATGTCCACAGGTACAACAGAGGAGGTTTATCCCAAGATATACGGGACGGGAGCTGACGCTGGAGCAGTACTGGCACTAGAGGAAGAGGTTGTGCCAGAGAATTTCTTTTGAGTATTTTGTTATATATACTCAGTTATTTCAGCTTCTAGTTATTCTATATTTTACTCTTGGATTATTGTATCGACTTATTATCCGGTTGTTTCCCGAGACAATTTTTATTAAGACTTGTTGATAGACTATATTTCTTTATATTGATTAGTCTATCATATTGAATTGTGTTTACTTTCTATGGATAAGATTAGAATTAGACTGTGACATGTATCTTAGACCATTGTATTTGTTTTACAGCTTAAGTACACTCTAACAGGTCCATTAAATTAGGTTTGCTTATTGGAGTTGTGCTGCTGGCCATTGCCACGTGGCTAGTCCCTCGGTATTTTAGAACTGAGACGTGACACTGGTTACTCGGATGCTGATTTTGCTGGATGCAAAGTCGATCAAAAAAGCACCAGCGGCACCTGTCATTTGCTAGTAAAGTCTCTACTCCCCTGGTTTAGCAAGAAACAAAATTCTGTTGCATTATCAACAATTGAGGCTGAGTATATCGCCGCAGGACATTGTTGTGCTCAAATTTTGTGGATAAAGCTTTTTCTAGAAGACTTCAATCTGCACTATAAGAATATTCCTATTTTTTATGATAACACTAGCACCATTAATCTTACCAAGAATCCAGTATGTCATTCATGCACTAAGCACATAGAAATCAGACATCATTTTCTAAGGAATCATTAATTACACAAAGATATTTATTTAGAGTATGTAAACATGGAACATCAATTAGCAGACATCTTTACTAAACCTTTAGCTGAAGATCGATTCAACTTTATCCATCGAGAATTAGGTATTTTGAATTCTGATAAAATATAAGAATCATAAGATGCTTTATAAATTTTTCGTCACACTTTTCAAAAGTTTTGAAATTTTTGGATATAAGCCGAAAGAGATCTTCTGTCAAAAAGGTGTAAATAACCTTAAGCGACACGATATTTAATTGTCTTCGGACCACCGCTCTGGGATCCGACCCCTACAGCTACTCCGAGATGATTTAAACTCTTGAAAACATACGATTTAAGTTCAGCACTTATTATTCTGTATTTATATCAAGTCAAGACAGGCATAATATCGATTAAAGTTATATTGAGATTCTAGAAATAAATGTCAACAGAATTCGGAACGAACTCGGGCCGAGCTCGGACTGAACTCGGTTAGTTTAATTCTAGAATATGCTATGTCATTAATCTTCTTCCTAATTTAGGTTTTTGCTACTCTATTTATAGATCTTTTCGTTGCTCATTCATTCAGACCAACAAAAATTATCAAGCTGATGCCATCTTTGATCCAAACATAATAGTTGAACCTGATGATGAAGATGAAGAAAATGACAACTAGTTACTCAATAGATTTGAATGTTTAAAAGTTTACTTTTAAATGCTCTACTATGATGTTCCACTACACATCTGCTTTTGTATGTTTTCTTTTCAAATAAATAAAGTTTAAAGTAAATTTTCTTTTGTCACTATATATTATCCTGTATATACTTTAATCTCTTATTTTTTTTGTTATCTCACCGATTTCAAGGGAGCATGCCATTTCGATCAAATGACAACGGAGATGAAAGACATACATGATACTAGCAAACAAAATAATACTTGACAGACGTTGCCTTCAGTATATCAACTGCTCCACATTTACGGGGAGCATTGCATATCAAAGACTTGCAGTATCATTTGTAGTTTGTCAATTATCAAAATGAGAGAGATTGTTGGCCTATCCGGTCTCAGTCAACTTGATTTTGATAGTTAACTAAACCATGCATTGATATGTCACGATCTGAAGCCTCAATACTGCGATCTCATATCGTCTGTATTGCGTCTATTCAAATATAATCTTTTATTTTTTTGAGTCTAGGACTGATGTAAGCTGAGTCGCACTAGCAAATCTAAGTACATATACCCAGATACCTAGTCCACTCAAATAAACCAAAGAACATATCCACCAAATCAGGCCACATTCATTCACAAAGTCTACCATACTTAGAGACCAAATACGGGCCGAACTCATGCCAAACTCGGACTGAACTCGGTTACCCTTTTGGTATGAAATCAACCAGTTCAATTAGCTCATGATTTCTTGGCCCAACGGTTGGAATTTTGAATTAAACCCCATCTGAATTCTGTCTGAATTTTATTTTCCTACACACTATAAATAGGATTGGAATTCTACATTCTTACTCACTCAACTAATCTTAATCTTCTATTCAATTATAAGCAAACATCTAAGCCTTAACTTTCCCATCTCAAAGAGCAACTCTCTAGCCTTCCTAGTACCAAGTGCGGCCTCGGTCTAGAAGTCTACTGAGTTGTAAAGAGTTTTGTTCCATCAGTTACTCTCTCTCTCTAGTTGTGAAGTTACGAGACTTCGGATTAAATATCGTGGTGTAAAGAAGTGGCAACCCTTCGGATCAAATCTTGTGATTCACTATTGGTGATTATAGTATATAAAACTCTGAGCTTGAGTTCTCAGGACTGAACTAGTCCTCTCAGAAGAAAACCAGTATACATCTTGGTATTTGCTTTCTCTCTCTACTTTACTACTTTACTTTACTGTCTTTATATACACTGTTAGTTAGCAACTGCCTTCATTCTGATAATCTTAAATTTGGTAGATTATTCCACTGCACTCTATTTATCCCTCCTAGAGTAGCCTCACGGTTTTTTTACTTTCAGGGGGATAAAGTCAACTTTTGATCTAACATATGGATAATATCAATATACCTAATATAACAGGAGGGGGTAAAATTAAATAGCCCTAATTAATATATACTATTTCTCCAGCACGGGCATAATAAGTAAGTCAACTACCAAAGCGTGGCTAGAATATTGATTGATTGAATGTTGCATACACGTTCGAGTGATTCTAGATTTGACTTTCATGGATTCATATCTAGCGTGCCCATACTTGTACGACATCTTAAGGAAAATTCTCATATGATCAAGCCTTAAGATTTCAAACACAACATAGGGATAATTAGGTAACTAAAAGCGGTAGTAACATTGGAGGGAACGGTATCCCGAGATTATGCCAACGAATCTTCCTACAAAGATTCATTCTAAGTGCGCTGTGGGCTGGCCACCACAGATATTGTATATCATCTTCCTTAGTGGAGTGCAGTATTTGACCTATTATTATGCCGAGCCACTATTTTACTATAGAAATACTGGAACCGCTAATACCTTATTTTTAGCGCAGTGGCCCTACAGGGGACTGGTGCATCCTGCAAGTGCCTATTTTATTTATTTGTTGATTCAGTTAGCTCATGATCGGCACTTACGTGATCTGCGGATACTTATTATACATTATTTCTGAGATAACCTCAAACACCATAAAATAGTAAGTCGTACAAATGATTGACCGATATAAGAAATAGACTTGGTTGTGATTGTATTATTAGGTTAGGAGCCTAGGAAAATGGACTATCATAGTGTGATGGTTCAACTCTTATCCTTGTTTGGTTGTAAAGTTAGACCTTTGCGCTAGGATACACCATGGACTTAAGTTACGACACTGAACCTATATTTTATTATATATATTTTTTCCTTGGATTTTTGTTTCTCTATTTCGTGCTTTCTTTGTGGTACTAGCTATTTGGGGTCTAACCCCACTGGTTTTGAATGGCCAAGTTTTGAGCCAACACCCAAGGATCTAGCGTATCTTCTTCCTACTCATGGCGCGTATCAGGAACATGGTCGCAGGGGATAGCGAGTGGATTTTCTTTTTCCCTGCTCATCATTGTATATTTTTTTCTTTTGGACGTTTAGCCACCAGCACCTGTTAGTCGGATCGTCGGGACATTAGTTTCCTTACATGATTGTATTAAATCAGACTGCAGCTAATCACTGTCATGTACTTTTGTTACTATTCTAGCTTATTATTTTGCATAGCTGGTCTCCAGAATATTTTGAGAAATAGTTTATGACACCTTATTGCTTTATCATATATGCTCTATGCTTACTGTTTCTTGTTTGAATGATTGAGATATAGATGTTCTTGACCATAGGAGACTTGATTGTAGCATGCACCCCTTTGTTTTATACAGTTATGATCGTCGTACGATGTATAGCACCTTGTACGGGATAGTTGGCCATGTCCGTCTCCGTATTCCGGTATTGGGCGTGACAAGGTTCTAGTGGTGGACCATACAGGTCTATTTTTCAGCCTTATGGGGTATCATGG
The DNA here is from genome assembly GCA_036927795.1 of Iris macrosiphon. Lineage (NCBI taxonomy): Eukaryota > Viridiplantae > Streptophyta > Magnoliopsida > Asparagales > Iridaceae > Iris > Iris macrosiphon. Next base: position 200,766,403 of record JAYESA010000004.1, on the reverse strand, counting down.
TCATAGGAGTCTCAATAAAACATGATCCTTCTTGAAATTTTGAAGTCGTCAGCTTCGATACTCAGCTTAAATTTTTTCAGATTTGTTGCTTCCTTGTTCCTTCTCGTCCTGTACTTGTTATTTCTTGTGCTCTTCTTTAGGGCTTCTCCTTTCCCCGATGATGCAGCAACAAGAGGGGCAGAGTTGCCAGTAGAATGAGCTCCTATGGGATCTCAGCCAAGGATCCGAGTTGAGCCCATAATAAATGGAACAGAGCAGCAGGCTCCAGGTGTTCCCGTACCTTCCGTAGTATCGACAATACTGTCACACCCCGATATCGAAAGGGTAAATCGTCTTCGCTAGATCCTTTACGGAACCGATCGTCCTCGCTGGAGCGTGATGCCGTACGAGCCTGGAGTTGCACTTGCACAAGGCAAGAACGTGAAGTAATTTTGAAACACAATTTAGAAAACACATTCACAGATATTTGAACACAAGTATAGGAAGAAACATGCTTTTATTGATAATTCAGAGTAATTTACATAGATTTTACATTTGATGCATCTTTCGGCAGCTTGATTGTTACAAAAAGGAAACTCAAAAGCTAGGGCGCGCTCCATCAGATAGTCCACATCGTTCATATATTATGCCCTTGTATAGATTGAAAGTCCATGCCTCCAAAATGAACTGACTCCAACTATACTTTAAAATAGAGGTGCTCCTAACGCCTTCTCGTCTATCCACTAGCGTTGCACCACCTGAGTTTCTGAAATAGTTGCCCACAACGTGGGTCAGTACTCAACTTGTACTGGTGAGCGGGATGAACCCACTCGACTAAATCGATATAGCTTATTAGGGGCGAGCATGCATTAAGATGGTCTTCTATAAAGAAGTAAGTGAATTTAATTCATATCAGTTGCATGTTTTGATAGGAATAAAAATAATATTGAATCCAACAAGTATATCGCTTGCTTACTCAACCGATGCACGCCTTTCCTGTAATAAAACACAAGTATGCCTACCATATGCACAAGACAATAAATTAGCATGTGTTCTATTCTATGCGGTCATTGGTGTGATCGACACCTTAGGGACTTATTTTAAGCATTGTGGTGCGCCTTGTCAGCCCGGATAGCAAGTTCTGCTGAAGGTCCCGCAATGCATCGCGACTAGCACGATCAAATATTCCCCCCGGGTCGATACGGTTCTGTAGAAGCATAAAAAAATACGCTGGAGAATTATACACATAAATCCCCCCAACATGCATGAAGCCCGCATAAAACAGAGCTCCAGCACTAGGTGGCATAAAATATGACTTCAAATCCATTGGCGTACAACAGAGCTTCAACGCTATTCAGCGTAAAATATAGCTCCAGAACAACCCACATAAAGCAGTACTTTCAAACTGCTTTGGCGTAAAAAGGTTGCTACATTGCCACTCCGACGTAAAACCTGTCTGCTTTTAATACAGCGGGAAGTTGTACGAGAAACTCTTCATATTCCTCGAATGAATCTGTCAGACGAAGCAGTAAAACTGAATCCTGACAAAGAGTACTATACGACGATCGAGAGGACGGCTGTAATGATGATTCTGTATAGAGCCCCAGACTGTCGTTTAGTGACATAATCATGGATATAAGTCATTTTTACACATTCAAGGAATACGCTTCCTGTTCTACATAAGCAGAGATGAGCTTTTACGCTCAGGATGAGACAAAACCAACCGCCACGTTAAAATACGTTCTTCGTACAGACCTCGAGGCACGTCTCTGCAGTTAATGCACGAGATGAGGGTAGATCTCTACATTTAATGTACGAGATTTGGTTCTACTTTTAATGACTGGGAGAGCTAAACTTAGGGCTAATACGCTCACATCACCATCCCTGCATATTACGCCAACCAGGATATTTTCAACTATAGGAGTACGTTGTATGCTATCTCTTCGAAATATGCCGACCTGGCTATTTTTAACTATAGGAGTATGCTGTATGCTATCTCCTCGAAATACGCCAACTCAGGCTATATTTGCAAAGGTGCATGATAAGGCTATTTGGCCCAGAATACGCTCAAGACCTCAGTCAAGGAAGGTTAATTGGCTATCTTTACGCTGGTTACCTATCTATGCAGCATCAAGCTTTACGCAGAACTTGGCTTTTACGCCATCAGAACAGCTATTTGGCTTTTACGCTAACAAGATGACTATTTGGCTTTTACGCCAATAAGACAGTTATTGGGCTTTTATGCCAACCTTCTCTACGCGAGGGACAGTTACCTACGTGGCTTGCATGCCGTGATCTTCGATGAGCGATTATATGTATTACCTCATAATGGGACACGCATCACACACCGATCTAGGGGATCATTCATACGTGGGTAGCAGTTATTATAACCATCGCGTAAAAGGTGCAGTTCTCTCCGCTGTTCGGTTTCTATGCCGACTGGTCAGTTATTGTGACCGAGCCCTATAAATAGAGACCTCCGGCCACAGAGGTCCAAGGGGCGAGAAAAAAGCAAAGGGTCAAATAGAGGGGGTCGAATTCAAGAGAGAAAGGTCAAAGACAGAGGTCAAGGTCAAGAGAGCACATATAGAGAGCTTTGGCAATGAGAGTTCAACCTTTCCTGCAACCTTTGAAGCTTCTTCTCTGTCTTCTACAGCACTTCTTCGTCATCATGTGGTCCAAAGGACAAAGTGATCGACCGTAGATCAGACTCCTATAACAATATTTTCCCAGAAATAATTTTTGTACTTAATATCCTCGTATAGGATTAATTGTACTTCTTTTTCTTGTTTGTAAATAAAGAAAGGGTTTCGTATAAACCTAGTTCCAATTTCTTTCATTTATCATCAAATACAAGATGGCGACTCTACTGGGGACTACTTTCTTATCTGACAAGAAAGCCATTGCTCAACACGATGCTGTATCCGTCGGATCAATGAAGAAGACTCTGGTCATCCAATTCGACCAATCTGCTTATGAAGACATGCTTCACGCAGGGGGTGGCTCTCATTCCCTCTCTGTCCAGGACAACAGAAAGCTGCATAAAGTATGGATGCCCCGGACATCCTCTACCCTTTCTGCAGGATCTCTCTCTCCGACCAACAAGGTTGTGACATCGCAACCTGTGTGTCCCGCGCGTAAAACTTTGTCTTCCGTCTGTGACATAGCAGACAAAGCTTTTGGCAATGCCTAAGCGCCAATCCAGAAGTTTATACCGTACCCCGAGCGTAAAACTTTGTCTTTCGTCTGTGATGTGGCAGACAAAGCTTCTGGCAATGCCTCATTGCTAATCCAGAAGTCTACACCATGCCCTGTGCGTAAAATTTTGTCTTCCGTCTGTGACGTGGCAGACAAAATTTTTGACAATGCCTCAGTGCCAGCTCAGAAATTCCAAATGTGCCCCGTGCATAAAATATTATCTTCCATCTACGATGAGGAAGATGGTCCCTTCATTCACCGCAAGGGAAAACAAGTGGCAAACTTTCCAACCTCTAGGCTTTTACGCCATCAAGAGAAGAAGTTGTCCACTCTTCATATTACGCGGGACGCTGGAGGCCGTTTGAGGACTTAGTTTTACGCCAACCCGTGCAAAGCTCCAGATTATGCCGGGACAAGCCCCTCAGCGTAAAGAAGACCCGGTTCATAGGAATATACACTCCTCAGACGGATAATGGATCGTACGCTACTTACAAGGCTGAACTGCTATATTCTTATGGCAGGAAAAGAGTTATGGTTCCCAATCTCCATACCCAACTGATGTAAAAAGGCAAAATAAGCCTTCTTCTTCTCCTGTTAATCCTCCTGATTTGCATAATTTCTTGATCCCGAAGCGCAAAGACAAGGGATCTTCTAATAGGTCTATTACATCTCCTAGCGAGCACTATTGTAATAGTCATAAAGTTGTAGTTAACTACTGCTGCTCTAAGGCAAAACGGTCAGTTTTCGACCGGTTGAACTACTCTTTGCCCTTACAGGAAGAAGAGCCTATATTTGCATCAATGAATATGGCTTCACACATTCCTAGAGGAAGGTCAAGTTCAAGACGTCACCCCTCTAGAACTCCAAGCCAAAGAAGATTTCACAGACTCCTTGAGAATATTGAAGTAGATGTCTTTCGAAATACTCGCTCGAGGTTGCGACAATCGGCTTCATATTCCTCCGATTCCGACACTGGGGGTCGCCAGTTTTCTGAATGTGATACTGACAGTATAGAATCGATCTCCACAGAGATCTATACTAATCCCTCAGTAGCACCCAGAGAAATAGGAGTTTATGCCATTGGAGATGAACATGAAGAGGCTTCCCCATCATGAAGTACTGAGCAACGCATCGCTGTATTGGAAACATCACTGAAAGAGATGCATTCCATGATGGAGAATATACACCAGATAATGATAACTCAATATACAGCGGCTATAGCTCAAGCATCGGTTACTCCAACTCAAATATGTGTGGGGGTAGACATGCCACCATCCAACATAAACCAGGAGCCTGCTCCAAATCAAGAGTCAACGGCTCCTCCACCTCTGAACTCGGAGAATGTATTGCCTCATGTTGGAGTTACAATACAACCGACCTCTCACCTCTATGTGGTCCCTTTTCCAGCTGAAGATCCGATGCAGGCAGTTCGGGAGTTGAAAGCCCAATTTGATACCTTCAAGCATAAAGATCAGCTCAAGAAGTTGGGCATCAACCAACCTTACCCAGCTATCTGGGACGAGATCCCTTTTCCACCAAAATACAAACCACAGGCTATAGTTTTATTTGAGGGAAAGACGTCACCAAGTTAGTACATGAACTACTTCAGCATGATGATGGTGTTGCTGTAAGGGAATGACGCCCTTCTCACTCGAGTATTTAAGGGCTGTCTGTCTGGAGTGGCCTACCAAAGGTACCGTAGTCTTATGGACAACTGCATTACTTCTTTCGAAGACTTCAAGACTCTGTTCTTCGCTCGATTCTATGAAGGAGGGATGGACATGTCTATGTCCTTTCTTATCAAAGTGAAGCAGAAGGAGAAAGAGAACGTTCATACTTTTATTGAACGTTTTCGTCTGGCCACTTTGCAGATACCTCACGAAGTTCTGGATTCAGTCTTGGTGGACATTTACAAGAAGAACCTTCTTCCACTGATCTTGGTGTTCACAGGACCATATCAGTTCCATGATTGGCCCTCGTTTATCATCTCAGCGGTGGCCACTGAAGACAACAGTCAGAAGGCGCATGACAATGGAATCATGATCTCTACCTCTGAAAGAGGGAAGAGGTCATCATCCAATAGCGACCATCCTCGTGGTTCCAAAGGAAAGGAAGCTCTGGCGATCAACACGTCCAGGCAACATACTCCAGGGACTATGCAGACGAATCCTGGGACTTCCAGGCCTAAAGAAGAATATTTTTTTTATGACGACGATATTCCAAGCATATTCGATTGCCTAGTCACAAGCGGCAAGCTCACCCTCCCCGAGGTAAAGCGGCCTAATGAAGTCGGTAGTACCAATAACCCCAAGTACTATATTTTCCACAGGTACATACATCACCCTACAAAGGCATGTTATGTACTAAAAAGGAAAATCTAGGAGTTGATCGACGCCAAGGCCATCACTCTGTGTAATAGCGAGAAGACGGTCACCGCCAACATGATCTCTCTCCAATTCGGCAATCTGTCCCCTCAAGAACTCCCGGATGGTGTAGTACATATTCCCCGGACGATGATGAATATTGTTAATCTCCCTCCGACCAGGGGTCAAAACCATGACCCTCAGCGTGGTGAGATTATGTGGGTTCATCATGATCTGCTATCAGAGATTGAGGAAGAGACTCTAGCTGCTAAGGCTAAGTCTAAAAAGAACTCAAGATAGAAACCATGTTATATGGTTGCAATATCCTCGACATCAAAAGAAGAGGCTTTGGCTACCGGAACCCATTCAGGAAAAGCCTACCTCAAGGACTATGAAAGAAATCAGGAAGAAGCAACGGCAGACACCTCGTCTGCCAAACTTCCAGAGCCTGAACCTGTCATACCAGAGGCAGGTCCTTCTAGACCAACTTCGGCGGACAAGGGCAAGCAGAAAGAAGTTCATTTTGATAAACCGTTGAAAAGTATTCAAAATAAAGGTTTAGAGAAACCATATAACTTTGACATCCTAGCCCAGTTGGCCAATACTTCAGCCAGATTGTCCATTTTTGAGCTGCTTAGGCTATCCAAAGACACTCGTCAAGCCTTGAGTGAAGCTTTAATGCAGGCGGACATATGCTTGACCCAGCTCAAGTCCCCGGATAAAGAGCCTGTGGTGTGTCCTCAATGCCATAGTGTGATGGAAGTGGTCCCTAACATCACTTTCACTCAAGAGGACATGTTGTTGAAACATGGCAAGCATGACAGGCCCCTCTATTACACCGGATACATCGGTTCCATGGAGGTAGACCAGATTCACATAGATTCGGGATCGTCGATCAACATTATCCTTCATAGTCCGCTCAGGCCATTGAGGATTCCTACAAGCGAACTGGCGTACACCACCACTACAATCGTGGGCTTCAATGCCAGGAAAAGTAAGCCGTTGGGGAAGATTTGTCCGAGGATCCAGATTGGGGACCTTAGATCAATGGCTACTTGCTACGTTATTGATTCAGAGGTGTCCTACAACATTCTGTTGGGCAGACCATGGATCCACGAACACAACATTGTTCTTTCAACTCTACATCAATGCTTCAAATATGTAGACACTCAAGTGACAGTAAAAATAGAGTTTGCTGACCTCAACCCGTTCAAAGGAGTTGAGTCCTACTATTCCGATGCCATGTTGTACACCTAAGACTACATGAAGGAGGTATCAGGCAAGACGGAGGAGGAATCCCACCGGGAGCTTAGAGAACCATCTGTTGAGCAACCGCTGTCAATCCAGGTGAAAGGGCGGACTACCCGTCCGAAAGTCATGAAACTCGTGGTTATCCACTTGAACACAACCAAATCAGGAGGAGAAAGTGATCCCCTAGTGATCACTCTGAATCAGAAGCCTCCATATTTGGTCATCAACCTTAAGTGCAGCACGCAGCCGACCGATGTAAATACAATCGGGAACGTGGTTTCTGACGATAATAAATATTCTCTTTTCCAGTATTCTGACACTCAATTTTCAAATTGGGAATCCTTCCCTCATAACGATATAGAGCCTATAGCACAAAAATTCTTGGAAACTATAGACTACTATCATCTATATGTGTGGGAAGTAGTGTCGACATCTAATATCATCACGACATATGGGCCACATAAAGATTCTATCTTTATTATCCCGCCTACTCGCAACAATCAGCATCCAATAGTCTTCAGTCTCATACGGAATAGACCGATTATACAAGAAGCTTCTCATGAGTCCGATGTTGGAAAAATGTAGGTTCACAGATATAGCCCACATGCTTTGAAGATTATGCAAAGCATGGGTTATGACCTGAAGTCGGATCCAGGCCTCAACTATAGGAAAGGCAGGCGAATGTCGTTGCATGGTTATCCATATTTTCAATGAACTCACTTCGGGTTAGGGTATATCACGTCTCTTATAATTTTTGAGTCAAGTGAGGGTACCATTTCCTATTCTCAGGATGGTTCATCGTCCTCCGGTTCATACGCTGATCTCGAACGAGTATTATCAGTAAATACGGTATTGACAGATTCTCTCGAAGCAGAGGAACAAGAATCTGAATCATTTGAAAATGACTCTTGGGCACAGCAAATAGATACATAATGGAAACTTTGGTTCGAGCAGAGAGAACCGCCCACTGAAGATGAAGTTATCCAAGTCAATGTTGGGGATAAATTTTTACCAAAGCCGATATTTATCAGTAATAATCTTTCCGAAGAAGAAAGAGAAGAGATGACCCAGCTGATAAAAGAATATATCGACGTCTTTGCATGGAATTATGAGGATATGTCGGGTCTTGATCCAAAATAGCTACCCATAAGCTCAACATACTGCCCAATTCGAAGCCTGTAAAGCAACACCAATGCCGGTTCCATCCGGATATGATAGATGTCATTGAAGCTAAAATCAAGAAGTTGGTAGCCTGCGGGTTCATCCGGGAAGAACAACATCCTGATTGGGTCGCCAATGTTGTCCCGGTCATAAAGAAAAGCGGGAAAGTTTGCATTTGTATCGACTTCCGAGATCTTAATGTGGCTTGCCCCATGGATGAGTTCCCTCTTCCCATCACAGACGTCATGATCGACAATACCTGCGATTTTGAGCGCATGTCTTTCATGGACTGATTTTCAGGGTACAATTAGATTAAGATGCATCCTGATGATGAGAAGTATACTGCCTTTCGTACGCCATTGGGTGTATATTGCTACACAGTCATGCCTTTTGGTTTGAAGAATGTCGGGGCTACATATCAGCGAGCTATGAGTAACATATTCTATGAGCATCTACGCAAAATGGTGGAATATTACGTAGACGACATCGTTGTCAAAAGCTGCCTCAAGGATAATCACATCCAAGACTTGAAGACAATGTTCGAGTTGATGCGCCAACATCAACTCAAAATGAACCCTACAAAGTCCTTTCTCGGTGTATCTAGTGGCAAATTTCTGGGATTTGTCATTACCACCAAAGGCATTCAAGTTAACCCTGATAAAGTAAATGCTATCCTAGAGATATGACCACCCCATAATCTGAGGGAACTCAGGGGATTTCAAGATCGCCTAGCTTATATTAGGAGATTCATATCCAAACTTTCTGGGAGATGTCAACCTTTTTCCCGCCTGATAAAGAAAGTTGTGTCATTCTTATGGGATGAAGCCTGTTAGCAAGTGTTTAATGATATCAAACGCTACCTCACTAATCCTCCAGTTCTGGTGCCTCCCGTCATAGGAAGACCATTTTTGCTGTATGTTCGAGCAATGGATCATTCTTTAGGAGCTCTCCTCGCAGAGAAGAACAATGAGGGTCATGAACAGGCTATCTACTACCTAAGCAGGATGATGGTCGGAGCTGAACACCGGTACAATCCAGTGGAAAAAGAATGCTTGACCCTAATGTTTGCTATTCAGAAGATGCGACATTACGTCACAGGCCAAACTATTCATATCATCTCCAGAATTAATCCTCTTCGGGTATTAATGAATAAGCCGAGCATCCTTAATTCCTGACTCGCTACTTGGGCAATGTTATTAACACTGGATGATATGGTGTACGTTCCTCAGAAGTCCATAAAAGGTCAGGCCTTGGCTGATTTCTTAGCTGCTCATCCAATTCCGAAAACCTTCAAACTATACGAGGACATACCCGACGAAGCTACAGAATATAATTCTGCAATGGAAGGTGATACATGGCAGCTATTCTTCGATGGCGCCTCCAGGACTAGTCCCAAGGAAATGTGGTTTCAGGAGTAAAAATTGTCCTGGTAACTCCTGATAAACTCGTTATCTATCGAGCATATTCTCTTAGCGAACCTTGCTCTAATAATGTGACAGAGTATAATGCTCTACTAATCGGGCTTCAAGTCGCTAAAGAATTGGACGTTCAATACCTGGAAGCTTTTGGTGATTTCCAGCTGATCGTCAATCAGGTCAGAGGAATATATGAAGTCCGCAATCCAGACCTCATTCCTTATCACCAAGCAACGATCGAGATAGCCATGTCTTTTAAAGAATTCTTCCTAGAACATGAGCCTCGATCTCAAAATTTGAAAACTGATGCTCTGGCCAGTCTAGCTGCAGATTTAGCCATTCCTATAAGAAGACAGAATTCGGTGATCCTTCTCAACAGAGATCTATTCTGCGTGAAAAATAATTTTTACATAGAACGCAGCTACACCGCAAACACGGTTCCTCCTAAGAGAAACTGGAGAAGTCCCTTTATAGATTTTGTGGCGTACATAATCTTACCAGAGGATCCTAAAGAAGCAGTATCTATCAAAAGACGATCAGTACGCTTCCATTTTGATGCTTCTTCAAAAATTCTATATCGTCGAACATACGATGGACTACTGCTACGATGTCTCTCTGATGATGATGCAAAGCGAGTTATCCGTGAAGCTCATAATGGTGTATGTGGAGCACATCAACCCGGTCCTAAGCTACAGGATCGTATCAGGAGGATGGGCTACTACTGGCCTACTATGATTGCAGATGCAGTAAAATACGCAAGACAGTGCAAAGCCTGTCAGGTTTATGCAGATTTTATACATCAGCCTTCTGAGTATCTACATCATACCATTGCATCATGGCCCTTTGAAGCATGGGGTATGGACATTATTGGTCCTATTCACCCGTCATCTTCTAGAGGACATCGGTTCATATTGGCTATCACCGATTATTTTTCTAAATGGGCGAAGGCGATCCCCCTTGCTGAGGTAAAGATATCCAACGTGATCAACTTTATCAAGCACCATATAATTTATCGCTTTGGGATACCCCGGAGGATAATTCATGACAACGGGCCTTAATTCATCAGCCAAGCTTTTCATCGATTTTGTGATAATAATCGGATACAAAATATGGCCTCAACGGCATATAATCCGGCTGCTAATGGTTTGGCGGAAGCCTTCAACAAAACCATCATCAAACTCTTGAAAAATTTTGTCTCTTCGAACAAAAGAGATTGGAATGAGAAACTGGAAGAATGCCTCTAGGCATACCGCACAACGATACGAGCACCGACGGGTTGTACCCCATTCTCATTAGTCTACGGGTGTGAAACAGTTCTCCCCATTGAAATCCAAATTTCAAAACTCATAATAGCAGTGGCTAATGAGTTGACTCGGGAAAATAATGATCGACTACGGCTTCAAGAGCTAGAAGGATTAGACGAGAAACGCCTTCAAGCTCAACAACGCATTGCGTTCTACCAGGCACGCATTTTCAGAGTTTTAATCAAAAAGTGAAGGAAAGAGTGTTCAAAGTTGGTGAGCTAGTTTTAGCTGTGAAGAGGCCAATGATCATCACGCACAAGATTAAGGGTAAATTCTAGCCCAAATGAGAGGGCCCTTATGTGATTAAAATGATGTTTTCAAATGGCGCTTATAGATTAGCCAAGCCTAATAGAGATCTGATAATGCCTCCTATCAACGGCAAATTACTGAAGAAGTACTATGCTTAATCTTCCTTGTTTAAACGGAGTATGGTGAAGATCTCATTCTGACGATACTACGTACAAAGACTGGTTGGATCATATTCTATCATGTTCTTATGACCTCTGAATAGATATATTTAACTAATTTGGAACTTTAAAACCTATCACGTCCATATTACCTCTGATAGTGTTTTGTATACAAATTTAGTTTGATCATATTCTATCATGTCCATATAACCTCTGAATAGATATATCCAGCTGAAGCTTATCGAAAGTATATCACATCCATATTACCTCTGATATCACTTTTACCCTAGCCTATCATTTATATTCAAAAATGGTGGGTCTACAAAGTCAGATAAAAGCCTCTTTATTATCTCCGGGAAGCAAATTACAAAAAGAAGCAAAAAGTACATCATTGGGGAGGAGCAGTTAAGTCGCAAATCTATTGCGCCAAAGTAGCCATCCTCTCATTCCTGGAGTCCAAGATGTTAGCGCGAGCCCGCTTCAATCGTGTCTCATCATCGCTCAAGTGGGATAGTTCGGACTGAGCATGAACAAAACCGGCGCGGATGACACCCGCATGTGCCAAGTTCTGCTGAGTTGTATCCATTCGGCCCTTCAACACATCTCGAGTTGCCGACGTCTTGAGAGCCCGCTCCTTTGCCTGAGCAAGTTTAGCTTCCAAGTTACGAACCCTCGCTTAATTTTCCTCATATTTGGCCTCGTACTTTGTTAGCTGAGGAATAACCTCCTCCAATACGGCCAGCTCTTCATCCATCTCTAGCTGCTGTGCCTGGATGGATTTGTTCAGAGATTCCATCTGCTCAGCAAGCTTTGCAGTCAAGTAGTCATACTCGGCCTAAACCATATCGTCGATGCTGCCTTGAGATAGTTGCAAATATTCGTTAATGGGTTATTCTAAACCATTAACAATTTGCTCTAGCGCATCAGCTCGTCCAGCATCGTTAAAATTTCTAATCGGCGCTATCGCAAGCTGGGAGGATGTCAGCAGGGTATCAAAGCCCAGGTTCTTCTCCAGCACCATGGAAATTGACTCCTTCAAATTACGGTAGAATAGGCTGGTATATTGTTCAACCAGCATATCAAAGATCAGATGCACGCTGGGAGTGGCGGCAATACCGGGAAATCTCCTTTCAGGGATGACCGCTGAGGATGTTGTCACCGCCGTTGCCTCTACAGATGGTGCGACAAGAGAAGGGACACCAGCAACGGTTGAAGTTGCTGGCATACTCAACGAAGGAAGCACAGTCGAGATAGTGGGCTCATTCTCCTCTGATGATATCTGAACTGCTGTTGGTGAGACGACACCCAAAAATATTGCGGATGAAGGATCGACAGCTTCAAAGCATGCCTCTTCCGTATCAAACATCGCCGTTTCATCGGTAGGATCCGCAACAAAGTCAAAGGTTGCGTCAACTCTGCCCTCCCCAGAGATGTCTTCGCCTGAAAAGAAGACAAGAGAAAGTTAATATCTATTTGATGTTATTTTTTTCTAAAAGAGGCGTAAAGACAATATTTACCCAAGGCCGATGGTATGTATATTGCGTTCTCAGCCTGTACAGCTAAATTATTTCTTAATGATGCTAAGCGAGCTCTCATACCTGCAGAAGAGGGTGCACCAACTGACGTTGGAGGATAGTCTTTCCAGTCGTCACCAAGATCCACTCGAGGTTCATCGGGTGAAATCTCGCTGGAAATACTTACAGACGAAGGAGGGGGTTATTCCCATTATCTGTCTGGATAAAAGTATCCTTAATATGCTCGGCCTTGAAGGCAATCTCGTAGCACTACCAGAAGCAGTAGTAGCAGCAGCGATCTCGAGCAAAGAATCTCCGGCGCTGCCAGCCGAAACTATGGAGGTTCCCTCTCTAAAAGGCGAAGGACCTCTGATCAAAGAATCATCCCCAACAGGGGAAACAACAGGCTCACCCCTAGAAGCCCCCTTGGTGGAAGCCCTTTTCGGACCTTTGGCAGTCTTCTTCTTGCGGGGGGAAGGCTCTTTCAGAGTAGAAGCCTTCTATTTATGGGGGATAACGAGAGGCTCTGCCGGCGGAAGCTATTACGCCTCTCGGTATTATCAACAAGAAATCGTCTGCCCCGGTGGTGTCTTCATTCTCATCCGAGAAAATAGATGGAACCTCCTTCCTTCTAGTGGACCTATGGGAGGGCATCCTAAAACTTCCATGCACATCAAAATCACGATGGAAGGTATTAATGGACACATAGAACTGCACGTACGAGTGAAGGATGCACAACTCCATGGAGAGAGAAGTCGCGGGCACAGCAAAGGTTGCACCAGTACAGCCCGTGATGAAGTACCGCCACCCTCTAGCTTCATCAATAAGTCCACCTTTGGACTTGAAGCTGGTGATGGAATTCCTTACATGCAACTGGTCGTACCCAAACTGCCTGACGAACCGACTGGGCAGATAAGGCTCCAAGTAGTAGTGGTCCTTACTTCTGTACAGCAAATGGGAAGGTCTAATGCAGACCAACCAGTAGAAGGCTTCAGGAGAAAGAATGGTCCTCCCTTGACCCCCATCCTTAAGTTTCGTCCCCCGTTGATTGATATGTACGGGGGGAACGGTACAGAAGAGCTTCCAGCCGTGGGCTAAGTTTAATGTTCGCCGGCAATCTATGATGGTCGTCACATTCCAAAGAGAATTCTTGTAGTTCAACAAGAAGTTATTTCTCGAACTGCTGGCAGAACCGGGAGACATCATCCTGGTGTTGTGAAGGATTAACCATCCCATCAGGTATAAGAAGGGTAATTTTACTCTGGAAAATCCTTTACGCTGTGTCTCATCTGCGAGCAGCCCATCAGTAAGGGACCTCAGGCCAGCTTGTATTCTACACACCTTGGCAGGGAGCAGGCCCAGTCTTGCTTCGAACACCAAACACATTACGGGCCATAAGGTGTTGCGATGAATGCGATCCGCAAACGCGATGCTAGGCACTACTCATCGGCGTAGCCAGACAGAGAGGAAGCCAGCCAATTGAGCTTCCCTTGACAGAGGCTTACGACAATACCTCATATAACTGAAGGCTTTTGTGCCCGTAGGATAACCCCCTATCTCCTCATCGAAAATATAATCTGAAGCCCCTGCGTCTTTAATAAGGTCATCGACCGTGTTGGCACTAAGCATACTCAGGAGGTTCAAGGGCTTATCTCGGCTATCTACCACCTTGTCCAGCTTAGTATTTCTGGCCTGGTGGAAGAAGAGGTAGGTTGCCCACTTGTTGATGTGAGCCAAATCAGAGGGCTCCTTATAGAAGGTGGTGCAGGCAAGATAGTGGCTCATCAGCTCTTGATACACTTCCACTGTCCGAAGGTTTGTATCCCTCAGCTCCCTGTTTGTAGGGACGTACTCTTCATAAGGAGCGTCCTCCATCGACAGCTTTAAAATCTCTGCCATCTCATGAAGGGCTAATCCCAACTCACCCAGCATAGTGGCAAAAGTCCCAGTGAACGAGTTGTATCACTCCATAAAGGCTAAGAACAAGTTGGGGTTGACAGGCAGCCCAACACTTGGGGCACTCACGTCCGCGAATAAACCAATATTTTCCAGCTCCACCTGAAAATACTTCAGGGCCCAGGTAGTTAAACTGGCCCATCGAAGATTCTCCGGGCTAAGCCATCCACTAGTCCGAGGGTTGACCTTGGGGTATATTCCTCCCTGCCCCCATAAAGTCATTACAGAAGGTCGATATCTGAACCGGCTGGATCAGCGAAGTATCCTCACTCGGGACACTACCCGACAGTAATCCCCTAAAGGGCATAACAGGGCCTGAAGGACGGCTCATATAGGCCCCCCGGTCGTATCCCTTGTTGTATAAGATCTTTCCCGGTCGGCCGTGAAGATCTGGAGTCAGAGTCCACATCATCTTCCTAGGATGTATGGCATGAAAGAATATCGAGATTGGGTAATCCCTGGGCATCCTGGGCAGATACATGATCGTGCCCTCAGCAGTAAACACCCAATCCTCCTTCTTGGGCTTGGTCTGGGATTGTTTGTCGATAACATCCCCAAATAAGAAATCCAGTTTCTTATACTCTGTCCCATCTATATATGTCAGGGGCTCTCCACTGATCATACTCAGCAGTATGCGTTCTCCTTGGGATGAGATCAGGGTTTCCCTTTCTTCAGGATAATTGGCTCCAGAGATGGGGAGTGTCACATGGGACAAGTCCTCCAAATAGTTTGAGTTCAGCATCCCGACAGCAGAGCCCATCACCTCAGCCAAAGGAGGGATCTGCAAGTCCACTACAAAATACAAGAAAATAAGTCAGTTTTTATGCTAGACGTTACACTCTTGCAGATTATTAGTCTGAGCTTTTATGCCAAGACTGCAGAAACTTGAGCTTTTATGTTGGAACCTATTTCCGGTGCGTAAGACTCATGGTTGGTAGTATACGCCAAAATCTAACAGTCTGAATCTTTACGCTAGACTACCAAAGTTTGAGTTTTTATGCCAGAATTTACATCCAGCGCGTAAAACTCAAAGTTTGTAGTATACGCCAAATTTTGACAGTCTGAGTTTTTATGCCAGACTGCGAAAAGATAGGGTTTTTATGCTGACACATTAGAAATATGGGCGTATTGGTTCGCATACACGTACAACGTGTGCGAAAGATCCTCTATTTTCCCTCTAAGTCTTTTACCTGTGATGTTCGGAGCACAGCTCGACGGCGGAGTGCTTCGTTCAGATCGGGGCTCGCTCAGCCTAATGGGAGTTGCCCGTGCCTGAGCAGAGGAGCGAGAAGAGGAAGAGACAATCTTTCTCTTAGCAGTGGAAGCCTGTTTAGGAGCCATGGCGAATCTGAGTTATCAGGAAAGAGACGAATAAGAAGGGTTCTTGGAAAGCAAGGGTTTTGTGAAGACAGATAAAGAGTTTCTCTCTCAAGACCTTGGGCTATTTATAGAGTTTGGATAACTCTTCGAATCCCTAACCAAATCCGATATTTAATATTCGATTATGATTTGGGACCACGTCAGCCTATCATTTGAAAAAAGAAGACGGACAGTCAGTGGATCCAGATTTTACGCACAGAGCAGATCTGTGATTTTACGCTCAGAAGCTTTTACGCTCAGAGGCTACAAATCTACGGTTTTACGCTCAGAGGCTACAAATCTATGGTTTTACGCTCAGATACTTTTACGCTCAGAGGCTACAAACCTACGATTTTAGGCTCAGAGGCTACAAATATATGATTTCATGCTCGGAAGCTTTTTACGCTCTGAGGCTACAAATCTACGATTCTACGCTCGAAAGCTACAGATGGCCAATTACAAGGGTTTACACAAAAAATGCTCCTTTTTGGCTATAAAATATTCTAAGTGCCTGAAACACACAGAGTTCAGCATTGAAGATGACTTTTCTTCTTGGGCCATTGGAAGTTCATCCGAAGTCCAGTCAGAATCTTTTACAAAAGTTTAAGTATGGCTTGTTCGACAGACATTTCTCGTCCTTTTTCAAGGGATTTTCGGGAAACCATTCTTGAAGAGGATAGTCTGGAAAGAAAATTCTTCGTATCAGAGAAGTGACAGTTCAGAAATTCTACGCGACTCCTCGTCCAAAATAGCATGCTGAGGAGCTTTCTACGCATCTTTTATTTCGCGTAAAAGACGGGACATGATCAGATAATCGTTTATCAGAGTCAGCGTAAAACTATTCAGACTTCCTCACAGCAAATATGGCAAATCATCAGATGCGTAAAAGAAGACAAGTCTATTAATCATGATTACATATAATGGAAATCCAGTTTACAAAGGGTTTTTCATCTTCATGATTACATATAATGGAAATCCTTTTTTCTACAAAGAGTTTCTCATTCTCATTTAAGATCACACCGGGAATCTGTTATGTCAGGTTCTCATATTGGTGTAGATCTTTTTCGTCTTCTATAGCACTTCATCGGCTTCTGCGGCCGATGAACAAAAAAATGATTAATGACGGGAGGATACATAATTGGGCATGTATCAATTACTCAAGCCCATCCTCCATACGCCATGGTAGGCATGCCCTAGATTTGTGTTAGGGATTCAGACCCAATACAATACTGGAAGACAGGACCAAACTGCCTACCGTCGTCCAGCGTCGTAATGGGAGAGAATAGAGCTTGCAAGCTGTATGATCTAATGTGACCCTTCCTCTCTCCGGGACGAATCGCCATATAAAATTAATGATCATCCCGAGCAAAGGAAGCTTTGATATCCTTTCATGATCCATCGTTACAGAGGATATTTGCTCGAAGATGCCTCTTTTTATGGCTCCTTATATGCTGGAAGAACATGATCTTCTTCTTTCTTAAGTCAGCCCGACGAATCTCGGCAACCATCTTTTTTTCTTTTTTTTGGTGAAGGAAGTGTAGAAAAAATAGGTTAACTCATTCACCTTTATATAGGCAGAAGAGAACATACCAAATCCTAACAAATTCCTAAAAATTTGCCGAGAAATCAGCCTCGCAGAACGAGTCAAATTTTGACTATTTCATGCTTCATTCAAAGTATTTCAAATTACGAGGAATTTGAAAACTTTGAAGGGGGTCTGTAGAGGCATGAAAAATACGGTAGAGAATTATACGCATAAACCTCCCAACATGCATGAAGCCCGCATAAAATAGAGCTCCAGCACTGGGTGGCATAAAACATGAATTCAGAGCCATTGGCGTATGTAGAAGCATAAAAAATACGCTGGGAAATTATACGCGTAAAACACTCAATATGCAGGAAGCCCGCATAAAACAGAGCTCAAGCACTTGGTGGCGTAAAACATAATTTCAGAGCCATTGGCGTACATCAGAGCTTCAACGCTATTCAGCGTAAAACATAGCTCCAGAACAACCCGCGTAATACAGTATTTCCAGACTGCTTTGGCGTAAAAAAGGTTGCTACATCGCTACTTCAGCTAAAACCTATCTGCTTTTAATACAATAGAAAGTGGTACGAGGAACTCTTCGTATTTCTCAAATGAACCTGTCAGACGAAGCAGTGAACCTGACTCCTGACAAAGAGTACTGCACGACTATCAAGAGGACGGCTGTAATGATGATTCTGCACAGAGTCCCAGACTGTCGTTTAGTGATAAATCCTTGATATATGACGTCGTTTACGCATTTAACAAATATGCTGCATATTCTACACAGGCAGAGATAAGCTTTTACGCTCAACATGAGACAAAACCAACTGCCACGTCAAAAGCTGCTCTTCGTACAGAACTCGAGGCACGTATCTGCAGTTAATACGCGAGATGGGGGCAGATCTCTGTATTTAATGTACGAGATTTGGTTCTACTTTTAATGACTGGGTGAGCTATAATTAGGGCTAATACGTCCATATCACCATTCCTGCATATTACGCCAACAGGCTATTTTCAGCTATAGGAGTACGATGTATGCTATCTCCTCAAAAATATGCCGATCTGGCTATTTTTAATTATAGGAGTACGCCGTATGCCATCTCCTCGAAATACGCCAACTCAGGCTATATTTACAAAGGTGCGTGATAAGGCTATTGGGCCCAGAATACGCTCAAGACCTCAGTCAAGGAAGGATAATTGGCTATCTTTACGCTGGTTACCTACCCATGCAGCATCAAGCTTTATGCAGCTATTTGGCCTCTACGCCAACATGACAGCTATTTGGCTTCTACGCCAACAAAATAGCTACTTGGCTTCTACGCCAACAAGACAGCTACTTGACTTCTAAGCCAACATGACAGCTATTTGGCTTCTACGCCAACATGATAGCTATTTGGCTTCTACGCCAACTTGACAATTATTCGGCTTTTATGCCTACTTGGCTTTTACGCCATCAGAACAGCTATTTGGTTTTTACGCCAACGAGACAGTTATTTGGCTTTTATGCCAATCTTTTCTACGCTAGGGGTAGTTATCAACGTGGCTTACATGTCGTGATCTTCGGTGAGCGATTATACGCATTACCTCATAATGGGACACGCATCACACACCGATTTAGGAGATCATTCATATATGGGTAGCAGTTATTATAACCGCCACGTAAAAGGTGCATCTCTCTCCGTTGCTCAGTTTCTACGCTGACTGTGACTGAACCCTATAAATAGAGACCTCTGGCTACGGAGTTCCAGGGTCGAGGATTTTTCAAGAAAAGAGAGTATATCCAGAGAGTGTTGATTGACTACTTTGGCAACGAGAGTTCAATCCCTCCTGCAGTCTTTGAAGCTTTTTTCGTCTTCTACAGTACTTCTTCGTCATCGTGTGGTCCAAGGAACAAAGTAATCGACCGCAGATCAGACTCCTATAGCAATATTTTTCCAGAATTAAATATTTGTACTTAACATCCTCGTATAGGATTAATTGTACTTTTTTTTCTTGTTTGTAAACCAAAGAAAGGATTTCATATAAACCTAGTTTCATTTCTTTTATTTATTATCAAACACAAGATGGAGACTCTGCTGGGGACTACTTTCTCATCTGACTAGAAAGCCATTGCTCAACATGATGATGTATCCGTCGGATCAACGAAGAAGACTCTGGTCGTCCAATTCGACCAATCTGCTTATGAAGATATGCTTCGTGCAGGGGGTGGCTCTCGTTCCCTCTCTGTCCAAGATAACAGAAAGTTGTATAAAGTATGGATGTCCCGGACATCCTCTACCCTTCCTGCAGGCTCTCTCTCTCTCTCTCTGTGTGATCAACAAGGTTGTGACATCGCAACCTGTGCACCCCACACGTAAAACTTTGTCTCCCGTCTGTGACATGACAGACAAAGCTTCTGGCAATGCCTTAGCGCCAATCCAGAAGTCTACACCGCACCCCGCACATAAAACTTCGTCTCCCGTCTGTGATATGGTAGATAAAATTTCTGACAAGGCCTCAGCGCCAATTCAGAAATTCCAAACGTGCCCCGTGCATAAAACTTTATCTTCCATCTACGATGAGGCAGATGGTCCTTTCAATCACCACAAGGGAAAGCAAGTGGCTAACCTTCCAACCTCTAGGCTTTTACGCCATCAAGAGAAGAATTTGCCCGCTCTTCAGATTACACGGAACGCTGACGGCCGATTGGGGACTTCCCCAGTTTTATGCCAACCCGTGCAAAGCTCCAGATTATGCCAGGATAATCCCCTCCGCGTAAAGAAGACCCGGTTCACGGGAACATACGCTCCTCAGACGAATGACGGATCGTACGCTACTCACATGGCTGAACTGCTGTATTCTTATGGCAGGGAGAGAGTTATGGTTCCCAATCTCCATATCCCTATTGATGTAAAAAGGCAAAATATGCCTTCTTCTTCTTCTGGTCATCTCCCTGATTTACGTAATTTCTTGATCCAGAAACACAAAGACAAGGGTCAAAATCAAGATTCAGTGCCCCTAACTACCAAGCGTGGAGAGATCATGTGGGAAGATGCGGCAACATCTAATATCCTCATGTCATATGGGCCACATAAAGAATTTGTCTTTATTATCCCACCTACTCGCAATAATCAACATCACATAATCTTCGGTCGAATGCGGAATAGACCGATTATACAAGAAGATTCTCACAAGTCTGATTCTGGGAGAATATAAATCCACAGATATAGCCCACGGGCTTTAAAGATTATACAAAGCATGGGTTATGATTTAAAGTTGAAACAAGGCCTCAATTATGGAAAAGGCAGACGAATACCGTTGCATGGTGATCCTTACTGCCAACGAACTCATTTTGGGTTGGGGTATACCGCATCTCTTGCAAACTCCAAACCTCCACAGTCAGATCCTGTAATGTCAGAGCTAGGTCCGTCTAGATCAACTTATGTGGAGGAACGCAACGATAGGTCTGGGGGTAGTCTCCCTCGACAAAACAGGACAGCATCCAAAGCTGGGGGTAGAATTCTCTTTATGTCTGACAGTGATGCAACTATGACCAATTCCTCTGAGGACCGTACAACTCAGGTATCGGGAGCCCGAAAGCCAAAGGGGACTTTCTCCTTCAATGAGGATGACGTCATTGAAATCTTCAATATATTGATGAAGGAAAATAAACTCCGGCTACCCAACATCAGATATCCTGAAAGGGCTGGCAAGGTCGATCACCCAGAATATTGTCTCTTTTATCGGTACATTCATCACACCACAATGGCGTGCTATGTACTAAAAAGGAGAATTCAGGAGTTGATCGACACCAAAGTTGTCACTTTGCATCTATAAAAGATGACGATCACGGTAAATTGATCTCACTCCAACGTGTCAATTTGCCCCTCAAGAGGTACCGGAGAATGAGTCTATAAAATCTCTATAGAGGAATAACCTTCAGGTCTATCCCCACTCAGCAAATCACTCTCCGGTGAATTTTCTGGACATTGGTTCACGTCCATATTACCTCTGAACTGTTATCCAAATATTTCTTTTTCTCCAGCTAATTTTTTCATGTCCAAGTGACCCCTGAGCAAACCTCCTAGGTTGTTGCTATCGATCAGTTCATGTCCACAATACCTCTGAGTAAGATATTTTCAGAACTTTCCATGTCCATATTACCTCTGAGTAAAGTTTTTCTTTTCGACTTTCTACTATCACGTTCACATAACCCCTGATAGTGCTAGTCATTTCAGCTTATTACCTGTACTTAAGGTTCGCCATGGGTAATAAGTCCATAACCCGGATGTACGAATCAACCCTTGGTTTCATCATCCCCAACAAGGGCCTATGTGCGACATTTTATCCTTCGCTACAAATTCTTGTAAAAAGCTACTATCCGTGTCCAAGAGTCTCGTATACGCAATGGATGATGGATCTTCAAAATTTCTCCAGCAAACAATCCTTAGGTCTACTCGCACACTCCCGCAGTGACTATTCACAACCAATCTCGCTAGATGCTAACCATATTCATATTACCTCTGAGCTATCGTCTCATCAATCTTCCCAACGGAATGATCCTTCGGTCTATCTTTATAGACCATATTCTCAAAAAAAATTCTCGATATTAGTTTATGACCATATTATCTCTGAACTGCTGTCATAATTTTCTCCAGCTAAGTCTGCCATGTCCATATTACCTCTGAGCAGATATATACCTCCATCCCCAGTGGAGTCACAACTCAAAAGTTTGTCATGTTCATATTACCTCTGAGCAAACTTTCTGAGTTTTTGGCTATCGATTATCATATTCATATTACCTCTGATATCGGTCGTCATCTCAACTTAGCACCCATACTTAACTCTAAGTACGCCAGTGGTGTTAAGTCCACAAAAACTGCCACGTCCATATTACCCCAGGCAGGGCTTGTATTAAACTTATTACTTGTACTCTTGTGCGCAAGAAGTAATAGATCCAATAGAAATGAATGGTTCATGTCCATATAATCTCTGAATAGATATATCCAGATGAAGCTTACTAAAAGTATATCACATCCATATTACCTCTGATATTACTTTTACCCTAGCCTATCATTTATATTCAAAAAATAATGGGTCCACAAAGTCAGATAAAACCTCTTTATTATCTCCGGGAGAAGCAAAATTACAAAAGAAGCAAAAAGTACATCATTGGGGAGGAGCAGTCAAATTATGAATCTGTTGCACCAAAGCGGCCATCCTCTCATTCCTGGAGTCCAAGATGTTAGTACGAGCCCGCTCCAGTCATGCCTCATCATCGCTCAGGAGGGATAGTTCGGACCGAGCATGAATAAAACTGGCACGGATGACACCCGCATGTGCCAAGTTCTGCTGAGCTGAATCTATTTGACACTTCAACACATCTCTAGCTGCCGACGTCTTGAGAGCCCGCTCCTTTGCCTGAGCGAGTTTAGCTTCCAAGTTGCAAACCCTCGCTTTATTTCCATCACACTCGGCCTCGCACTTGGTTAGCTGAGGAATAACTTCCACCAAGACATCCTGCCCTTCATCCATCTCCCGTTGAGTGCCTGGATAGATTTGTTTAAGCACTCCATCAGTTCAGCAAGCTTCGCAGTCAAGAAGTCGTACTCGGCCTGAATTATATCATCGATGTTGCCTCGAGATAGTTGTAAATATTTGTTAATAGGTTGTTCTAAACCATTAATTATTTGCTCTAGCGCATCAGCTCGTCCGGCGTCATTGAAATTTTTGATCGACGCTATCGCAAGCTGGGAGGATGTCAGCAGATTATCGAAGCTCAGGTTCTTCTCCAGCACCATGGAAATCAACTCCTTCAAACTGCGGTAGAATAGGCTGGTATACTGTTCAATTAGCATATCAAAGACAGAATGCACGCTAGGAGTGGCTGCGATACCGAGAAATTGCCTTCCAGGAATGACCGTGGAGGATGTTACCACGGCCGTTGCCTCTACAGATGGCGCTACAAAAGAACGAACACCAGCAACGGTTTAAGTTGTTGGCATACTCAACGAAGGAGGCACAGTCGCGATGATGGGCTCATTCTCCTCTGAAGATATCTGAACTGCTGTTGGCGAGACGACACCCAAAAATATTGCGGACGAAGGATCGGCAGCTTCAAAGCATGCCTCTTCGATATCAAATGCCGCCGTTTTATCGACAGGATCCACAATAAAGTCAAAGGTTGCATCAACTCCGCCCTCCCCTGAGATGTCTTCAACTGAAAAGAAGATAAGAGAAAGTTAATATCAACTTGATGTTAATTTTTCTAAAAGAGATGTAAAAACAATATTTATCCATGGCCGATGGTATATATGTCGCGTCCGTAGCCTGTACAGCTAAATCATTTCTTAATGATGCTAAGCGAGCTGTCATACCTGGGGAAGAGGGAGCGCCAACTGACGTTGTAGGATAGTCTTCTCAGTCATCACCAAGATCCACTCGAGGCTCATCGGGTAAAATTTTGCTGGAAATACTTACAGACGAAGTAGGGGTTACTCCCATTATTTGTCTAGATAAAGGTATCCTTAAAATGCTCGACCTTGAAGGCGATCTTATAGCACTATTAGAAGCAGTAGTAGCAGCAACGATCTCGAGAAAAGAATCTTCGGCACTGCCAGCCGGAACTATGGAGGTTCCCTCTTTAAAAGGCGAAGGACCTATAATTAAAGAATCATCCCCAACATGGGAAACGACAGACTCGCTCCTAGAAGCCTCCCTGATGGAAGCCCTTTTCGGACCTCTAGCAACCTTCTTCTTGCGAGGGGAAGGCTCTTTCAGAGTTGAAGTCTTCCATTTATGGGGAATAACGAAAGGCTCTGTCGGCAAAGCTATTACGCCTCTCGGTATTATCAATAAGAAATCGTCTGCCCCGGTGGTGTCTTCATTCTCATCCGAGGAAACAGACGGAATCTCCTCCCTTCCAGTGGACCTATGGAAGGGCATCCTAAAACTTCCATGTACATCAAAATCGCGATGGAAGGTATTAATGGACGAATAGAACTGCGTGTATGAGTGAAGGATGCAGAACTCCATGGAGAGAGAAGTCGCAGGCACAGCAAAAGTTACACCAGTACAGCCCGTGATGAAGTACCACCACCCTCTGGCTCCATCAATAAGTCCACCTTTGGACTTGAAGCTAGTAATGGCATTCCCCATATTTAATTGGTCATACCCAAACTGCCTGGCGAACCGACTGGGCAGATAAGGCTCCAAGAAGCAATGATCCTCACTTCTGTGTAGTAAGTGGGAAGGTCTAATGCAGACCAACTAGTAAAAGGCTTCAGAAGAAAGAATGGTCCTCCCTCGACCTTCATCCTTGAGTTTCGTCCCCTATTGATTGATATGTACAGGGGGGACGATACAGAAGAGCTTTCAGCTGTGGGCAACGTTTAACGCCCGTCGGCAATCTATGACGGTCGCCACGTTCCAAGAGAAATTCTTGTAATTCAACAAGAAGTTATTTTCTGAACAGCTAGCGGAGCCAAAAGATATCACCCTGGTGTTGTGAAGGATTAACCATCCCATCAGATATAGGAATGGTAATTCCACCCTGAAAAAGCTTTTACGCTGTGTCTCATCAGCTAGCAGCCCATCAGTAAGGGCCCTCAGGCCTGCTTGTATTCTACATACCATAGCAGGAAGTAGGCCCAATCTTGCTCCAAACACCAAATACACTGCGGGCCATAAGGAGTTGCGATGGATGCGATCCGCAGACGCAATGCCCGACACTACCCATCCGCGTAGCCAGACGGAGAGAAAGTCAGCCAATTGAGCTTTCCTTGACAAAGGCTTTCGATAATGCCTCATATAACTGAAGGCTTTTGTGCCTACAGGATAACCCCCGATCTTCTTATCGAGAACATAATCCGGAGCCCCTGCATATTTGATGAGATCATCGACCGTGTCAGCACTGAGCATACTCAGGAGGTTCAAGGGCTTATCTCGGCTATCTACCACCTAATCCGGCTTAGCATTTCTGGCCTGGTGGAAGAAGAGATAGGTTTCCCACTTGTTGATGTGAGCCAAATCAGAGGGCTCCTTGTAGAAAGTGGTGCGGGCAAGGTAGTGGCTCATCAGCTCTTGATACACAGCCACTGTCCGAGGGTTTGTATCCCTCAACTCCCTGTTTGTAGGGACATACTCTTCATAAGAAGCGTCACCCATTGGCAGTCTTGAAATCTCTGCTATCTCATGAAGGGCTAAGCCCAACTCACCCAGCGGAGTGGCAAAAGTCCCAATGAGTGAGTTGTATTGCTCCATCAACGCTAAGAACAAGTTAGGGTTGACAGGCAACCCAACACTTGTGGCACTCACGGCAGCAAACAAGCCAATATTTTCCAGCTCCACCTGGAAGTGCTTCAGGGCCTAGGCAGTCAAACTGGCCTATCGAAGATTCCCCGGGCTAAGCCATCCACTGGTCCGAGGGTTGACCCTGGGGTACATTCCTCCCTGTCCCATAAAGTTATTGCAGAAGATCAAAATCTGACCCGGCTGGATCAGCAAAGTATCCTCACTCGGGACACTACCCGACATCAATCCCCTAAAGGGCATAACAGGACCCGAAGGACGGCTCATATAGGCCCCCCGATCGTATCCCTTGTTGTATAAGATCTTTCCCGGTCGACCGTGAAGATCGGGAGTCAAAGTCCACATCATCTTCCTAGAATGTGTGGCATGGAAGAATGTCGAGATAGGGTAATCCCTGGGCATCCTGGGAAGATACATCACCGTGCCCTCAGCAGTAAACACCCAATCCTCCCTCTTGAGCTTAGTCTGGGATTGTTTGTCGATAATATCTCCGAATAAGAAACCAGGCTTCTTATACTCCGTCCCATCTATGTATGTCAGGGACTCCCCACTGATCATATTCAGCAGCATGCGTTCTCCCTGGGACGAGATAAGGTTTCCCCTTTCTTCAGGATAGTTGGCTCTAGAGATAGGGAATGTCACATGGGACAAATCCTCCAAATAGTTTGACTTCAGCATCCCAGCAGCAGAGCCCATCACCTCAGCCAAAAGAGGGATCTGCAAGTTCACTACAAAATACAAGAGAATAAGTCAGTTTCTATACTAGACGTTACACTCTTGCAGTTTATGCCAAAGATTATCAGTCTGTGCTTTTACGCCAAGACTGCAAAAACTTGAGCTTTTACGCTGGAACCTATGTTTGAGGCATAAAATTCAAGGTTGACAGTATACGTCAAAATTTAACAGTCTGAGCTTTTATGCCAGACCGCCAAAATTTGAGTTTTTATGCCGAAATTTACGTCCAGCGCGTAAAACCCAAAGCTTGAAGTATACGCCAAATTTTGACAGTCTGAGTTTTTACGCCAGACTGCAAAAAAATAGAGTTTTTACGCTGACACATTAGAAATATGGGTATATTGGTTCGCATACACGTACAACGTGTGCGGAGGGTTTTCTTCTTGCAATCTCTACCTATGACATCCGGAGCACAGCTCGACGGCGGAGTACTTCGCTCGGATCGGGGCTCGTTCAGCCTAATGGGAGTTGCTCATGCTTGAGCAGAAGAGCGAGAAGAGGAAAAGATCTTCTTTTCCTTAGTAGTGGAAGCCTGTTTAGGTGCCATGACGAATCTGAGTTCTCAAGAAAGAGACGAAGAAGAAGGGTTCTTAAAAAGCAAGGGTTTTGTAAAGACAGATAAAAGTTCTCTCTCAAGACCTTGGGCTATTTATAGAGTTCGCATAACTCTTCGAATCCCTAACCAAATCCGATATTTAATATTCGATTATGATTTGGGACCACGTCAGCCTATCATTTGAAAAAATAAGACGGACAGTCAGTGGATCCAGAATTTATGCGTAGAGTAGATCTATGATTTTATGCCCAGGAGCTCTTATGCTCATAGGCTACAAATCTACGGTTTTACGCACAGGGGCTATAAATCTATGGTTTTATGCTCAAATGCTTTTACGCTCAGGAGCTTTTACGCTCAGAGTCTACAAACCTACGGTTTTATGCTCAGAGGCTACAAATCTATGATTTCACGCTCGGAAGCTTTTTACGCTCAGAGGCTACAAATCTACGATTCTACGCTCAAAAGCTACAGATGGCCAATTACAAGGGTTTACGCAGAAAATACTCCTTTTTGGCTATAAAATATTCCAAGTGCCTGAAATACACAAAGTTTAGCATTGAAGATGACTCTTCTTCTTGGGCCATTGGAAGTTCATCCAAAGTCCAGTCAGAATCTTTTTTAAAAGTTCAAGTATGGCTTGTTCGACAAACATTTCTCGCCCTATTTCAAGGGATTTTTGAGAAACCATTCTTGAAGATGATGGTCTGAACAGAAAAATTTTCGCATCAGAGAAGTGACAGTTCAAAAATTCTACGCAACTCCTCGTCCAAAATAGCATGACAGTTTGGATCTTCAAAGATGACTTAATGCTAAGAAGCTTTCTACGCGTCTTCTATTACGCGTAAAAGATGGAACGAGATCAGATACTCTTTTATCGGAGTCGACGTAAAATTATTCAGACGTGCCGAAGCTGCACACATTCAGACTTTCTTACAGCAAATATGGCAAATTATCATATGCGTAAAAGAAGACAATTCTATTAATTATGATTACATATGATGGAATTCCGTCTACAAAAGATTTTTAATTTTCATGATTACATATGATGGAAATCATTTTTCTACAAAATATTTCTTATTCTCATTTAAGATCACACCAGGAATCTGTTGTGCCAGGTTCTCATATTGGTGTAGATCTTTTTCGTCTTCTACAACAGTTAATGGCTTCTACAGCCGATTAACAAGAAAATAATTAATGGCGGGAGGATACAAAATTGGGCGTGTATCAATTTCATAAGCCCACCCTCCATACGCCATGGCAAGCATGCCCTAGATTTGTGTTAGGGGTTCAGACCCAACACAATACTAGAAGACAGGACCAAGCTGTCTGCCTTCTTCCAGCGCCATAATGAGAAAGAATACAGCATGCAAGCTGTGTGGTCTAATATGACCCTTCCTCTCTCCTGGACGAATTGCCATATGAAGTTGCTAATCATCCCGAGCAAAGGAAGCTATGATATCCTTCTATGATCCATCGTTGCAGAGGACATTTGCTCGAAGATGCCTCTTTTTATGGCTCCTTACATGCTGGAAGAACATGATTTTCTTCTTCCTCAAGTCAACCCGACGAAGCTCGGCAACCATCTATTTGTGGTGAAGAAAGTCTGGGAAAAATAGGTAACTCATTCGCCTTTATATAGGCAGAGAAGAATACACCAAATCCTAACAAATTCCTAAATATTTGCCGAGAAATCAGCCTCGCGGAACGAGTCAAACTTGACCGTTTTATGCTTCATTCAAAGTGTTTTAAATTACGAGGAATTTGAAAACTTTGAAGGGGGTCTTGTAGAAGCATAAAAAATACGCTGCGGAATTATACGCGTAAAACCCTCAATATGCAGGAAGCCCGCGTAAAACAGAGCTCTAGCACTGGGTGGCATAAAACATGACTTCAGAGCCATTGGCGTACAACAGAGCTTCAACGCTATTCAGCGTAAAACATAGCTCCAAAATAACCCGCGTAATACAGTATTTCCAGACTGCTTTGGCGTAAAAAAGGTTGCTACATCGCCACTTCGGCATAAAACCTATCTGCTTTTAATACAACGGGAAGTGGTACGAGAAACTCTTCGTATTCCTCGAATGAACATGTCAGACAAAGCAGTGAACCTGACTCCTGACAAAGAGTACTGCACGACTATCAGGAGGACGGCTGTAATGATAATTTTGCACAGAGTCCCAGACTGTCGTTTAGTGACAAATCCTTGATATAAGATATCGTTTACGCATTCAAGGAATACGATGTCTATTCTATACAGGCAGAGATGAGCTTTTACGCTCAATATGAGACAAAATCAACTGCCACGTCAAAAGCTGCTCTTCATATAGAACTTGAGGCACGTCTCTGCAGTTAAAGCGCGAGATAGGGGCAGATCTCTGCATTTAATGCACGAGATTAGGTTCTACTTTTAATGACTGGGTGAGCTACAATTAGGGCTAATACGTCCATATCACCATCCCTGCATATTACGCCAACAGGCTATTTTCAGCTATAGGAGTACGTCGTATACTATCTCCTCGAAAATACGCCGACCTGGCTATTTTTAATTATAGGAGTACGTCGTATGCCATCTCCTCGAAATATGCCAACTCAGGCTTTATTTACAAAGGTGCGTGATAAGGCTATTTAGCCCAGAATACGCTCAAGACCTCAGTCAAGGAAGGATAATTGGCTATCTTTACGCCGGTTACCTACCCATACAGCATCAAGCTTTACGCAGCTATTTGGCCTCTACGCCAACATGACAGCTATTTGGCTTCTATGCTAACAAAACAGCTACTTGGCTTCTACGCCAACAAGACAGCTACTTGGCTTCTAAGCCAACATGACAGCTATTTGGCTTCTACGCCAACATGATAGCTATTTGGCTTCTATGCCAACTTGACAACTATTCGGCTTCTACACCTACTTGGCTTTTACGCCATCAGAACAGCTATTTGGCTTTTACACCAACGAAACATTTATTTGGCTTTTATGCCAACCTTCTCTACGCTAGGGGCAGTTATCTACGTGGCTTGCATGCCGTGATCTTCGATAAGAGATTATACGTGTTACCTTATAATGGAACACGCATCACACGTCGATTCAGGAGATCATTCATATGTGGATAGCAATTATTATAACCGCCGCATAAAAGATACAGCTCTCTCCATTGTTCGGTTTCTACACCGACTGTGACTGAACCCTATAAATAGAGACCTCCGGCCACGGAGGTCAAGGATTTTTCAAGAAAAGAGAGTATATCCAGAGAGTGTTGATTGACTACTTTGGCAATGAGAGTTCAATCCCTCCTGCAGTCTTTGAAGCTTCTTTTTGTCTTCTACAACACTTCTTCATCATCATGTGGTCCAAGGGACAAAGTAATCGATCGTAGATTAGACTCTTATTGCAATATTTCTCCAGAATTAAATTTTTATACTTAACATCCTCGTATAGGATTAATTTTACTTCTTTTTCTTGTTTGTAAACCAAAGAAAGGGTTTCGTATAAACCTATTTTCATTTCTTTCATTTATTATCAAACACAGCGTACAACAGTGCTTCAACGCTATTCAGCATAAAATATAGCTCCAGAACAACCCACGTAAAGAGTACTTCCAAACTGCTTTGGCATAAAAAGGTTGCTACATCGCCACTCTGGCATAAAACCTATCTGCTTTTAATGCAGCGGGAAGTTGTACAAGGAACTCTTCGTATTCCTCGAATGAACTTGTCAGACGAAGTAGTAAACCTGACTCCTAACAAAGAGTATTGTACGACGATCGAGAGGACGGCTATAATGATGATTCTGCACAGAGCCCCAGACTGTCGTTTAGTGACATAATCCTGGATATAAGTTATTTTTACGCATCAAGGAATACGCTGCCTGTTCTACACAAGCAGAGATGAGCTTTTACGCTCAGGATGAGACAAAACCAACCACCACGTCAAAAGCTGTTCTTCGTACAGAACTCGAGGCACGTCTCTGCAGTTAATGCATGAGATGAGGGCAGATCTCTGCATTTAATGCACAATATTTGGTTCAACTTTTAATGACTGGGAGAGCTAAACTTAGGGCTAATACGCTCACATCACCATCCCTGTATATTACGCCAACCAAGCTATTTTCAACTATAGGAGTACGATGTATGCTATCTTCTCGAAATACGCCGACCTGGCTATTTTCAACTATAGGAGTACGCTGTATGCTATCTCCTCGAAATATGCCAACTCAGGCTATATTTGTAAAGGTACGTGATAAGGCTATTTGGTCCAGAATATGCTCAAGACCTCAGTCAAGGAAGGTTAATTGGCTATCTTTACGCTGGTTACCTATCTATGCAGCATCAAGCTTTACGCAGAACTTGACTTTTACGCCATCAGAACAGCTATTTGGCTTTTACGCCAACAAGATGACCATTTAGCTTTTATGCCAACGAGACAGATATTTGGCTTTTATGCCAACCTTCTTTACGCGAGGGGTAGTTACCTACGTGGCTTGCTAGCCGTGATCTTCGATGAGCGATATATGTGTTATCTCATAATGGGACATGCGTCACACGCTGATCCAGGAAATCATTCATACGTGGGTAGCAGTTATTATAACTGCCACGTAAAAGGTGCAGTTCTCTTCGCTGTTCGGTTTTTATGTCGACTGGTGAGTTACTATGACCGAGCCCTATAAATAGAGACCTCCGGCCACAGAGGTCCAACGAGCGAGAAAAAAGCAAAGAGTCAAAAAGAGGGGGTCGAATTCAAGAGAGAAAGGTCAAAGACAGAGGTCAAGGTCAAGAGAGCACATATAGAGAGCTTTGGCAACGAGAGTTCAACCTTTCCTGCAACCTTTGAAGCTTCTTCTCCGTCTTCTATAACACTTCTTCGTCATCATATGGTCCAAGGGACAAAGTGATCGACCACAGATCAGACTCCTATAGCAATATTTTCCCAGAATTAATTTTAGTACTTAACATCCCCGTATAGGATTAATTGTACTTCTTTTTTTTGTTTGTAAACAAAGAAAAAGTTTCGTATAAACCTAGTTCTAATTTCCTTCGTTTATCATCAAACAGGTTCCACTGTCCCGGAATACCATTTCGAGGAAAGCCAAACCTTGTGCACAAGTTTTCCCAGACCATGCAAATGCATGAATAATTCATATATCATAAAATACATAAAATAAAATAGAAGAAGTAAAGCAGCAATATATATACTTATGTAACAGTTCATATTTTCTCAAGCCATATTCCAATTTTGGTATTCCGTAAGTCCAAACTCTATCTGAGGCACCAGGCCGTAACCAACAACCAATTTCCTTTACAAAGAAACTCAAGTTATAAGGTGTGCAAGCATATAATTAAGTTAGTCTACAAATCCCATGTTCCTTTCTTAGTGGCTGGCAAGCATTGTGGCTAAGGATTTCCTAGGCATCCAATCGGGCATCATCGAGTGAACGTTTGAAATATTAGAGATGTGGGTGTGAAGAAGTAGGAAAGAAGGGTCTGAACCACTCACTGGTTAAGAAAAAAATGCTGAAACAAGGAGTCCCGTCTAGCGACGATCAAACGTCAATTACACGGACCTGCAACAGCATGAGCACCGAGTTAGAATTCTTGCCTATCCTTTCTGCCGAACTCCCCAAGAATCAAAGCTCCAAACGAGAAAGCCAACAGTAAAAACTAAGCAAATCGAAAGCAACACCAAATCAAAATCCTAAAGCGACAATCAAGAAAATCAAGCAGAAAAACATAAAAACTATTGGACTTGTTTCAATAGAGGCCTATCCATGAGTTGGATAGGATCATCACATTTCATCTGTGGTAAGAGATTGTCGAAGATCTAAACTATAACTCAGATGGACTAGCCACAAGCCCAATTATATAGTGCACATCCCGGTCGGATCAGGATTTGAGGCACTACATAATATACCACTAAGAAAAAGTTTCGTCCTGAAACTTAAGAACAAGGCCCTACCTCCGACTGAATAAAAAATAAAGGATACTTCTCCTTCATCTCCGACTCCATTTTCCAAGTTGATTCCTTACTGCATGGTTCTGCCATAGCACGCGAACCAAGGACATCGTACGGTTGCGAAGCACTTTCTCCTTATGATCCAAAATCCGTACAGGCTCTTCTGTGTACGATAAGTCCGTGTGCAGTTTCAATTATTCGAAGCTAACCATATGACTTAGGTCATGCACATACTTTCAAAGTTGAGAAACATGGAATACGTCATGCACTTCAGCCAAGGCGGGAGGTAGTACAATCCGGTATGCCACAGCTGCCACTCGTTCCAGTATCTCAAAGGGGCCAACAAACCTGGGACTCAGTTTGCCCTTTATGCCGAAACATATCACTCCACGCATCGACGTCACTTTTAAGAAGACATGATCCCCGACCATAAACTCTAAAGGTCTACGATGAGCATCGGCATAGCTCTTATGTCGGCTCTGTGCAGTGCGAAGTCTTTCCCGAATTAAACAAACTTTCTCAACTGCCTGCTCTACCAGCTCTGGCCCGAGTACCTGCCACTCGCTGACTTTGTCCCAACAGATTAGAGATCGATACTTGCGCCCATAGAGTGCTTCGTACGGTGCCATCTGGATGCTCGATTGGTAACTGTTGTTGTACGTAAACTATAGTACCCCGCTCCGCGTAGGCACTATGTACAAGTGATATCGTCTTGCTTGCTCGAACGGAAGTCTTCTCGAAGAGTTCCCGACCGATTGATCAATGTGAGTGGGAAGAACTATATTCTCTGATTCTTACACAACTTAATAATGAATCTGAGTTTTTGAATGCTTGTTTGCTTAAGAAGATTATTTTATAAGAAGAATAAAAGAACCGACTCAGAATGCTAAATAAGAGAACTCACATAGCTTGTCATTGAAATAAATATGCTTTCTTGCCTAACTAGAGGAATGAGAATACTTGTCTGAAATGAGATAGAACCATTGCTATGCTAAAGAGATATAAAAAATATTGCATGCTTAGTTACACCGACACAGCTCAAACGAAACTTTGACATGCTAAGAAGATAAGTAAATGAATCGCTTGAATATGTCCCTTTGAATATGCTAAGAAAGAGATAGTTATTGCATGTTAGATTTGAAATCAACCGTGCTTGCCATTATATGTTTCGTTTGTCTGTTTGCTATATCGAACTGCTAAGTAAAAATGTGTGAGTGCAGTGTCTAATAGTACGCCCTGAGGATACGACTCGCAAGGGTCTAGTGGGGTGTGCTATTAGATATGTGAATTGTGTGCTTCGTCTGAGAAAGATATGCTTCGTTTGATAAGATATGTTTTGCTAAGACCACATATGTTTTGCTTGATCATTATTTTGCTTGCACTATGTGTTTATGTCATTGCATTGGTCTTGGACAACTTGTGCACTAGGTCTTATCTCTCGAACGATTCCTGGGGCACTGGAAATCGCTCGGTCCGGAAGAGATTTTTGGATCGCCCTGAGGTATACAGCTCGCGAGGGTCTAATGGGGCGATATGTCTGTTAGTGTTGTGCAAAACCCATGATCTCACAACTGCTTGCACTCGGGTGTATTGGTGAAGAGCTGAACCTTGGGTCACAGCTGTCGACACCGGCGCATGCCAGTGAAGAGCTGAACCTTGGACCACCACTGCTAATCATGGGGCTACCCATGGACCGTCATATAGATAGGGCGCATGCTAGGTTTACCTTCTTTTATACCTATCGATTGATGACACCAAAGATTGATTCATGAGTTTGTCTATATATGCATATTGTGGCTAACTTGTGTGTCTGCTGCAGGGATAACCGTTCGGCTATGGGGTAAGAAATATGAGTTTATACATAAGCATGCTTGTTTATTTTGTCTGTATCATAGAGATTATCTGTTAGTGCTTCATGCATTGCATCGGTCAGACAATGACTATTAGTGCAGAGTTGAACCTCGGTCACAGCTGCTAATAGGATCAGAATATGAGTTATTGGTTAGCTAGATTACCGCTACTGATCCTGAGTTTCTCGGGGACCAAAATTATATAGATGTGTTACCTTAAATTCTTGAATGAATGATAGTCCACTTGATATATTTGCCTTGATTAGATATAATCAGTCTGCTAGATAAGCTTTGCTCCAAAAGAGTTAGATTATGTTGCACAATACATGTTGCGTACTGCACGATAGAGCACTGTCCCGATTCGTATGCTTATAGTTTGAATATGCAAAACTGTTTCAAAGTTATGTTTTCAAAAGATGTAATCTGACTATAGTTCTGAGCTGCATGAAATAAACTTAAGTGAAACTAGCAAGATCACTAGTAATGCAATATTTTTCCACATAATTACTTAGTGTGAGTTTTAAGGGGTGTAGCTTCTGTTCAGTTATTTTTACTCACCAGTACTTATAAAAGTGCTGATCCACCAACAGTTTGCTTGTTCTCAGGTGCTTGATCGTCCGAGGAAGCGATAGTTGTACCTCATCCCAAGGAACCAGAATTCTGGAGTCGATGCCTTGAACCGTATCGAGTTGAGCTGCTTTTGTATAGAAAGATATAATGTATGGAACGGTATCATTGTAATCGAGAGAAAGAGTGCTTGAGCAATCTGTAACCTCGGCCTTGCGCCGCTTATAACACTTTTGATTATCAATAAAAGAGCTTGTTTCTTATGCCATTGTGATCTTTACTTTTCTGCAATATGTGTGCCGCTGCTTCAGTATTGAATAGCTTACTTGTCCTTGTATCAAGCTTTGGCCTTGTGTAAGTGCACTTTAGGCTTACACGGCATCACGTCTGTGCGAGGACGATCAGTTCTGTAGGGACCAATGCGAGGACGAACGGCCCTGCGGGATCGGGGCGTGACACGAACTCCGCCAACGGAAGGTGCGTGTCCCAACTAGTTTTTAAATCGATTGCACACAGTCGCAACATATCGTCAAGTATCTGATTTGTCCTTTCTGTCAGTCCGTCAGTCTGGGAGTGGCATGCAGTACTAAACTTTAGCTTAGTTCCCAAAGCAGACTGTAGGCTAGTCCAAAAACGAGATAAAAAACGTCCGTCACGGTCAGAGACGATTGAGGCAGGTACTCCGTATAATCGAATAATCTCGTCTATGTAAATCTGTGCTCACCAATCGACGTTCTAAGTAACTTTCATAGGGAGAAAATGGGTTGATTTGGTCAAACGATCAACTATGACCCAAATTGCATCATGCCCCCGCAGCGTCTTCGAAAATCCCATAATAAAATCCATATTGATGTTGTCCCATTTCCACTCGGGAATAGCGAGGTTCTGCAGCTCTTCGCCTAGCCTCTGATGTTCATCTTTTATCTATTGACAGGCCATGCACTATGACACAAAGGTCGCCACATCCCGTTTTATACCGTACCACCAGAAGGTCCTGCGTAAGTCCATGTACATCTTGATGCTCCCCGGTTGCAAGAAATACTTCGCATAGTGTGCCTCTGTCATAATTTTCCTTCGAAGTACTGGGTCGCTAGGAACATATAGCCTTCCTTTCATCTGTAAGGTCCCATCTTTGCCTGCCATAAAGTCAGACGGCTTCCCTGCCGAGATCAGCC
Organism: Iris macrosiphon; assembly: GCA_036927795.1. NCBI lineage: Eukaryota > Viridiplantae > Streptophyta > Magnoliopsida > Asparagales > Iridaceae > Iris > Iris macrosiphon. The sequence continues at coordinate 200,729,851 of JAYESA010000004.1, read as the reverse complement.
CATGTACTTTCGTTAGGAACTGATCGCCCTCCTGAGCAGATTTGATTCTATCACGTAAACTCGGTTTAAGATGGAGTGGTGCCAGCTGCACTCCATGATGCCAAACTCGAAACTCGATGCCCATCACCTCAAGATCCTGAAGTAGATGATTGTTTATAGATAACGAGCCCACGTGCTTCTGACTCAGAGCATCAGCAATGACGTTTTCCTTGCCCGGTGTATATGCGATCGTCAGGTCATAGTCCTTTATCAGTTCTAGCCAGTGCCGCTGCCGGAGGTTCAGTTTTCGTTGGGTGAATAGATACTTGAGGCTCTTGTGGTCTGTATAGATCTTGTAAGCAACACCAAAAAGACAATGTTGCCACAACTTCAGTGCAAACATAATTGCCGCCAATTCCAAGTCATATGTCGGGTAGTTTTTCTCGTGCGGTTTCAGTTGTCTGGAGGCGTACGATATTACTTTATCTCTTTGCATGAGCACACACCCCAAGCTGAGTCCCGAAGCATCGCTGTATATCTGAAACTCTTCTACTCCATCCGAAAGTACAAGAATTAGAGCTGAAATGAGACGTCGCTTAAGTTCTCGAAAGCTAGCTTCGCAGTCATCACCCCATTTGTATGCAATCCATTTCTGAGTAAGGCAAGTCAAAGGTGAGGCCAGTTTAGAAAAATCTTTCGCGAACCTACGGTAGTATTCCGCTAGGCCCAGAAAGCTTCAAACTTTACTGGCTGACGTATGTTGCTTCTAGTCCACCACCGCCTCTATCTTCTTTGGGACTACGACGATGCCTTCTGCCGAGATGACATGCCCAAGGAATGCCACGCTGTTTAACCAGAACTCACACTTGCTGAGCTTTGCGAACAACTAATACTCTCATAATATTTATAACACGATCTTCAGGTGTTCCTTGTGCTCCGCCTCGTTCTTGGAATAGATTAGTATGTCGTCAATGAACACGACCACAAACTTGTCCACAAACAGCCGAAACACGCGGTTTATCAGATCTATAAAAGCTGCAGGGGCATTTGTCAAACCGAACGACATTACAAGAAATTCATAGTGTTTATATCGAGTTCTGAATACAGATTTATGAACATCATCAGATTTGATTTTTAACTGGTGATAGCCTGACCTGAGATTAATTTTAGAGAAAACTGTTGCACCTTGTAGTTGATCAAACAAGTCATCTATCATTGGCAATGGGTACTGGTTCCGTACGGTAGCCTTATTCAGTTCTCGGTAGTCAATGCACAGCCGTATGGATCCATCTTCTTTCTTCACAAACAGTACCAGAGCTGCTCAGGGAGAAACGCTTGGGCGAATATATCCTTGGTCCAACAGATCTTAAAATTGTACTTTCAGTTCCTTCAGCTCTGCTAGGACCATTCGATAAGGTGCCTGCGATATCGATCGTGAATCCGGAAAGGTGTCAATGGAGAATTTGATCTCACGATCAGAAGGCATTCCAGGCAGCTCATCCGGGAACACGTCGAGGAAATCTGCTATGACTTCAGCTGGAGTTGTATCTGTACTTTCTCTTCGGATGTCTCAAACTAAGGCTAAGTACCCTTCACATCCCGAATGCAATATACGTCTAGCCAAAATTGCTGATATCACCATTGTTATCTTCGGTGCAGTTTTGCACAAATAGTAGAAGTCTGCCTCACCGGGTAGACAAAATATGACCCACTTCTCCGTACACTCGATTATTGCATGGCAAGCACCCAACCAGTCTATTCCAAGAATAATATCATAATCCTTAATGTCTAGCACAATGACATCTAAGAAAAGCTTCCTTCCTCCGATGCAAATATAATCGTCCCTACACATCGCATGGGCGGGCATGTCGACTCCCGAAGGGGTACTCACGCAAATGTTCATTTTTAATGGAGTATAAGCTAATTTATTCTCAACAATAAAATTAGTAGATATGAAACTATGCGTAGCACCTGAATCGAATAAGACTCTAGCGGGTAATTCTCGGTAAAGGTACCTGTCACAACAGTGTCAGAGACGGATGCCTCATCCCGAGTCAGTGCATAGACTCGGCCTTGAGCATCCTGGCATTGTGGGTTCACTGGTACAACATTGGCACCATTTGCTGGAGGCCTCTTATTCTTATTTTCCTTGTTCTGATTCCCGTTGTTCTGATTCGGCTGTGGCTTGACTATCGGCCTTGGATCTTAACAGTCAAAAGCCTTATGGTCCAAATGACCATATTTGAAGCACCCAACAACTCGACACTCATTCACTCGATGCCCCAATTTGCCGCACCTATGGCAGTACGGTGCCTAGGGTGGACCCCTGTGTTCATATGTGTGCGAACGCTTTTGCGTTCCAGACCCTCCTATTTCCTGAGGCCTCTTGTTATAATTGGTGCGGGGAGTCTGCACATCGACCTTTGGTGGATTGCGCCCAAAGATTCGTTCACTATTCAGGGCAGCTTCGTAACATTCCCTGTAGGTTTGGCACTTCTGATTTATGACGTCCCGATGCAAATCGCCATTCAAACCTTTCTGAAAATGGTAGCACCACGCCTGCTGGTTAGGCAAGAAGTGCCCGACAAACTTGGCAAGTCTAGCAAACACTAAATCATAATCATCCACAGACATACTTCCTTGCACCAGATTGCTGAAGTCATCTTCTTTCTGTTGTCGCTGTCACGCCCCGATCTCCCGCAGGCTAAATCGGCCGTTCCCGCTAGGCGAGAATCACCGCACCAGTGCTCCCGCGGAATGATCTCTTTGATCCATCCGGGAGTAATGTCGTATGAGCATGAGCCACGCTCGTGCAAGACCGTGGTTCATTGGCTGGCGGTAAGAGTTCTAAGCCACAGAGTCGCACAGATTATCTGAGTGCAACGGAGTCATGAACGCATAGGCAATCGGTAACAAGTTCACTGAGTCAACAATATAGCGAAAGCATTGAATAACACAAGTAGAAATAAAGCAACTCTTTAGTAATTTAAACAAGTGTTACAGATGGCGCTTAGTCGAGATTATAATTCGCTCAAGCCTCTCTCTCTCTGAAATAATAAAAGCGTGCCAAGTAGCTATATTTATGGAATGATTGTACAGGCGATGTTCGAAAAATATTTTAACAATATGTCTTGTATATGTGCTTCAGTTCCGGACGCAACGCTGCTTCAGAGTGATCTCTATGTTGTAGCACGCACGAAGGAGGCATCCGCACCGAAGGTTCTCCCGTACCCTGCAAATGATCTGGTGGGTTATTAGTACATTGAATGCACTGGTGGGGAGGCTACTCGTCTGCTCGACAAATTCAAACACGTAATATAGGTTTCGTGCACCAACTATTATGTTATCTTTCTAGTTGCCTTAAAATCAGTTTTGTGGCATATTGAATAACCTAACTCGTGTGGCAGTGCGCCATACGATATAAGAGAAAATACGGCGAGACTTACTAACTTACCATTTGACCTTCTCTGTCAAGGCAAACATTGTTAATTCAAGCACGGGCATTCATAATAAAAATTAAGGCAACAACATATGCAAACACGAGAGTATTGATGTATCATGATCGTTCAGGTATTCAGTTATTCTTTCGATGCGATGCAATGACTCGCATGCGGATAGCCACTAAGCGAGGATGACTTATCTATATGAACATGAGTTGCTGGCATAGCCATAAAGGACCCTAGTCAGTAGCAAGAATGGTATGCAGTGAAAGAACAATGAGCGCTACATGCCATCTCGTCCACTACAATGGACTACACAATTAGAGTTCAGCCGTGGAGAGAATGGTATACAGCGAAAGAATAATGAGCGCTACATGCCATCTCGTCCAGTACAATAGACTGGACTCTAGAGTTCCATCCGGATCGGTCCCAATTCCCTGGTGACCGTCCGTGGAACTATACCTCATTTCTGAGTTATCCGTGACATATAGGTCTCTGGGGTTATCCAAATTTACATCTTTTATAATACAATCAATAACACGAGTACAATCTTATATTTCTACTATGAACGAGCATGGACAGGATTCTCGTTCAAAGGTAAACTTGATGTGATTTCCATTTCAGTATTCACTTGCCTTGATGCATGCCCCTGGTTCGAGAATTTGCCTTGGTGACCTAACGGTCCCGGATACTTGCAGGTTCAATTGCACAGAAGAGCTATTTGATATTCTCCTAGCTAACTAGAATGCATACATAATACGAATAACGTTAGACATTTGTAAGCAGACAAACTTGCGTTTCTAAGGAACTTAAGCAAACACGTTGGCTCGGGCCCGAAGGTAAACCGAGAGGTAAAACGTAAGGGACTTTCTGAGCGACAAGATCTAAGGTAGCATGCGAGGGTCTGATTATAAGCAATGTTTTATTTCCATGTTCTAGGATAAACAATACAAGTTGGGATTATTTTCTTAGCTAGGTGCGTTGAATTCTTATTAGCATGCAGGGGTGATTCACCTAGCGACTAGCATGTATCATTCCAGATTTTAAGTGTATTGGATAAGCAAAGACAAGTTCACCGTAGCCACCCACCTTAGCGATGATTCGCCTCGGTTGAGCGATACGCCAAGCGAACCTTTGAAAGCCTAAGCTGAATTCCTGTAGGGACAAGTCTGGATATCCTTTGCCTCAAACGAGTATTCTCGCCTGAGCAAAGTGGATCGGGACTTTTTTACTTTTGTCGTTTGAATCGGCAGTCCGCTTGAGCAGAACAGGGTGTTACAGTCGTACGGCCCGTGGGATATATTGTTCAATAAAGGCAGATTTGAACATTTCCTAGGTAATCTTATAGTTGGGATTGGCATCATAAATCCCTTGCTTAGTGGATTCCCATAATCGTACGCACGCAGTTCCAGTTGAATCGATGCATAAGCCACTCTTTTGGACCCCTTAATGACAACCAAGTTGAAGAGTCCCTCCAGCTTTGCAATCTATCCCATCACTATGTCCGGTTCTGCTCGCCCGTTGAACGTTGGTGGATGCATTTTAGTGAACTCTGCTGCTCGATAGGTATTCCTAGCTGGAGGCTGTGTTTCTTCTGACTCGTCTTCTACTGCCACAGCCGGCGGTGTGATAGGCGGCACGGTGGCTCCTCCGTTGCTGGGTACAAAGGATGCAATCAATTGCATCATGGTATCCATCTGCTTCTGATAAGCAGTGAACTGAGCCTGAATTTGTGCCTGTTGAGTGGCGGCTTATTGTTGCTGCACCTCCATGAGATGCATAAGCCGCTCTGTCATATCGACTGAACCCGCTCCTCCGGATTCTCCAGAACTTGTCGGATCGCTCTGGATGGGCTGAGCACTGCTTGCAGCGGCAGTATTTTTCTCAGCTATTGCTACAAAAGAGAGTAGCTTGTCAACATTCCAAAACGATAAATTTATATCTATGGGATTATTGTATAGCCGACTCATCTCATGCAGCGGACACCGAATGCAACACAATTGAGAGGTGCATCAAACTCCGATATTATCTTTTAAAATCCCAAGAAAGTGAAGCCGTGCTCTGATACCAATATGTCATACCCCGATCCCGAAAGGGTTAATCGTCCTCGCTGGATCCTTTATGGAATGGATTGTCCTCGCTGGGGCGTCATGTCGTGCGAGCTTGGAGTTGCACTCACACAAGGCAAGAACATGCAGTGATAGGAACCCATTTTGAAACACAATTTAGAAAACACATTCACAGATATTTGAACACAAGCTTAGGAAGAAACATATTTTTCATTGATAATTCAGAGTAATTTATATAGAGTTTAAATTTGATGCGCCTTTCGGCAGCTTAATTACATTACAAAAAGGAAACTCAAAAGGCAGGGCATGCTCCATCAGATAATCCACGTCGTTCATACATTACACCTTTGTATAGATTGAAAGTCCATGCCTCCAAAATAAACTGACTCCAACTATACTTCAAAATAGATGTGCTCCTAACGCCTCCTCGTCTATCCACTAGTGTTGCACCGCCTGAGTGCCTGAAATAGTTGCCCACAACGTGGGTCAGTACTCAATTTGTATTGGTGAGCGGGACGAACCCACTCGACTAAATCGACACTAGCTTATTAGGGGCGAGCATGCATTAAGATGATCTTTTATAAAGAAGTAAGTGAATTCAATTCATATCAATTGCATGTTTTGATAGGAATGAAAAAAATATTGAATCCAACAAGTACACCGGTTGCTTACTCAACCGATGCATGCCTTCCCTGCAACGAAACACAAGTATACTTACCATCTGCACAAGACAATAAATTAGCATGTGTTCTATTCTGTGCGGTCATTGGTGTGATTGACACCTTAGGGACTTATTCCAAGCATTGTGGCACGCCCTATCAGCCCGGAAAGCAAGTCCTGTTGAAGGTCCCACAATGCATCGGGTCACGCCCCGATCCCACGGGGCCGTTCGTCCTTACTTTGGTCCCTACAGAATCGATCGTCCTCGCACGGGCATAATGCCGTAAAAGCCTAAAAATGCGCTTGCACAAGGCCAAAGCTTTAATACAAGGACAAGTAAGCTATTCAATACTGAAGCAGTGGCACATAACATTGCAGAAAAGTAAAGAACACAATGGCATAAGAAAACATGCTCTTTTATTGATATTCATAAGTGTTACAAGCGGCGCATGGCCGAGGTTATAATTCGTTCAAGCACTCTATATCTCGATTACAATGACACTGTTCCATATATTATGTCCCTCTATACAAAAGCAACTCAAAGCAGGCACAAAATCGAAGCGGCTCAAGGCATCGACTCCAGATTTCCGGTTTCTTGGGATGAGGCACAGCTATCGCTTCCTCGGACGATCAGGAACCTGAGAACAAGCAAACTGTTGGTGGGTCAGCACTTTTATAAGTACTTGTGAGATAAAATAACTGAACAGAAGCTACACCCCCTGAAACCCACACTAAGTAATCATATGGCAAAATATTGCATTACTAGTGATCTTGCTAATTTTACCTAAGTTCATATCATGCAGCTCAGAACTATAGTCAGATTACATCTTTTGAAAATATAACTTTAAAATAGTTTTGCATAATCAAACAATAAACATACAAATCGGGACAGTACTCTATCATGCAGTGTGCAACATGTATTATGCATTAAAATCTAACTCTTTTGGGGCAAAGTTTATAGTGGACTGAATCATATCAGATCAAAGCAAATATTTAGTGGACTATCATTTCTTTCAAGCACACAAGCAGAAACATCTATATAATTTTGGTCCCCGAGAAACTCAGGATCGGTAGCGGTAATCTAGCTAACCAATAACTCACATTCTGATACTATTAGCAGTTGTGACCGAGGTTCAGCTCTGCACTAATAGTCATTGTCTGACCTATGCGAATGCATGAAGCAATAACAGATATACTCTATGATGCAGACAGAATGAACAAGCAGGCTACACATAAACTTATTGCATTTCTTACCCACGGCCGAACGGTTATCCCTGCAGCAGACACACAAGTTAGCCAAATTTGCATATTCATAACTTATGTATCAATCTTTAGTGTCAACAATGATAGGTATGCAAGAAGGTAAACCAAGCATGCACCCTATCTATATGACGGTCTATGAGTTTTTCCATTATTGGACAACAACATCCCCCAAGATCCCGTAGGACCGGAACATCAGGGTGCTCTCACAATCCCTTATAGACCGACCGATTCCCAGTGCCCCAAGAATCGATCGAAAGACTATTACCTTGTGCACAAGTTGTCCAAGACCAATGCATGACAAGCAACATTCAAATAATATACAATCACATTCATATTCACAAGCATATAATAATCTAATAGCCACACACCCCTGGAACCCGAAGGAACAGAACATCAGGGCGGACTATTAGACTCTTCTCTTTCATTTATTCAAGCAAACACATCTTTTCAACAAACTAATAGCACACCCCCTAGATCCCGAAGGACCGAAATATCAGGACGGACTATTAGACTCTTCTCTTTCATTAGCATATTACCAAGGGACATATTCAAGCGATTCATTTACTTATCTTCTTAGCATAGCAAGGGTTCGTTCGATAGCTGTGGCGGTATTTCTAAGCATACAATATTTCTATCTTTCTCTTAGCATGGCAATAGTTCTACCTTATTTCTGACAAGCATTCATATTCTCTTAGTTAGGCAAGCAAACAGACGAATTCATTTCAATGACAAGCTATGTAAGTTCTCTTATTATCATACTGAATCAGTTCTATCATTCTTCTTATGAAACAATCTTCTTAAACAACAAGCATTCAAAAACTCAGATTCATTATTAAGTCGTACAAGAATCAGAGAATGCAGTTCTGCCCACTCACATTGATCAATCGATCGAAAACTCTCCGAGAAGACATTCGTTCGAGCAAGCAAGGCGATATCACTTGTATATAGCGCCTACGCAGAGCGGGGCGCTACATACTTACCCACTAAAAAAGAGTTTCGTCCTCAAAACTCAAGGAGAAACTCACGAAAACACAAAGCAGCGATAGTCCTCATCCCTCGTCATCCCCAATCAAAACTCTAGCAATTATAACTCAATAAAACTCCAGCCAACAAAAATCATAAATCACAAATCGCATCTCAAGGAACAAAAATAAATCCAAAAAACTTTTGCCAACAACTTTGAGAATATTTACGGACTCATTGTATGGAACGTTCATTGCATCTCATATCAGGCACATCTCAGAGTTGGAGGCAACGGAATGGGCAAAGAATCAAGTCGCTCTGATACCACTGTCATGCCCCAGTCCCACGGGGTCGTTCGTCCTCGCTTTGGTCCCTACGGAAATGATCGTCCTCGCACGGGCGTGATGCCGTGCAAGCCTAAAAATGCACTTGCACAAGGCCAAAGCTTTGTTACAAGGGCAAGTAAGCTATTCAATACTGAAGCAGCGACACGTAATATTGCAGAAAAGTAAAGAACACAATGGCATAAGAAAATAGGCTCTTTTATTGATATTCACAAGTGTTACAAGCGGTGCATGGCCGAGGTTACAATTCGCTCAAGCACTCTATCTCTCGATTACAATAACACTGTTCCATACATTATGTCCCTCTATACAAAAGCAACTCAAAGCAGGCACAAACTCGAAGCGGCTCAAGGCATCGACTCCAGATTTCTGGTTCCTTGGGATGAGGCACGGCTATCGCTTCTTCGGACAATCAGGCACCTGAGAACAAGCAAACTGTTGGTGGGTCAGTACTTTTATAAGTACTGGTGAGATAAGATAACTGAACAGAAGCTACACCCCCCTGAAATCTACACTAAGTAATCATGTGGCAAAATATTGCATTACTAGTGATCTTGCTACTTTTACCTAAGTTCATTTCATGCAGCTCAGAACTATAGTCAGATTACATCTTTTAAAAACATTACTTTGAAACAGTTTTGCATAATCAAACAATAAGCATACAAATCGGGACAGTGCTCTATCGTGCAGTACGCAGCATGTATTGTGCATCAAAATCTAACTATTTTGGGGCAAAGTTCATAGTAGACTGAATCATATCAGATCAAAGCAAATATTTAGTGGACTATCATTTCTTTCAAGCACACAAGCAGAAACATCTATATGATTTTGGTCCCCGAGAAACTCAGGATCGGTAGCGGTAATCCAGCTAGCCAATGATTCACATTCTGATACTATTAGCAGCTGTGACCGAGGTTCAGCTCTGCACTAATAGTCATTGTCTGACCGATACAAATGCATGAAGCACTAACAGATATACTCTATGATGCAGACAAAATAAATTCTTATCCACGGCCGAATGGTTATCCCTGCAGCAAACACACAAGTTAGCCACAATTTGCATATTCATAACTTATGTATCAATCTTTGGTGTCAACAATGATAGGTATGCAAGAAGGTAAACCTAGCATGCGCCCTATCTATATGACGGTCCATGATTTTCCCCATTATTGGACAACAATACCCTCCAAGATCCCGTAGGACCGGAATATCAGGGTGCTCTTACAATCCCTTCCGGACTGACCGATTCCCAGTACCCCAGGAATCGATCGAGAGACTATTACCTTGTGCATAAGTTGTCAGAAACCAATGAATGACAAGCAACATTCAAAAAATATACAATCACATTCACAAGCATATAACAATCTAATAGCCATACCCCCCTGGAACCCGAAGGAACGGAACATCAGGGCGGACTATTAGACTCTTCTCTTTTATTTATTTAAGCAAACACATCTTTTCAACAATCTAATAGCACACCCCCCTAGATCCCGAAGGACCGGAACATCAGGACGGACTATTAGATTCTTCTCTTTCATTAGCATATTACCAAGGGACATATTCAAGCGATTCATTTACTTATCTTCTTAGCATAGCAAGGGTTCGTTCGATAGTTGTGTCGGTGTTTCTAAGCATGCAACATTTCTATCTTTCTCTTAGCATGGCAATAGTTCTACCTCATTTCTAACAAGCATTCATATTCTCTTAGTTAGGCAAGCAAACAGACGGATTCGTTTTAATGATAAGCTATGTGAGTTCTCTTATTAGCATACTGAGTTGGTTCTATCATTCTTCTTATGAAACAATCTTCTTAAGCAATAAGTATTCAAAAACTCAGATTCATTATTAAGTTATGCAAGAATCAAAGAATGCAGTTCTGCCAACTCACTTTGATCAATCGATCGGAAACTCTCCGAGAAGACTTTCGTTCGAGCAAACAAGGCGATATCACTTGTACATAGTGCCTACGAGGAGCGAGGCGCTACACATCGTGACTAGTATGATCAAATATTTCCTCCGGGTCGATACGGTTCCAGTGTCCCAGAATACCATTTTGAGGAAAGCCAAACCTTGTACACAAGTTATCCTAGACCATGCAAATGCATGAACAATTCATATATCATACAATGCATGAAATAAAACAGAAGAAGTAAAGCAGCAATATATATACTTATGTAACAGTTCATATTTTCTCAAGCCGTGTTCCAATTTTGGTATTCCGTAGGTCCAAACTCTATCCGAGGCACCAGGCCATAACCAACAACCAATTTTCTTTACAAAGAAACTCAAGTTATAAGGTATGCAAGCATATAATTAAGTTAGTCTACAAATCCCATGTTCCTTTCTTAGTGGCTGGCAAACATTGTAGCTAAGGATTTCCTAGGCGTCCAATCGGACATCATCGAGTGAATATTTGAAACATTAGAGATGTGGGCATGAAGAAGTAGGAAAGAAGGGTCCGAACCACTCACTGGCTAAGGAAAAAATGCTGAAACAAGGAGTCCCGTCTAGCGATGATCAAACGTCAATTACGCGGACTTGCAACAACATGAGCACCGAGTTAGAATCATTGCCTATCCTTCCTATCGAACTCCCCAAGAATCAAAGCTCCAAACGAGAAAGTCAACAACAAAAACCAAACAAATCGAAAGCAATACCAACTTAAAATCCCAAAGCGGCAATCTAGAAAACCAAGCAACAAAACACGAAAACTATTGGACTTGTTTCAATAGAGGCCTATCCATGAGTTGGACAGGATCATCGTATTCCGTCCGTGGCAAGAGGATGCCGAAGATCTAAACTATGACTCAGACAGACTAGCCACAAGCCCAATTACATAGTGCATATCCCGGTCGGATCAGGATTTGAGGCACAACAAATACTGGATACCCCGGCCTTGCTAGATATTATCCGTAGATTATTGCCTGCACAACAACACCATATGGTGGTACAACAAGAATAACAACAACATCATCAGCAACAATAACTCCAACAGCAGGAACAGAAAGTCTTGTTGAACCAAGGGTTGCAGATGGCCCTAGAACGAGGTGGGAGATCAAATTCTGGGGCATATGTTAGATTTTGCAAACTGAACCCTAGATATTTCGATGGCACAGAGGACACAATCACGACAGATGATTGGCTCTAGGATATTGAGACCATTCTGACAGCAGCTAAAGTTTTGGCTAAGGAACATGTTGACCTGGTTCGCCTACAACTTTACGATCTGGCAAGGGATTGGTGGGCCACGATGGAGGTAGGATTGAGACATCCTATTTTATGAAAGGATTTCAGGACCCAGTTCAGGGTGAAATACTTCAAAATTGTGGCTCAATGTGAGTTGCAACAAAGGTTCATTAATCTCAAGCAAGCTGGAAGGACAATAGATGGCTATGCGGCAGAGTTTTACTGACTAAGCAGATTTGCTGTAACCATGGTGGCAACAGAGTTAGAGAGAGCAATGAGGTTCCAACAGGGACTTCACTTAGAGATCTTACATATGGTAAAGGTGCACGACTACCAGACCTTCGAGGTGGTATTGATAGCAGCCAAGAGGGTTGAGCTTACTTCCTAGAGGATGGCATCCAGAAGAGTAGATCGAAAGAGGCCTCATGGACAGAATAATGAGGGAGGGCCAGTACCGCGAACGTCAGCACAATCCTCTGACATCCACATCCATGACGTGACACAGAGGAGGCCAGTGACCTCGACAGTGATGGCACCAACTCGACAACAGCAGCCGAGGTAGCAGAAGCAACAACAACAACAACAACGGGGAGTGCCGACAGGTTGTACCTACTATGGCAAGGGAGGTCATACTCGGGATATTTGATGGGCAGCTAACATACTATATTTGAGATATGGGAGCCCTAATCACAAGGTTGCCATATGCCAAATGATACAGAGACTAAGAGGGTCAGTACAACAGTTTTCTGCATTGCCAGCTCCGAGGGCAGTGCAGCAAGGAGGACCAGCAGTAGCAATACGGCCTTTAGCTCAGCGTCCGTTGCCAACACAGACCCAGCTTTATAGACATCAACAACAGCAGAATTAGCAGGGTCCTGACCACGACAGCAAGAAAGACAGCAACATGGAGCTCGACAAAGCCAAGGCAGGAACTTACCTTAATTTTGGAGGTAGCTATGGTGTCGGACGACGTAGTGACAGATAACATTTCTGTTACAACCTTTTCTGTCATAGTTTTAATTGATTTTTGAGTTTTGCACTCATTTATATTTGCACAATATGAGACACATATTTGATTAAAGTTTGAGGCATTGCCAAAGAGGCTGAATATACACACTGTCAATCGGATCGTAGAAGTTAGTAGGGTGTGCCAAGCATGTCCAGTCGTAGTATGTGGACATTTATTACCTGCAAAGTTGATCGAGTTTCCTATGGATAACTTTTGTAATACTCCGCTCTGTGTTGGCATTATGTATCAAGGTGAGTGGACAGAACTTCGTTCTCTGATTTTTTCATGCCTTAATAATGAATCTGATTTTTTGCTTGCTTATTTTCATAAGAGAATGATAGAACATGCCTTGCATACTAATAAACGAACTCACCTAGCTTATCTTTGAAACGAATATATCTGCTTAACTAAGAGACCCTGAAATGCCTGTCTAAGACTAAGTGTTTGCATGAACATGTTTCACTATCGCATATGCTCCGAGAGAACCATATTGTGTGCCTGAATGTATTCAAAGATAAGGTGGCTTACCCCGCAACAAATAAATATAGTCTAATGGTTCGTCTCATATGCATCCTCAAGTTTATTTGATAGTGTTTTCAGGCAATCGCATTAGTCGGACAATGGCTATTGGTGGAAAGCAACCATGCATCACGGCTGCTACAGAGATAGTGGAAAGCAACCATGCATCACGACTGCCAATAGTATCAGATAAATGAGTTATTGGTTAGCTGGATCAATCACTGCCGATCCTGAGATACTCGGGGACCGCGCTGCATATAAGATAGTTTATTGTGTTGGCTTGGATAGAGGACTGCCCCTAGATATGCATTGGTGTCTAGATATGCATTTGTCCCTAGAGTCTTTGAGTATAGCTCACGAGACACGCTGGACACACCCTGAAATAGAACAAACGGCTTATCTTGCTTGCTTATATCGAATATAAAACTCTGCTTTTAAAGATGTTTCCAAAATAATGTAATATGACTCTGTTCTTCTGCGGCATATAACAAATATAGGTAAAACTAGAAATATTACTAGTAATGTAATATTTTATAACATGATTACTTAGTGTTGGTTTTAGTGAATGCTTGCTTCTGTCCAGTTGTTTATACTCACCAGTACTTATAAAAGTGCTGACCCACCAACAGTTTACTTGCTTGCAGGTACTGGATCGTCCGAGGGAGCGATAGGCGTACCTCATCACCAAGACCCAGAAATTCTGGTTTCGATTGCCTAGAGCATGCTTTCGTATAGAGGGGCATAATGTATGAAATGATGCCTTTGTAAATAGAGAACCCAGTCCCTCGATTTGCCCCTAACATTCAGTTGGCTAAATGTATTGAATTGCAACAATGTCCCTTCGTTGCTTACTCGATTGATGCTATGATAGCCAAAATCTAACGATGTTGCCTTGTGCGGGTGCAACCCCAGGCTCGAACGATATTACGTCCCGGTATCAAACGACCATATGCGCCCCGTCGGTAGCGCCGAGGGGCGGTGATTCGTGTCTGGTACGCCAAGGCACGGTGATTCACGTCCAGTCCAGTGGGGAGAATGGTGGTCTGGGCGGCCCTCGGGTGGGGCATGACATAATGGTATCAGAGCAGATTTGATTCATTCTCAATCCGTTGCTATGACTCTGAGATTTGCTCGATATTGTATTACAATAGAATGTTCCATATAATAAGTCCATAAATATTCTCAAAGTTGTGCAAATGTTTTCTGGACTTGACTTAATTGTTTCGATTGAGTACGATGAGGGATGAAGGCTATCGCTACTCGGGATATCGAGAAGTTTATCCTTAAAGTTTCGAGGATAAAACTTTTTGCTGGTGGGTAAGTATGTAATACTCTGCTCTGCGTCGGCATTATGTATCAAGGTGAGTGGGCAGAACTTCGTTCTCTGATTCTTGTACTCCTTAATAATGAATCTGAGTTTTTGCTTGCTTGTTTTCATAAGAGAATGATAGAACCTGCCTTGCATGCTAATAAACAAACTCACCTAGCTTGTCTTTGAAACGAATATGTCTACTTAACTAAGAGACCCTGAATCGCCTGTCTAAGACTAAGTGTTTGCATGAATATATTCTACTATCGCCTATGCTCCAAGAGAACCATATCATATGCCTGGATGTGTTCAAAGATAATGCGGCTTGCTCCGCAACAAAGAAATATAGTCTGATGGTTTGTCTCGTCTGCATCCTAAAGTTTATTTGATAGTATTTTTATGCATTCGTATCGGTCAAACAAAGGCTATTGGTAGAAAACAACCATGCGTCATGGCTGCTACAGAGATAGTGGAAAGCAACCATGTGTCACGGCTGCCGATTGTATCAGATAAATGAGTCATTGGTTAGCTGGATCAACCGCCGTCGATCCTGAGATACTCGGGAACCGTACTGCATATAAGATAGTTCATTTTGTTGGCTTAGATAGAAGACTACCCCTAGATATGCATTGGTGTCTAGATATGCATTTTCCCTAGAATCTTTGAGTATAGCTCATAAGACACGCTGCGCACACCCTGAACCAGAATGAACGGCTTGTCTTGCTCGCTTATATCGAATATAAAACTCTATTTTTAAAGATGTTTCCAAAATAATGTAATATGACTCCGTTCTTCTGCGATATGTAACAAACATAGGTAAAACTAGAAAGATCACTAGTAATATAATATTTTATAACATGATTACTTAGTGTTGGTTTTAGTGAATGCTTACTTCTATTCAGTTGTTTATACTCACCAGTACTTATAAAAGTGCTGACCTACCAACAGTTTACTTGATTGTAGGTACTGGACCGTCCGAGGGGGCGATAGGCGTGCCTCATCCCCAAGACCCAAAAATTATGGTTTTGATTGCCTCGAGCATACTTTCGTATAGAGGGACATAATGTATAGAATGATGCCTTAGTAAACAGAGAACCCAGTCCCTCGATTTGTTATGAACACTCAGTTGGCTAAATGCATTACATTGCAACAATGTCCCTCCGCTGCTTACTCGATTGATGCTATGATAGCCAAACTCTAACGATGTTGCCTTGTGCGGGTGCAACCCCAGGCTCGCACGGCATCACGTCCCGGTATCAAACGGCCATATATGCCCCGTCGGGATCGCCAAGGCGCGGTGATTCGTGTACGGTTCGACGGAGAGAAAGGTGGTCCGGGCGGCCCTCGGGGCCGGGGCGTGACAACTTTGACGTTATCTTAAGCATGAACTGGTTGAGAGACAGTCATGCAACGATAAACTTTCGTGAGGGTAGAGTATTGTTTAGAATCCCCGGTCTAGAGGAGTTTGACCTTAGCAGAATAGCAAGAGACCATCATAAGGGAGGAGTCGCAACAGTAGCAAAGAAAGAAGACCCGCTGCCCAAGATAGTTGAAGAGTTCATAGATGTCCTTCCCAACGATCTTTCCAGATTACCCCTCAGTTAGAGCAGTAGAGTTATGTATAGAGTTGATGCCAGGAGCAGAACCAGTATCCCAGAAATTATACACAATGTCACCATCAGAGCTTGATTAGTTATATCGACACGTAGAAGAACTGAAGGCAAAAAAGTTTATTCGGATCAGTGGATCCCCGTAGAAAGCACCAGCAGTATTGGTGAAGAAGAACGATGGATCAACATGGCTGTGTATGGATTACAGGCGGTTGAATGCAGTGACAGTGAAGAACAAGTACCCATTACCTAGGATCGATGATTTGTTTGACCAATTAATGGAGCAAGAGTTTTATCCAAGACATATTTACGATCATGATATCATCAGGTGCGAGTCCGGGAGAAGGATATACCAAAGACAATATTTAGGTTATGATATGGGCATTACGAATTCTTAGTTATGCCATTCGGACTGACTAATGCTCTAACGATATTCATTGATTTGATGAACCGTATTTTCATGCCTTACTTAGACCAATTTGTGATAGTATTCATCGATGACATCCTGGTGTATTCTCGTAATGAGGAGGAGCATGAAGAATATCTCAGGATAGTGCTACAAACTTTGAGGGAGCACCAGTTGTCACGTCCCGATCCTGCAAGGGTCGATCGTCTTTGCTTGAGTCCTTTGCGGAATCGGTCGTCCTCGCTTGGGCGTGATATCGTGTGAGCCTGGAGTTGCACTCGCACAAGGCAAGAACGTGCAGTGATAGGAATCTATTTGAAACATAAGTTAGAAAATACATTCACAGATAGTTGAACACAAAGTATATGAAAAAAATATGATTTTCATTGATAATTCAGAGTAATTTAGATAGAGTTTACATTTAATGTGCCTCTCGGCTACTTGGTTTGCATTACAAAAGAAAAACTCAAAAGGTATAACGACCCGTTCCGCTCAACCTGGAGGGCCGATTCAAACGGCACAAGTGTAGCTATTCAACCGCCTTGCTCAGCGAGATGACTCGTTCGATGCAAAGGCATTTATGCTAGAATCTTCAATGGAGTCAAACTTAGGCTTTCTAGAGGCGCGTCCGGAGTCTCGCTCGACCGATGCGATACATCGCTAAGGTGGGTGGCCCCGGTAAACCTGTCTCTACTTAGCTGCACACTAATAAAAATGAATGTTACATGCTAGTTTACAGGCGATAACCTTTGTATGCTAATAAAATAGATGAACGCACATAGCTAAGGGGATAATCCCGCCTTATCATTGTATAGAACATGAAGATCTTACTTTCTATTTGCGTAGTCGGGATTGTTGAGTTGGAATGTAGTAACTTCTTTCATATATGCCATAAAGTAGTGTGAGTCATACTGAGGTGTTGCACCGCACGGAACATGACATGGGATGGAGTAAAAATTATGTTGCATGCATAGACGAGAAAGGCTATAAAGTAGTCGTTCCGAGTTAGGAGATGGAAGGAAAGGAAGGTACTCAAGGCAGATCATCGAGGCAATCTCTAATCAGGGAGCTGCGTAAAGAAGAAAATATTCGAGTGTAGTCTTCGGCAAAGATTATCCGAGATTCGTCCTCGGCTAGGATTGGAAGTGGGGGAGTAGTTGCATGGTCACGGACAACTAGTTGCGCACCAGGTAGAGAGAGTCATCGACACGATTGCTGAGGCATCCGAATCGTGTCGGCTCGGGAGGACAGTGCCAATGTAGTCCTGGCGATACGCTAGCTGATGACTAGCAGGCAAGAGCGGGACATCCAGCAAGGCTTGCTACTGACATGGATGGTCTTCGACTCGTTAGACGGCTAGTGTCACGCCCCGATTTCACCCAACCGATAATCGTCCTCCGGGTGTGATGCCGTGCACGAGTAGGGCGTGCGTGCACAAGGCCTAGGCATAATGAGTATCTTTAGAACATATGCAACAGAGTACGCAAATAAGGTAACACACATTGAGGCATAGAAAAGTTTTCTTTTTATTGATAATGAATATCTGTTTACAGACTCTTGACCCAAAACGAGAAGGATGCCACACGGGCTTAAAACTTGGATACAAAATGAGAAAGCCGTTCCCATACATCACATCCTTTTACTAAAACTTTAAAAGACATTATAGACACCTGCTGGCGAAGTTATTGCCTTGCCACGGAGCCGCATATAAGGGTTGTGCTGGCTCCAAGTGCATTGTACAAGCTTCAAAAGTCACTAACAGAATGCGTCAGATACTGGACTGGTTGGAGAAGGAAGAAGCTTCAGCTCCTCGCCACGTCGCTCGGGCTCAGGGAACCTGCTGCAACGAGGGTCAGTACTATAAAAAGTACTGGTGAGGGCGAGCTAACCCAACTAACCAAATCCAAGTTTTGTTCATATGAAACATGCAATTTTATTGTGGTCTTTTTATCTTGCCTTAGTTTAATTTACATGCAAGCATTGAATATATTCGATTTACAGAACAAACGTGCTACCGTCAGGTAACTTTTACCTTCCCGTCTGAACTGCCAGCAAAATACTTACCACATTCTTTCCTGCCACGAAGACACCATTAGTTTGAGCAAGTAATACAGAAATATATGTATATTGGATCATGGCATATCATTGCCACCGTGGACAATAGCTACAGTAAGTGGTGACCCTTGTAGCTCGGGTAGCAAGCCCCGCTATAAGGCCTCCCCTGCCTTACCCGTGCTAGTCTTGCTAGCGTAGCTATCCGAGTTCCGCCCGAAACAAATCGGCCATAGTGCCCCGGGCGCCGTTCACAGAAACTAAACCTTGTGCATAAGTTGTCCGACCGAACTACGCATTTATACTAAATCAATAGATAAAGCATTCAAATCGCAAGAATGTATACATCTACTTTAGCATAGTGCATTGGCATAGTCTTCCTGTCCAAGTGATTGCATTTCAATATAGTTTGCACAATACATCCGTACAGTTATATAGAATAAGTTCTAGCTACAACTAAAACATGAATATATAAATGCATAGCGGACAAGCACGCGTCAATGAGATCGTTTGAGCATTCTAAGTGACAAGAATTTCAAGTGTTTCAAGTCTAACTCATCTTCCTCTTGACTCAGTTTTATTCTTATTATGATATCGTTGGAGCGGGATGCATAATAAGTCAATTATTATTTAGAGTGAAGACTTGGCAGAAGGGTGCTAATTGAAATAAAGTCACTCACAAGTTGGAGAACTAGGAGAGAAAAGGAAGAACTTCAAGACTTCGCGCGTGCGTCGTCTACCCGATCACCTGCACGCACCAACAGATGATCAATATCTCCTGCTTCGATCTTCGAGGTTCGATATAAAATTGCGAGATCCTAAGAACGAAAGCAATAAAATCTATCAAAACCGTTCAAGAAAATGCAAGTCATAAAACCAACAAGAAAGCAACTAAGCGACACAAAAACGGGCAAGGAAACCAGCGCAACGGAAAAGCCCCTCTCGACTCTGCCGCCGAGTCCTTCCTTGAGGCACGATCCATTGAATAAGGGACCTGATTTCAAAGAAACCAATCCATAATGAGGAAAGGATCTTGATTCAATCTGTCCCGACCGAACGTCGCAAGTATTTCTTGGCCGCGCTCCCCGAATAGGGGAAACGGGGCATTACAGCTAGGAGGCCCAGCAAGGCTAGCAACCGAGCTGGGAAGACAGCCGTCCATAGTAGATTATCTCCAATATAGCTAGCAGAGCCAGTGACCTTCATATAGATAAGTCATGTTTGCATAGCGGCTATCCGTATTATGAAAAAGAGAAACGGGAAGGAGTGCGTTGTACGATATTTTGTATAATTAGAATGGATGCATGGTATCACACATAGTTCTAGTAAAATGGGTTATGAGGCAGAGGCATGACATAACACTTGGGTTTCATAGTTGATCCTTGCTATTCCGTAGATCATTGTTTATATTGCTCCGTAGATCATTGTTTATATTGCTGCATATGACAGGGAGGCAGAATGGAAAGAAATGGTAAGGTAAACTCAATTGTTCATTATTATGACACTCTTGAGCTGACACGGAGATTACTTTCTTTATATTGCCATGTAATTGATCCTAAGGCAAAAGAATAAAAAGACAACAAAACCGGTCGGTACACATAACTAATGAAAGTGCTTGTTTTATAGCGTGGGCGAGAGGCCTCCCCACCAGTACATTCAATGTACTGACATCCATCCAGTCTGCATGCAGGTGTAGAGAAAACTCGTACGGATTCGGAGATCGCTTAACGCAATGAGGCGTCGGACCGCACTTGGCATCTTGGAGCGTGGCGCACGGACCTGGAGCTCACATATATGAGACATAATGTATGGGAACATCATCATCCAGATCGTTTGTATTTGTTCTAAGCCTAAGGGCATATTCATTGTATAAGAGAGAGAGAGAGAGAGAGAGAGAGAGAGAGAGCATGAGCGATTTGTAATCTTGGCCTAGCGTCGCTTGTAATCTTTACTTTATATCAATAAAGAGCTTGATTTGGATTCAATACTTGTGTTCATTTTGTGCTTCCGCAATGACGACTCTGTGAACTAGTTATCAACGGCCGTTTCGGTATTTGCCTAGCGCGGGCGCAACCCCTGGTTCGTGCGGCATCGCGTCCCGATGGAAACGTAAGTCCCGTGGGAGTGCTGGCGCGATGATTCGCGCCTAGCGGGGACGGCCGAGTTCGGCGGAAGATCAGGGCATGACATATTGGTATCAGAGCACGGCTTTACATCCTTGGGATTCGTTTCGATTCTCTCAGTTTTGAACTTGTGTATTGAAAGAAGTGGAAGATGCTCTCTCTCGATGCTTCGATGGATGTTCCATACAATAAGTCTAAATATTTTCGGAAAGTGCGTGTGAATTATACGATTGCTTGAACGGAATTATGATGCGATGGCTTTTGTCCCAACCTGTGAAAGACATTGTGAGAGTAGACTCGTGTTATAATCGGCAAGTTATATATCTATATGAAAACACCAAGCGAGTAGAGTGCGAGATAAGAATATCGTTCAGACAGTGGTCTATGCACATGGCCTTTTGGCCAAGTTGTGTTGAGTATCGTGCACCAAGACCCTTGGTGCTAGTGAGTTGCAGCGAGATTTAGATATTGTTCGGATAAGAATAAAGTTTGACTTATAGGAAAATCGATAGAGACGTTATCGGAGTGCCGCTAAGGCGAGTAATAGGAATGGTGTATGAAATTTTTAGATATAGTTTGGACGATTATTCATAGCGATAAGTTATGATTTACAACATATTTGTATGGTGGACTATCGATAGGGGTACATACGAGTCTAAGTTCGTTAACGCGACAAATAGAGATCGTGCTGGAGTTCTAAGGAACGAATTGGGAATATGAGTGAAGGATGCGAACGCGGTTCAGGAGTTATTATGATGACTCGATTCCTGAGTGGTGTATATAATAAGTCCCTGGTTCGAGTATGCAAATTATGGATATAATGAGTTATATAGATTTATGGAGTATGACTCGAACCCTGAGTGGTGTATTGGTCGGCTTAGAAATGCTCTAACGAAGTCGTGGATTCGGAGAGTTAAACGGGTCTAGCGGCAAGCGATAAGATTGGGTAAAGCCTTATTATAAATAAACAATGCCTAGCAAGTAAGCAAACTCGGAGGAAGCATGCAATATTTGGTTCGAACGAGTTACAATGAGTTGAATAAGGGATAAGGTATACATCGAATAGGAATTCGGGGCAATTGGAATTGATATCATGGTCGAAAAAACTTAGAGGATTGTACGAGTGATTTTGAGTTGAAACAAGCAAATTAAAAACTTGAGTTGAGATAGAATAATCGGGGATGCGATCGGAATTAGTGCAATTGAAAATAATGGAGCAAACGAATAATAGCGTACAAGAAAATTTTGGATTTGAGTAGGATATCGCTCGATAGAGTTCGGTTTGAGTACAAATGCGATTGTTTCAAATTTTAGAAGATTTTTAGACCATAACAATGGTTGGAAGATAGTATGGATTGATGCAAGTCAGTAAAATTATGATTTTGATGGATCAAGTTAAGTGTAACACACCGTTCCGTTCTAGCGGACTGCCGACTCAATCGGTGCCTACCGTAAAGTTGGATGCCTTTCCTGCGGAGATAAGGGCATGAATCTTTTGTAGGAACGGATCATCCTTCTGAGCGGTCTTTACTTTTTGTAACAAATCAGGTTCGAGGCACAGTTGTGCCAGTTGCCCCGACTTCTTGTACCTGATCTTTAGAGTAATACCCAAGGATCCAAGATCCCGGCGCAGTATATCGTTGATAGGCAAGCTCCCCACGAACACTCGACTCAGTGCGTCAGCTACTATGTTTCCTTTACCAGGCATGTATCTGATCATGATATCGAAGTCGCTAAGGAGTTCAAGCCATCGCCGATGCCGAAGATTCAAATCCTTTTGAGTGTACAAATATTTCAAGCTCTTATGATCCGTGTATATTTCACACGGTACGCCATAAAGGTAATGGCGCCACAGCTTGAGTGCAAACACTACCGCGGCAAGTTTGAGATCATGCGTTGGGTAGTTCTGCTCGTGAGGCTTTAGTTGTCTTGATGTAAAGGCTATCACCTTATCCCTTTGCATCAGAACACATCCCAGTCCCCTTCTCGATGTGTCACTGTAAATTTTGAAATTATCTGGTCCGTTTGGCAGAGTGAGAATTGGGGCAGAGATGAGGTGCTGCTATAACTCTGCAAACGAAGCTTCACAGTCGTCCGTCCAAGTAAAGTTTGCACCCTTCCGTGTGAGCTGAGTCAAGGGCGAAGCAATTCTAGCAAAATTTTGTATAAACCTACGGTAGTACCCTGCCAGTCCAAGAAAACTTCGGATATCGCTAGCTAACTCCGGACGTTTCCACTGCGTAATGGCTACTACCTTCTTCGGATCAACTGAAATGCCTTCCGAGGAGATGATATGTCCCAAAAAGGCTATACTGTCTAGCCAGAATTCATATTTACTTAATTTGGCATACAACTTGTTGTCTTGAAGGGTTTGCAGCACCATCCGCAGGTGTCCTGCGTGCTCATCCCTAGTCTTCGAGTACACCAAGATGTTATCGATAAAAACCACCACGAATTTATCGATGAAAGGCCGAAATACACGGTTCATTAAATCCATGAATAGGCAGGTGCATTTATCAGTCCAAACGGCATCACTGAGAACTCGTAATGTCCGTATCGGGTTCGAAAGGCAGTCTTCGGCGTGTCTTCGGGCTTAATCTTCAGCTGGTGGTAACCTGAGAGAAGATCGACCTTAGAGAACACCGTTGTCCCCTGTAGCTGATCAAACAAGTCATCTATCCATGGCAAAGGATATTTGTTTCTGATTGTGACTTTGTTCAATTCTCTGTAGTCAATGCAAAGGCGTAACGTTCCATCCTTCTTCTTTACGAAGAGCACAGGCGCGCCCCAAGGAGACACGCTCGGACGGATGAACCCACGATTAAGTAATTCCTGGAGCTGGCATTTCAATTCCATCAGTTCTGCAGGGGCCATTCTTTACGGAGGGTTGTAAATCGGCTGCGTGTTTGGGAATGTATCGATAGTGAATTCAATCTCTCGGTCGGGCGGCATGCCGGATAGTTCGCTCGGAAACACATCGGGGAACTCCGCCTCAACGGAAGTAGACTCGACGTTTGCGTAGCCCGGCCGTGTGTCCCAAACCGACGCTAGAAATCCCTCGCAGCCTGAGTGGAGCATTCGCCGAGCAGATATTGCAGATATCACCATGCAGGCCCTAGTCGCGTCAGTGGCTGGACTACTAGTGTAACAGAATACGGCTTCTCCAGGTAGGCAGAAAATGACTCATTTCTCTGCACACTCTATAGTTGTTGAGCACGCGCTGAGCCAATCCATTCCCAAGATGATATCGTAGTCCCGAACATCTAGGACTAAAACATCAAGTGACAGCTTTCTCTTCCCAATACAGATATAACCGCCTTGGCATACTGAACAGACAGGGATTTTCGTACCAGATGGGGTGCTAACACTTAAATCTAAATGCAACGGAGTCATTTTTACATTGTTCTCCACGGCAAAATTTGTGGAAATAAAACTATGTGTTGCACCTGAATCAAATAGAACACGAGCAGGTATATTATTGAAAAGCAAAGTATCTGACACGACGGTATCCGAAGCTAGAGCTTCTTCCCGTGTCATGGTATAGACCCGGCCTTGAGCCTGATTACGCCTTTGCTGAGGCGCCACTCGATTTGCCTGAGGCACCGGAGTCTGATTCTGTTGTTGAGGTGGAAGGACCGGACAATTAATGATCTGGTGGCTAGGATCGCCACAACGGAGGCATGTGCCAATCTTACGGCGATAATCTTTTTCGATATGCCCTGGCTTCCTGCAAAAGTTGCAGGTCTTGTTGGTGTCTCCACGCTGTTTACCGCCATTATTTGGATGCTTTGCAGTGTTGTTTCCTCTAACATTGCCTTGGCATTTGTGATTGAAAGTTTGCACAGCGCCGGCAGCAACGTGAGGATACTGCGGTTCGAGGGAGAGGGCATGGTTTAAGACTTCCCTCATTATCTGATATTGTGGAACGACTACGTGCCCGTAGATGCCAGGACGTAGCCCCCCTTCGAATCGTCTAGCACGACTCGCTGCATCCGGTAGATAAAAACTAGCAAATTTGGCCAGTTTGTTGAATTCTGCCGAGTATTGCTTTACCGTCATGCTTCCCTGCCGTAGTTGTACAAACTCGTTTTTTCGCTGACAGCGTACAGGCGGGGGAATAAACTCCTCCTCAAACGCGGCACAAAAAGTTGTCCATGTGGTCGCCTCCTCTCCATGGCCAAGTTGAAAAGATCGTCGATGCACGTCCCACTAGTCGTGCGCATTGAGGCAAAGCTGTAGTTGGGCATAGGTGACGCGCTTGTCTTCCGGCACTTTTAGGAGAGAAAAATGGTCTTCAAGCTCGGCGAGCCAATCTAGGGCCACGATCGGGTCCTCAGTCCCACTAAATGGCGTATTGCAGACCTTCTTGAAGTTACCAAAGGTGAAGGCAGTCACTTCCCTTGTCCTTGGCACTAGCGGAGTCTCTACTTCAAGGATTGGTTGGTCCACCGGAGTCGCTATCGTCGCTACGGACTGGTTGGAGGCCATAGTCTGAACAAGCTGCTGCAGGGTATCTATCTGCTTTTGTTGGACTGAGAGTCGGACCTCTAGATTGCTCTCGAACTTGGCTTGGCGGGCATCATCTCTCTATCGTTATGCTTCTAACATTTGCATCACCTGCTGAAGCAGATCTGATCGAGACATGCCCCGTTGGCTCCGAGAGCTTCCTGATATTCCGGAGCTGCTCTCCTGAGTCCGTGTCTCGCCCGGTGCTAGCGTTGATGGTTGTGCTTGCATCATTCCTTCAAAAGAAGGTAAATTACATCAGGATCATAAGGTATTATGGACTTATTGCATGAACGTATCTCATTTTGGCCTTAACGAGTTCAGGAGTTCGTACAGGAATTTGTCGTTAAGGGAACTTTTCCAGTTCAAGAGTCAAAGGAACTTTGAAGTTGTGCTCTGATACCAACATGTCATACCCCGATTCCGTGGAATCGATAGTCGTCCCCCGGGCGTGACCGCCGTGCGGGCCTAGGTGGCGCACCGCACAAGGCTCAGTATTTTCTTTTCGCATAGCGAGCACATATTCAGAGTACGCAGATTAAATGAACACAAAATTTGAAGCATGGAAAAGTTCTCTTTTTATTGATAATATGAACATCTTTTACAAACTCCCTGAGCTGAGTCATAAGGATTGCCTTTATGAGCTTACAAAAGTGTTGACACAAAATGAGATAGCAGTCCTGTACATTACATCCCTTACTAAACTCAAAATATAAGACCTTGGGTCGGAACGACGGCTTTGCCACGAAGCTGTATATTTGCTCGGTGGCTAGCTTCTTCTTCAAAATGCTTCTTCTTCAAAATGCTTCAAAAGGTTGGCACAGTCGAGGCGTGCCTACAGCTGGACTGGATTGGGGAATTTGTCTTCTGCTCCTCGCTTGGTTCTCCTTAGCGCGGGGAACCTGTTTCAACGAGGGTCAGTACATCAAAACGTACTGGTGAAGGCAAGCTAACCCAACTATACTAATCAACACATTGTTTTAATGAAGCATGCATATTTATTGTGGGTTTCTATCTTGTCTTAGTTCATTTTACAGCAAGAAATAGATATAGAAATCATTGAAATAACCCGCCACCGTTTGGTGACATTTACCTGCCCGTCTGAACCACCTGCATAATACTTACCTTGCCTTCCCTGCCAAGAAGACACAAGTTAGTAGCAACAGGTTTAAATATACGAGGGGATCACTGGCACGTTGCCATAATGGACGAGCTAGTCTCGGTACGGAGTGTCGTACGACGCATAGATCAGGGCGTCCCAAGGCATTCCGTCCTAGAGCAGGCGACTATCATGAGTTCCGTCCGGATTGGATCGGTGCCGGTGCCCCAGCGACCGTCCGCGGGAAGTAAGACCTTGTGCACA
This sequence comes from Iris macrosiphon, assembly GCA_036927795.1. NCBI lineage: Eukaryota > Viridiplantae > Streptophyta > Magnoliopsida > Asparagales > Iridaceae > Iris > Iris macrosiphon. The sequence continues at coordinate 200,703,050 of JAYESA010000004.1, read as the reverse complement.
AGTTGTCCGTAATCAACGCAATATACTAAGTTAGCAATCGAGGAAAATTAGGGCATATCAGGAGCAGGGCAGTAACAGGACAAGATTTACTTTAGCATAGTCTTCCTGTTCAGTTTATTGCATTCAAGATAAGTTCTATACATAGTACAATTTTAAGAAGAAATATACATTCTAACTTATATTTATGCATATGATGAACATTCCGAACAAACAAGCATGTAAGTAAGTAACCGTTCACAAGTTTTATTTGACAAGCATAATTCCCAAGTCTATTCCCTTATTATCTTGAAGTTTTTTAGTTATTAATTGGTATCGTCTGATCGGGGCAAGTACGAATACAAGATTCAGATGTGAAGACTAGCAAGAAGGGCCAGCTAATCGGGATGGTATCCACTCACTTAGTAGTTGGAAGGAAGAAGGAAGGAAGTGCTTTAGGAATCCGTTCGAGCGACGCCAACTGCTGGATCACCTGCATTGCCATGAACAGCTGATCAATACCTCTTCCACTCTTTCCATTATCGAAATTGAAGTGCAGTTCGAAGAACAAAAATAATGAAATCCATCAAAACCGTTCAAGAAATCTCAAGCAAATCCGAAAACCAACTCAAAGCACGAAAGCAACAAGCGACAGCAAAAACTAGGCAACAAAAGATGCAGCGGAGAGGTCCCTCCTGACTCTGCCGCTAAGTCGATCCCGGGGCACGGTCCACTGAATATGGGAATCGATTCCGAAGAAGCAAATCCATAAAGAGGATAGGTTCTTGTTTTAATCTATCCCGATCGAACGATACCGTCTTGTATTTCTTAGCCGCGCTCCCCGAATAGGGGGAACGGGGCACCACAAATAAGAATCCAATGCACCTAGCTAAGGGAATAATCCCAACTTGTATTGTTTATGCTTGAATATAAAAATTAAAATACTGCTTATATTTTGACCCTCGCATGCTAAGTCCCTTACGGTTTCATCCCTCGGCTTACCTTCGGGTCCGAGCAAACGTGTCTGCTTACGTTCCTTAGAAACGCATGTTTGTCTGCTTGTATGTTGCCATATTTTCATCCAAACCTCGGGAGACTACTAAGTAGTCATTCCGTGCATGGAAGAACCTGAAAGTGTCCGGGACCGTTAGGTCACCAAGGCAATTCTCGAACCAGGGAATTTGCACCATGAATGAATAAATCACTGAATCACAGCTCATGGAGCAAACTACTGAATCAATTGGCCTGGCAATCGATATACTACTGTGAACAATCATGCATGTACATTGAACATGATATGTCCTATTCTGAACTTGATTATGTGCCTAGCCAGACCTGAATACAGACCTGTATGTCGCGGACAACTCGAAAATGAGGCACCGTTCCACGGGCGGTCACCGGGGCACTGGGGCCGACCCGATCCGGATGGAACTCTACTGTTTAGTCATCATGGGCAAAGACGGAATAGTGTGGAGCGCATCCTGTACTCTCGCTGCACCCCATTCTCGTTAGAGACTAAAATTGGTAACTCTACTATTTAGTCATCCTGTGCAAAAGACGGAATGGTGTGGAGTGCATCATGTACTCTCGCTGCACCCCATTCTGGTTAGAGACTAAAATTGGTCCTTTATGGCTATGCCAGCGACAACTGTTCATATAGATAAGTCATCCTCGCTTAGCGGCTATCCGCGTGCGAGTCACTGCATCGCATCAATGAACACCTGAACGATCATGTTAAAATGACCCTCGTGCTTGCATATGCTATGCCCCTGAATGTTTATACTTGCCCGTGCTTGAATTAACAATATTGCCTTAAAGTTTGCCTTGGACAGGGAAGGAGATGGTAAGTTGGTAAGTCTCGCCGTATTTTCTCTCATGTCGCACGGCGCACTGCCACACGAATTAGGCTATTCAATACTTGTATGAAACTGATTCTAAGGCAACTAGAAAGACAACTTAATAGTTGTGCACGGAACTTATATTACGTGTTTGGATTTGTCGAGCGGGCGAGTAGCTTCCTCACCAGTGCATTCAATGTACTGATAATCCACCAGTTTGTATGCAGGGTGCGGGAGAACCTCATTCGGTGCGGATGCCTCCATCGCGCGTGCTAAGGCGTGAAGATCACTCTGAAGCATCTATGCGTCCGAAACTGAAGTACATATACAAGACATAATATTGTGAACATTGCCTGTATATCGCCCGAACATCGCCTGATCATCGCCTGTACAATCATCCACAATTGTAGCTACTTGGCACGCTTTTACTGTTTCAGAGAGAGAGGCTTGAGCGACTTATAATCTCGGCTATACGTCGCCTGTAACACTTATTTATATCAATAAAGAGCTTGCTTTACTTTAACTTGTGTTATTCAATGCTTCCGCTATATTGTCGACTCAGTGAACCTGTTACCGATCGTCTATGCGTTCATGACTCCACTGTACTCGGACAATATGTGCGACTCTGTGGCTTAAAACTCTTACCGCCAGCCAATAGACCACGGCCTTGCATGGGCTTGGCTCATACTCGTGCGGCATCTCGCCCGGATGGGTCAAAGCGATCGTCCCGCGGGAGCGCTGGCGAGGGTGATCCCGCCTAACGGGGACGGCCGAAATAGCCTGCGGGAGATCGAGGCATGACATAATGGTATCAGAGCTTGGCTTCTATGCCTTTGAACTTCACTTTGATTATTACAGCTTTGAAAGCTCGTTCGTGGGTTATGTGCACGCTCTCTCTCAATGCCTCGATGGGATGTTCCAACAATAAGTCTAAATACTTTGCACAGGTTGGCACAAAGGCCACTCGCAGCACAGCAATATACAAGCAAGCATATCATAATATTCAAAACCCTTGAGAGTATCGCAGTAGCTTGTCCGATTTTCACTAACCCTAAGTTTGGTTGAATGCATCTATTCGAGGGACGCCTTGAACTAGTGCACCATCCAAGACTTAAGAAAAGGTAAAACTTGAGTGCTAAGACTTCGCTATCACTAAGCTGGTTGACGTGCTCACGCTAGAGGGGCCCTTCGAAAGTGCGCACGATCCAGTCTAAGCGATATACTGATTTTGACGCTTGTGCAAGTGAATATCCAATTGAACAAGTATAACGACTTGTCTAGGATTGCCTCAACCCTAGATTACTGCTTGTCCTCAGTAAGTCTCGAGGACGAGACTTTTTCTAGTTGGGTAGGATGTAACACCCCGTTCCGTTCTAGCGGACTGCCGACTCAATCGGCAAAAGTGCAACTGTCCCGACCCACTTTGCCTCAAACGAGAAGCAAAGGATATCCAGACTTGTCCCTACAAGAATTCGTCTTAGGCTTTCATAGGCTCGCTTGACGTATCACTCTACCGAGGCGAATCATCGCTAAGGTGGGTGGCTACGGTGAACTTGTCTTTGCTTAGCCAGCACACATAAAATTTGGAATATTCATGCTAGTCGCTAGGTGAATCACCCCCTGCGTGCTAATAAGAATCCAACGCACCTAGCTAAGGGAATAATCCCAACTTGTATTGCTTATGCTAGAACATGGAAATTGAAATACTGCTTATATTCAGACCCTCGCATGCTAAGTCCCTTACGGTTTCATCCCTCGGCTTACCTTCGGATCCGAGCAAATGTGTCTGCTTACGTTCCTTAGAAATGCATGCTTGTCTGCTTGTATGTTGCCATATTTTCATCCAAATCCCGGGAGACTACTAAGTAGTCGTTCCGTGCATGGAAGAACCTAAAAGTGTCCGGGACCGTTAGGTCACCAAGGCAATTCCCGAACCAGGGAATTTGCACCCTGAATGAATAAATCACTGAATCACAGCTCGTGGAGCAAACTACTGAATCAACTGGCCTGGCAATCGATATACTAATATGAACAATCATGCCTGTACATTGAATATGATATGTCCTATCCTGAACTTGATCCTGTGCCTAGCCAGACCTGAATACAGACCTGCATGTCGCGGACAACTCGGAAATGAGGCACCGTTCCACGGGCAGTCACCGGGGCACTGGGGCCGACCCGATCCTGATGGAACTATACTGTTTAGTCATCCTGTATAAAGACGGAATAGTGTAGAGCGCATCTTGTACTCTTGCTGCACCACATTCTTGTTAGAGACTAAAATTGGTAACTCTACTGTTTAGTCATCCTGTGCAAAAGATGAAATGGTGTGGAGCGCATCCTGTACTCTCGCTGCACCCCATTCTCGTTAGAGACTAAAATTGGTCCTTTATGGCTATGCCAGCGATAACTGTTCATATAGATAAGTTATCCTCGCTTAGCGGCTATCCGCGTGCGAGTTATTGCATCGCATCAATGAACACCTGAACGATCATGTTAAAACTACCCTCGTGCTTGCATATGCTATGCCCCTGAATGTTTATACTTGCCCGTGCTTGAATTAATAATGTTGCCTCAAAGTTTGCCTTGGACAGGGAAGGAGATGGTAAGTTGGTAAGTCTCGCCGTATTTCCTCTCATGTCGCACGGCGCACTGCCACACGAATTAGGCTATTCAATACTTGTATGAAACTGATTCTAAGGAAACTAGAAAGACAACTTAATAGTTGTGCACGGAACTTATATTACGTGTCTGGATTTGTCGAGCGGGCGAGTAGCTTCCCCACCAGTGCATTCAATGTACTGATAATTCACCAGTTTGTATGCAGGGTACGGGAGCACCTCGTTCGGTGCGGATGCCTCCATCGCGAGTGCTAAGGCGTGGAGATCACTCTGAAGCATCGATGCGTCCGGAACTGAAGCACATATACAAGATATAATGTTGTGAACATCGCCTGAACATCGCCTGAACATCGTCTGATCATCGCCTGTACAATCATCCACAATTGTAGCCACTTGGCACGCTTTTACTGTTTCAAAGAGAGAGGCTTGAGCGACTTGTAATCTCGGCTATACGTCGCCTGTAACACTTATTTATATCAATAAAGAGCTTGCTTTACTTTAACTTGTGTTATTCAATGCTTCCGCTATATTGTCGACTCAGTGAACCTGTTACCGATCGCCTATGTGTTCATGACTCCGCTGCACTCGGACAATCTGTACGACTCTGTGGCGTAGAATTCTTACCGCCAGCCAATGGACCACGGCCTTGCACGGGCGTGGCTCACGCTCGTACAGCATCACGCCCGGATGGGTCAAAGCGTTCGTCCCGCGGGAGCGCTGGCGAGGGTGATTCTCGCCTAGCGGGGACAGCCGAAATATCCTGCGGGAGATCGGGGCGTGACATTAAGCGGTAACAGATGTCATGCCCCGATCTCCCGCAGGCAATCGGCCGTTCCTGCTAGGCGGGAATCACCCTCGCCAGCGCTCTCGCGGAACGATCGCTTGACCCATCCGGGCGTGATGCCGCACGAGCGTGATCCACGCCCGTGCAAGGCCATGGTTCATTGGCTGGCGGCAAGAGTTCTAAGCCACAGAGTCGCACAGATTGTCCGAGTGCAGCGGAGTCATAAACGCATAGACGATCGGTAACAAGTTCACTGAGTCGACAATATAGCGGAAGCATTGAAACACAAGTTAAAGTAAAGCAAGCTCTTTATTGATATAAATATGTGTTACAGGCGGCGTATAGCCGAGATTTACCAGTCGCTCAAGCCTCTCTCTCTGAAACAGTAAAAGCGTGCCAAGTGGCTACAATTGTGGAATGATTGTACAGGCGATGATCAGGCGAGTTCGGGCTATGTTCATAATATTATGTCTTGTATATGTGCTTCAGTCCTAGACGCACCGTTGCTTCGGAATGATCTCCACGCCTTAGCACGCACGAAGGAGGCGTCCGCACCAAACGAGGTTCTCCCGTACCCTGGACACAAACTGGTGGATTATCAGTACATTGAATGCACTGGTGGGGAAGCTACTCGCCCGCTCGACAAATCCAAACACGTAATACAGGTTCCGTGCACCAACTATTAAGTTGTCTTTCTAGTTGCCTTAGGATCAGTTTCATGCAATATTTGAATAGCCTAACTCGTGTGGCAGTGCGCCGTAAAACATGAGAGGAAACACGGCGAGACTTACCCTTTGGCCTTCCCTGTCCAAGGCAAACATTGTTAATTTAAGCACGGGCAAGTATAAGCATTCAGGAGCATAGCATATGCAACATGAAAACACGAGAGTCATTGAACGGGACAATATTTGGTGTGCTCAGTTGTTCTTCGATGCGATGCAATGACTCACACGCCGATAGCCGCTAAGCGAGGATGACTTATCTATATGAACATGAGTCGCTGGCATAGCCATAAAGGACTAATCCCAGACGAGAATAGAATGCAACGAGAGCACACGATGCGCTACGAACCATTTCGCCCGTACACGATGGATTTGCACATGTAGTCCAAGGCCAAGATAGAATGCAACCAAGTACACGATATGCTACAAACCATCTTGCCAGCACACGATAGACTACACGTGATGTGGTCCTAGGCCAAGTGGAATGCAACCAAAGTACACGATATGCTACAAACCACTCGCCTGTACACGATGGACCACACTTGAAGTTCCATCCGGATCGGAGCGATCCCAGTGCCCCGGTGACCGTCTGTGGAACTATGCCTCGTTTCCGAGTTGTCCGCGACATGCAAGTCAGGGTCAATACAATTTCAGGCAACACGAGTACGTGATTTATTTGGCCAATCTCAGGCAATACGAGTACACGAGATACACGAGAACACGTGTGCACTAGAACACGAGAACACGAGTGCACGGGAACACGAGTACACGAGTACATGAGATACTTGAGTCTTGATTCTGTACAGTGAATATATTGCCTTGATGCATTTCCCTGGTTCGGGGCTGCCTTGGGTGACCTAACGGTCCTGGATACTTGCAGGATCAATCATGCACGGAACGACTACTTAGTAGTCTCCCGGAGTTTGGATAAAAATAAGGCAACATTCAAGCAGACAAGCATGCGTTTCTAAGGAACATAAACAGGCACGTTGCTCAGACCCGAAGGTAAGCCGAGAGAGTTAGATCGCTAGGGGACTTGGCATGCGAGGGTCTGAATATAAGCAGTATTTTAATTTCTATGTTCTTGCAAGCAATACAAGTTGGAATTATTCTCTTAGCTAGGTGCATTAGATTTATTAGCATGCAGGGGGTTATTCACCTAGCGACTAGCATGTATCATTTTAGATTTTATGTGTGCTGGCTAAGCAAAGACAAGTTCACCGTAGCCACCCACCTTAGCGATGATTCATCTCGGTAGAGCGATACGCCTGAGCGAGCCTCTGAAAGCCTAAGCTGAATTCCTGTAGGGACAAGTCTGGATATCCTTTGCTTCTCATTTGAGGCAAAGCGGGTCGGGATAGTTGCACTATTGCCGTTTGAGACGGCAGTCCGTTTGAGCGGAACGGGGTGTTACATCCTACCCAACTTAGAAAAAGTCTCGTCCTCGAGACTTACTAAGGACAAGCAGTAATCTAGGGTTGAGGCAATCCTAGACAAGTCGTTATACTTGTTCATTTGGATATTCACTTGCACAAGTGTCGAAATCAGCATATCGCTTAGACTGGATCGTGCGCACTTTCAAAGTGCACTTCTAGCGTGAACACGTCAACCAGCTTAGTGATAGCGAAGTCTTAGCACTCGAGTTTCACCTTTCCTTAAGTCTTGGATGGTGCACTAGTTCAAGGCGTCCCTCGAATAGATGCATTCAACCAAACTTAGAGTTAGTAAAAATCGGACAAGCTACTGCGATACTCTCAAGGGTTCACACAGGTTGGCACAAAGGCCACTCGCAGCATAGCAGCATACAAGCAAGCATATCAATCAAAACGCATTTTGAAAGTATTTAAACTTATTGTTGGAACATTCCATCGAGGCATTGAGAGAGAGCGTGCACATAACCCACGAACGAGCTTTCGAAACAGAGATATTCGAATCAAAGTCCAAAGGCGTAGAAGCCAGGCTCTGATACCAACATGTCACGTCCCGATCTCCCGCAGGCAATCGGCCATTCCCGCTAGACGGGAATCACCCTCGCCAGCGCTCCCGCGGAACGATCGCTTGACACATCCGGACGTGATGCCGCACGAGCATGATCCACGCCCGTGCAAGGCCATGGTTCATTGGCTGGCGGCAAGAGTTCTAAGCCACTAAGTCGTTATCCAAGATCAGCGGAGTCATGAACGCATAGGCGATCGGTAACAAGTTCACTGAGTCGACAATATAGCGGAAGCATTGAAACACAAGTTGAAGTAAAGCAAGCTCTTTATTGATATAAACATGTGTTATAGGCGGCATATAGCCGAGATTTACCAGTCGCTCAAGCCTCTCTCTGTGAAACAGTAAAAGTGTGCCAAGTGGCTACAATTGTGGAATGATTGTACAGGCGATGATCAGGCGAGTTCGGGCTATGTTCACAATATTATGTCTTGTATATGTGCTTCAGTCCCGGATGCACCGTTGCTTCGGAGTGATCTCCACGCCTTAGCACGCACGAAGGAGGCGTCCGCACCGAACGAGGTTCTTCCGCACCCTGCACACAAACTGGTGGATTATTAGTACATTGAATGCACTGGTGGGGAAGCTACTCGCCCGCTCGACAAATCCAAACACGTAATATAGGTTCCGTGCACCAACTATTAAGTTGTCTTTCTAGTTGCCTTAGGATCAGTTTCATGCAATATTTGAATAGCCTAACTCGTGTGGCAGTACGCCATGCAACATGAGAGAAAATACGGCGAGACTTACCCTTTGGCCTTTCCTGTCCAAGGCAAACATTGTTAATTTAAGCACGGGCAAGTATAAGCATTCAGGAGCATAGCATATGCAACATGCAAACACGAGAGTCATTGAACGGGACAATATTTGGTGTGCTCAGTTGTTCTTCGATGCGATGCAATGACTCGCACGCAGATAGCCGCTAAGCAAGGATGACTTATCTATATGAACATGAGTCGCTGGCATAGCCATAAAGGACTAATCCCAGACGAGAATGGAACGCAACAAGAGCACACGATGCGCTACGAACCATTTCGCCCATACACGATGGATTTGTACATTTAGTCCAAGGCCAAGATGGAATGCAACCAAGTACACGATATGCTACAAACCATCTTGCCAGCACACGATAGACTATACGTGATGTGGTCCTAGGCCAAGTGGAATGCAACCAAAGTACACGATATGCTAAAAACCACTCACCTGCACACGATGGACCACACTTGAAGTTCCATCCGGATCGGAGCGGCCCCAGTGCCCCGGTGACCGTCCATGGAACTATGCCTCATTTCTGAGTTGTCCGCGACATGCAAGTCAGGGTCAATCCAATTTCAGGCAACACGAGTACGTTATTTATTTGGCAAATCTCAGGCAACACGAGTACACGAGATACACGAGAACACGCGTGCACTAGAACACGAGAACACGAGAACACGAGTGCACGGGAACACGAGTACACGAGTACACGGGATACTTGAATCTTGATTCTGTACAGTGAATATCTTGCCTTGATGCATTCCCCTGGTTTGGGGCTGCCTTGGGTGACCTAACGGTCCCGGATACTTGCAGGATCAATCATGCATGGAATGACTACTTAGTAGTCTCCCGGAGTTTGGATGAAAATAAGGCAACATTCAAGCAAACAAGCATACGTTTCTAAGGAACATAAACAGGCACGTTGTTCAGACCCGAAGGTAAGCCGAGAGAATTAGATCGCTAGGGAACTTGGCATGCGATGGTCTGAATATAAGCAGTATTTCAATTTCCATGTTCTAGCAAGCAATATAAGTTGGGATTATTCCCTTAGCTAGGTGCGTTGGATTTATTAGCATGCAGGGGGTTATTCACCTAGCGACTAGCATGTATCATTTCAGATTTTATGTGTGCTGGCTAAGCAAAGACAAGTTCACCGTAGCCACCCTCCTTAGCGATTATTCGCCTCGATAGAGCGATAGCCTGAGCAAGCCTCTGAAAGCCTAAGCTGAATTCCTGTAGGGACAAGTCTGGATATCCTTTGCTTCTCGTTTGAGGCAAAGCGGGTCGGGACAGTTGCACTATTGCCGTTTGAGACGGCAGTCCGCTTGAGCGGAACGGGGTGTTACAACAGATTTGGCTTAGTGTTTGGAAGAACAATCTTGAAATCAAGTTCAGAAAGATAACATTTAAAATTTGTCCCAGCGAGAATAATTATTCTGCTGGAGCGCCAGCGTGGTGATCTCATGTACGGCGGGGATAATCGAACTCAAGGGAACATGTTCGATGATTATTCCAAACGAACTCGATGAATGGAACGTATCAAACAGGATAGACTTGCGTTTGGGATTTGAACTTAGTTGTTTGAGGAATGCTAAGAGTAGACTAAGAAACGATCAAATAGTAATATTGAAGTTGGACGGTTTGGCTAGGCGAACTTGGATGGCGGTAAGAACGGTTGTTAGAAGAACATGGCTTGGTGGATCAATGTAAAACTTGGGATAAAATGAAAGGTGACGATAAGGTGTCTGTTCGTTCGATCATAACCATAACGATTGACCTTCTTGTCTTGTACGAGTATGACTTCGCTCGCACATGCATCACGTCCGGATTAGGACAATCATTCCGCGGGAGCATTGGCGTAGTGATATCACGTCCGACGGAGATGATTGAACTTGTGGGAGACCGGAACGTGATAATTAAAGGATCATTTTAACTTGTGGTTCGATACGATAAGACAAGTTTCAGGATACAAATGAATCCAAGGATTTTTGGTGAGGAGTTAGTCTAGAATATGAAATATGATGTACGGGATGGTTTTATGAACGGAATACGCAGATCGAGTTGGATGACTTAGAGTTTATGATATGCATCGATGATTTATAATAGAATTATGGCTTAGTGATACAGGTGTAGAAAAGGAAGGATTGGTAAATTCTATCAAATATGATGAAAGAGAGTGTGTGCGAATCGATGGGTTGCACCTGCAACGTGGACGTATCATGGGTTCGGTTGAACGAACGTGTTGGTGTGATAGGATGATCTGTGCCAGATGTTTAGAAATCTGAGTGAAACGAACTTGGGTAGAATACCCGTGTAAAGGAATAATGGTTTGACCTTAGGATATTTGGGGTGAGCGTTGTGCAATGCGGTTGCACGATCAGTCACAAACTTGAACTGTAACTATGATTTTGTGAGCTGACCTAGTGGCTAGGCAGACGACCCTGTGCCTTGAGTTAAACTGGACAACGAGATTTAGAGTTAGGACTTAACACTGAGAGTGTATACTAGTGACGTTGGCGTTAAAACAAATGCAATATGAGATAGGACTCGGGTAATAATTGATTTAGTCGGATCGGTTATGCGACGGTGAGGAATAAGATGGTATTAGAGAATTGTTGGATGGAACTCTCACAATTTGAATTGGTGATATTGAAGATAAGTTGACGTGATGAGTTGGATTGTTGCTTGGAAGATGTGTGTTGCTACTAGTAATGCTAAACTTGAAATTTGGGTGAGATTGGAGTAGACGATAACTAAATCGAACCAGAGTTCGGTTATTCGTATAGCAGAACGATCGGCGATTCGAAAGATTTTTACAAGTAGCTTATCCGACTTAGCTGTCACTAAGCTTGGTTGAAATATACATATTTGGGGGACGCCTTGAATATGGGTATGATCCAGACTTAGTGATATGCATAACTCGGATGCAGCTACAAATAAAAATGTTAGGACTCGCATGGATGAGTATGGCAACTGAAATAGGTTAGCCTCAACCTAAACTATCGTAAAGGAAAGATTGTATCGTTTTCCATGCTACCGAGATAGTTCTACGCTAAGGCGCAGTGCGAGACTGAGTTTGGGAATGCAATAGTTGTACGAAGGGATCATTCGGATAAAATGATTTAGCACTCGTGTGAACGGAACGAGTAAAACGAATAGAAAGTTAAGTTCGATTGAACCAAAGACGTAAAAGATTAGAGCATACCCCGAGGTGGGCAATTTAGCTCTGCGCTAAGGCACAATATAGACTGAGTCAGAAAACGTAGGCAATTTTATATGACGGCCTTGGCTGACAGTAGATTTACTTAGCGAGATTTAACGGTGACTCAGAGAGATTTGATGCAAACGAGATTGGAAAATTAGCCGAGATTCAAACTTTTGGGTTTAGGCGTAACGATGGGTTTCGATAGGCGAGGTCAAGTAAACTGTCAAATGTGTTCGGATGCATTTGGTTCCTATGATAGATAATATAACAAGTCAGGCAAGTCCACCCAATTATGAGTTGTAAGTGCCCATTGAGTTATAGAATACTCTATGCGTGAGTAATACAGCCTTGCGCCAGGTGCAGTAAATTTTGAGTCGGGAGTGCAACGATTGAGTTGAGTATAGCTTGATAAGCATTGAACGATAGAGTCGTTCGATGAGAATTGGCTAACGTTGGCGTAACGCATGGTGAGAAAATAAATAAATGATTGTAGTATTGATACAATCCTTGAAGGTTAGACGAGATGTATAGAGTTGGTTTAGAAGTTATGCGATAGTACGAGTTGCGCTCAGGAAGTCTCGAGGATGAGACATGTTTTGAGTGGTGTATAATGTAACGACCTGCTCCGCTCAACCCGGAGGGCCGATTCAAACAACACAAGTGTAGCTATTCAACCGCCTTGCTCAGCGAGATGACTCATTCGATGCAAAGGCATTTATGTTGGGATCTTCAATGGAATCAGACTTAGACTTTCTAGAGGTGCGTCTGGAGTCTCGCTCTACCGATGGGATACATCGCTAAGGTGGGTGGCCCCGGTGAACCTGTCTCTACTTAGCTGCACACTAATAAAAATGAATGTTACATGCTAGTTTACAGGCAGTAATCTTTGCATGCTAATAAAAGAGATGAACGCACATAGCTAAGGGAATAACCCCGCCTATCATTGTATAGAACATGGAGATCTTACTTGCTATTTGCGTAGTCAGAATTGTTGAGTTGGAATGTAGTAACTTCTTTTATATATGCCATAAAGTAGTGTGAGTCATACTGAGGCGTTGCACCACACGGAACATGACACGGGATGGAGTAAAAATCATGTTGCATGCATAGACGAGGAAGGCTATGAAGTAGTCGTTCCGAGTCAGGAGATGGAAGGAAAGGAAGGTACTCGGGATATGCAGATCACTGAGGCAGTCTCTAATCAGAGAGCTACGTAAAGAAGAAAAGATCCGAGTGTAGTCCTCGGCAAAGATTGATCCGAGAGTCGTCCTCGGCTAGGATTGGAAGTGGGGGAGTAGTTGCACGGTCACGGACAACTGGTTGCGCACCAGGTAGAGAGAGTCCTCGACACGATTGCTGAGACATCCGAATCATGTCGGCCCAGGAGGACAGTGCCAGTGTAGTCCTGGCGATACGCTAGGTGATGACTAGCAGGCAAGAGCGGGACATCCAGCAAGGCTTGCTACCGACCTGGATGGGCACCGACTCATTAGACGGCTAGGAGGCCCAGCAAGGCTAGCAACCGAGCTGAAAAAACAGTCGTCCATCGCAGATTATGTCCAATATGGCTAGCAGAGCCAGTGACCTTCATATAGATAAGTCATGTTTGCATAGCGGCTATCCGCATTGAGAAAAGGAGAAACAGGAAGGAGTGCGTTGCATGATATTTTGCATAATTAGAATGGATGCATGGTATCACACAGTTCTAGTAAAATAGGTTGTGAGACAGAGGCGCAACATAACACTTGGGTTTCATAGTTGCTCCTTGTTATTCCGTAGATCATTGTTTATATTGCTGCATATGACAGGGAAGGCCGAATGGTAAGAGAAATGGTAAGGTGAACTCAATTGTTCATTATTATGACACTCTTGAGCTGACACGGAGATTACTTTCTTTATATTGCTATGTAATTGATCCTAAGGCAAAAGAATAGAAAGACAACAAAATCGGTCGGTGCACATAACTAATGAACGTACTTGTTTTATAGCATGGGCGAGAGGCCTCCCCGCCAGTGCATTCAATGTACTGACACCCATCCAGTCTGCAAACAGGGTGCAGAGGAAACTCGTACGGATTCGGAGATCGCTTAACGCAATTAGGTGCTGGACCGCACTTGGCGTCTTGGAGCATGACGCGCGGACCTGGAGCTCACATATATGAGACATAATGTATGGGAACATCATCATCCAGATCGTTTGTATTGGTTCTAAGCCTAAGGGCATATTCATTGTAAGAGAGAGAGGGAGAGCATGAGCGATTTGTAATCTCGGCCTAGCGCCGCTTGTAATCTTTACTTCATATCAATAAAGAGCTTGATTTGGAATCAATACTTGTGTTCATTTTGTGTTTCCGCTATGACGACTCTGTGAACTAGTTATCAACGGTCGTTTCGGTATTTGCCTCGTGCGGGCACAACCCCAGGCTCGTGCGGCATTGCGTTCCGATGGAAACATATGTCCCGCGAGAGCGCTGGCGCGGTGATTCGCGCCTAGCGGGGACGGCCGAGTCCGGCGGAAGATCGGGGCATGACAAAAGGTAGGGTGCGCTCCATCCGATAAGCCTTATCGTCCGTTCATTACTCCCTTGTATAGATTAAAAATTTATGCCTCTAAAATGAACTGGCATCAACTATACTTCAAAATAGAAGAGCTTCTAACGCCTTCTCGTCTATCCACTAGTGTTGCACACCTTGAGTGCCTGAAATATTTGCCCAACGTGGGTCAGTACTCAGCTTGTACTGGTGAACGGTGTCATGCTCCGATCTTCCGCAGGCTAATCGGCCATCCCCGCTAGGCGATAATTATCGTGCCAGCGCTCCCGCGGGACGATCGCTTCGGCCCATATGGGCATGATATCGTAAGAGCGTGAGCCGCGCCCGTGCAAGACCGTGGTTCATTGGCTGGCAGTAAGAGGTCTAAGCCACAGAGTCGCACAGATTGTCCGAGTACAGCAGAATTATAAACGCATAGGCGATTTGGTAATAATGTTCAATGAGTCAACAATAGCAGAAGCATTGAATAACATAAGTTGAAGAAAAACAAAGATCTTTATTGATATAAACAAGTGTTACAGGCGGCGTATAGTCGAGATTACAAGTCGCTCAAGCCTCTCTCTCTGAAATAGTAAAAGCGTGCCAAATGGCTACATTTGAGGAATGATGTACAGGCGATGTTCCAACATAATATCTTGTATATGTGCTTTATTTTCGGACGCAACGCTCCAAGGCTTCAGAGTGAACTCCACGCCTTAGTACGCACAAAGGAGAAATCCGCACTGAACGAGGTTTCCCGCACCCTGCAAACAACCTGGTGGATTATCAGTACACGAATGCACTGGTGGAAAGGCTACTCGTCCGCTCGACAAATCCAAACACGTAATATAGGTTCCGTGCACCCAACTACTTTATTATCTTTCTAGTTGCCTAGGATCAGTTTCATGGCAAAGAGTTGAATAGCCTAACTCGTGTGGTAATGTGCCATGCGATATAAGAGAAAACACGGCGAGACTTACCAACTTACCATTTGTCCTTCCCGGTCCAAGGCAAACCAAGTTAACTCAAGTATAAGCACTTATAAACATTTAGGGGAAATAGCATATACAAACACTGTGTTATAAACAAGACTATGTTTCAGGTGCACGAGTTACTCGGATGATCAGGTGTGTTGCATAAGATGTTCAAGTGCTTCATATGTACAATTGTGTTATAATCGTTTAGGTATTTCAGATGTTTTTGATGCGATACAATGACTCGCACGCGGATTGCCGCTAAGCGAGAAAGACTTATCTATATGAACAATTATCGCTGGCATAGCCATAAAGTACGAGTTATAGTCTTGAACAAGGATAGAAAGCAACAAAGATTCAGTGGTGGCTGCAGACCATCATATCCAGATGTAGGAGACTATCGTTAGTTCTATCCGGATCAGAGCGGCCCCAGTCCTCCGGTGACCTTCCGTGGAACGAGATCTGAAGATGCCCCTTGATTCCAAGTTGTCCGCGACACACAGTCTAGGTTATTCCAAATCCATAACCTGACATGATAATCCATAATTCTTGTTCTGAACCGAGCATTTGCTCCACGAGCTGTGATTCTTGATTTGCTTGACATTAATTCTTGTTCAGAGGTAAACTTGATATGATTATCATTCATTTATAACTTGACAGGATTCCAGTTCAGTATTCAACATGCCTCGATGCATACCCTGGTGCAGGGACTGCCTTGGTGACCTAACGGTCCCGGCTACTTACAGGTTTATCTCCACAGAAAAGCTATTTGATAGTCTTCTGGTTAACTCGGATGCATGCACGATACACAATAATGTTCTTGATTGTGGCATGATTTTTTATATAACAAGCATTGAGGCAAGGCAATACTACAAGTTAACATATAAGCAGGCAAGCATGCATTTATAAGAAAACTTAAGCATTCACTTTGGCTCGGGCCCAAAGGTAAGCCGAGGAGTGAAACTGTAAAGGGACTTCCCGAGCGATATGATCTAGGGTCGTGCAGTGTAGCAGTCAAGAAGTGCACAACAAAGAGTGAAATGTTTATATCGTTCTACTCGAGGCATAGCGGGGTCTGGTTGCACAAGGCAAAGGTAGCATGCGAGGGTCTGATTATAAGTAATATTTTATTTCCATGTTCTAGGATAAGCAATACAAGTTGGAATTATTTTCTTAGCTAGGTGCGTTGTATTCTTATTAGCATGCAGAGGGTGATTCACCTAGCGACTAGCATGTATCGTTCCATAGTTTAAGTGTGTTGGCTAAGCAAAGACAAGTTTACCGTAGCCACCCACCTTAGCGATGATTCGCCTCGGTTGAGTGATACTCCGAGCGAGCCTCTAAAATCCTAAGCCGAACTCCTGAAGGGACAATCTGGATATCATTTGCCTAAAACGAGTATTCTTGCCTGAGCAAAGCGGGTCAGGACATTGCACTTTTGTCGTTTGAATCGGCAATCGGCTTAAGCGGAACGGGGTATTACAAACGGGACGAACTCACTCTCCTAGATCAACACTTACTTATTAGGGACGAGCATGCATTAAAATGATCTTGCTATTAATAACTAAGTAAATTTAGTTCATATCAGTTGCATGATTTTAGAGGAACAAATAGCGTTGAACCCATAAAGCACATCGGTCGCTTACTCAATCGATGCGCGCCTTCTCTGCATCGAAACACAAATATACTTACCATATTCATAAGACAATAGATTAGCATGTGTTCTATCTATATGCGGTCATTGGTGTGATTGACACCATGGGGACTTATCCAAGGCATTGCGGCGCGCCCTGTCAGCCCGGGTAGCAAGCCCTGCTGAAGGTCCCGCAATGTATCGCAACTAGCACGATCAAATATTTTTTCCCGGGTCGATACGGTTACAGTGCCCCGGAATACCATTTCGAGAAAATGCCAAACCTTGTGCACAAGTTATCCCAGACCATGCAAATGCATAAATAGTTCAACTATCATACAATGTATGAGATAAAACAGAAAAAGTAAAGCAACAAAATATATACTTATGCAACAGTTCATATTTTCTCAAAGCTGTGTTCCGATTTTGGTGTCCCGGGGTCCAAAATCTTCGAGGCATCAGGCCGCAACCAATATTTCAGATGCCGCATTCCATCAGGTTGTTCCTTGGTTTCGAACCAAAACTGCCGCTTGTATTTTGGAGCACGTGTTTAGATCGTGTACATGAATATACAAGTTAGTCTACAATTCTCATGTTCCTTTCTTAGTGGTTGGCATGAATTGTGGCTAAGAATTTTCTAGGCGTTCAGCCATGCATCATCGATTGAACGTTTGAATCATTAGATATATGGATGTTGTGGTACCCCGTTCCCCCTATTCGGGGAGCGCGGCTAAGAAATACAAGACGATATCGTTCGATCGGGATAGATTGAATCAAGAACTCATCCTTATTATGGATTTGTCTCTTCGGAATCGATTCCCATATTCAGTAGACCGTGCCCCTGGGATCGACTTAGCAGCAGAGTCAGGAGGGACCTCTCCGCTGTATCTTTTGTGCCTCAGTTTTCGTTGTCGCTTGTTGCTTTCGTGCCTTGAGTTGGTTTTCGGATTTGCTTGAGTTTTCTTGAACGATTTCGATGGATTTCATTATTTTCGTTCGTTGAACTATACTTCAATTCCGATATTAGAAAGAATGGAAGAGGTATTGATCAGCTGTTCGTGGTAATGCAGGTGAACCAGCAGTAGGAAACGCTCGAACGAACTCCTGTAGCACCTCTTTCCTTCTTTCTTCCAACAAATAAGTGAGTGGCTTATATTCGATTCAGTTGGCCCTTCTTCCAGTCTTCACACCTAAAATCTTGTATTCTTGCTTGCCCCGATCAGACGATACCAAGTAATAACTAAAAGACTTCGAGATAAAAAGGGAATAGACTTGGATTATTATACTTGTCAATCAAGCTTGTGAACGGTTACATACTTGCATGCTTGTTCGTTTGGAATGTTCATCATATGCATAAATACAAGTTAGAATGTTTACTCCTTTTATAAATTATGTTATATGTAGAACACTCCTTGCCATGAAATAATTTATCAGGGAGACTATGTAAAATAAATTATACAATGCTACTTGTCTCCTGATTTCATTACCTCAGCTACATAAATGGTTAAACTTAAAATAAATGCCGTTTGATCACGGATAACTTGTGCACAAGGCCTTCGGGTTCCTGTGGATGGTTGCTGGGACACTGGCACCGATCCGATCCGGACGGAACTTCATGATAGTCTTATGTCCCAGACAGTATTATGCAGCGCCTCCAGTGCTTCGTTGCATACCATCCTCGTCCATAGACTATATCGTCCAATATCGCATCAAGCTAGTGATCCCCACGTATATTTAAACCTGTTACAAACTAACTTGTGTCTTCTTGGCAGGGAAGGACATGGTAAGTATTGTGCAGGTGGTTCAGACGGGAAGGTAAATGTCACCGAGCGGTGGCAAAGTATTTTATTGATTTCTATATCTATTGCTTGCTGTAAAATAAACTAAGGTAAGATAGAAAGACCACAAATAAAATGTGCATGCTTTATCTAAATAACGTGTTGATTGGTATAATTGGATTAGCATGTCTTCACCAGTACGTTTTGATGTACTGACCCTCGTTGAAACAGGTTTCCCGCACTAAGGAGATCCGAGCGAGAAGCAGAAGTCAATCCCCAATCCAGTCCAGCTGTAGGCACGCTTTGATTCGTGCCAACTTTTGAAGTATTCTGAAGCAATGAGCTAGCTACGCAAAACACAATGCAGCTCCGTGGAAAGGCCATTATTTCACCAGGAGGTCTTTACATTTTGAAGTTTAGTAGGGATGTAACGTACAGGACTACTATCTCATTTTATGTCAACACTTTTGTAAGCTCGAAAGGCAACCTTATGACTCAGTTCAAGAGTTTGTAATAGATGTTCATATTATCAATAAAAGAGAATTTTTTTATGCTTCAAATATGTGTTTCAATTTATCTGCGTACTCTGAATATGTGCTCGCTATGCGAAAATAAAATACTAAGCCTTGTGCGGTGCGCAACCAAGGCCCGCACGACGGTTACGTCCGGGGGATGACTATCGATTCCACGAAATTAGGGCATGACATGTTGGTATCAGAGCACAGCTTCAAGTTCCTTTGACCCTCGTATGGGAAAAGTTTCTTTAACGATAAATTCATGTGCGAACTCTTGAACTCGTTTGGCCAAAATAAGATGCGTTCATACAATAAGTCCATGATACATTATGATCCTGATGTAATTTACCTTCTCTTGAAGGAATGGCTCAAACGCAATCCTCAGTGCAAGCACCGGGCGAGACGCAAGCCCAAGAGAGCAGTTCCGACACTTCAGGAAGCTCTCGGAGCCAGCCAGCCATGTCTCGAGTCGATCCGCTTCAGCAAATGATACGGATGTTGGAAGCTAGCCAACAAAGGGATGAAGCTCGTTACGAACGGGCTAAGAAGCGAGCAGATGAGAGACTACTCAAGTTTCAAGACAATATAGAGGCACGATTCTCAGTCCAATAGATATCCTGTAACAGATTGTGCAGACTGTGGCCTCCAACCATTCCGCAGCAACAGCGGCGACCCCGATGGAGCAGCCAGTGCTTGAAGTTGAGATGCCTCAAACACCAAGGAAGAGGGATGTGACTGCCTTCGACTTTGGCGACTTCAAGAAAGTCTGCAATACAGCGTTCAAGGGGACTGAGGATCCGATAGTGGCTCTAGATTGGTTGGCCGAACTTGAGGATCATTTCTTACTACTAGAAGTACCTAAAGAAAAATACGTCGCATGTGCTCAAATGCAGCTTTGTCTCAACGCACACGATTGGTGGGACATGCATCGATAGTCACTTCCAGTTGATGATGGAGGGGAGGCGATAGCATGGGCCACTTCTGTAGCACGTTCGAGAAGGAGTTCATACCCCCACTTGTGTGACGACAGAAGGAAAATGAGTTTGTGCAACTACGGCAGGGCAGCATGACGGTTAAACAGTATTCTGCCGAGCTCAATAGGCTTGCTAAGTTTGCCAGTTCCTATCTACCCGATGCAGCGAGTCGTGCCAGACGATTCTAAGGAGGTCTACGTCCTGCCATCCATGTGCACGTAGTCGTTCCATAATACCAGATAATGAGGAAAGTTTTGAACCATGCCTTCTCCCTCGAATCGCAGCATCCTCACGTTGCTGCAGGCTGTAACACCCCGTTCCGTTCTAGCGGACTGCCGGCTTAAACGGCAAAAGTGCAGCTGTCCCGACCCGCTTTGCCTCAAATGAGAAGCAAAGGATATCCAGACTTGTCCCTACAAGAATTCAGCTTAGGCTTTCAGAGGCTCGCTTGACGTATAGCTCTACCGAGGTGAATCATCGCTAAGGTGGGTGGCTACGGTGAACTTGTCTTTGCTTAGCCAGCACACATAAAATCTGGAATGATACATGCTAGTCGCTAGGTGAATCACCCCCCCTGCATGCTAATAAATCTAACGCACCTAGCTTAGGGAATAATCTCCACTTGTATTGCTTATGCTAGAACATGGAAATAAAATACTGCTTATACTCAGACCCTAGCATGCTAAGTCCCTTAACGGTTTCATCTCTCGGCTTACCTTCGGACCCGAGCAAATGTGCTGATTATGTTCCTTAGAAATGCATGCTTGTCTGCTTGAATGTTGCCTTGCTTTCATCCAAACCCCCGGGGGACTACTAAGTAAGTCGTCCCGTGCATGATTGAACCTGCAAGTACCCGGGATCGTTAGGTCACCAAGGCATCCCCGAGCTAGGGGCATACATCAAGGCAATAAATACTGTACTGTGATCATATCGAGTTTACCTTTGAACGAGGATCCTGTCCAAGCATGTTCATAATGGAAAATATGATATTGATTGTATCGTGATCGATATGAACATGAAATAGAATGGATATGGAATGGATATGGATAACCCTATAGACCTGCATGTCGCGGACAACTTGGTGCACAAGGTTTTGGAGGTTTCGCGAACGATCGCCGGGGCACTGGGACCGATCTGATCCGGACGAAACATATGGATTAGTCAATTGGAATTGAGGATGAAGATGGCATCTGGCGGGGCTCACTACCTGCGTCACATAGCATCTTCTATCCCGTGACTATAACTCGTCCTTTATGGCTTTGCCAGCGATAATTGTCATATAGATAAGTCATCCTCGCTTAGCGGCTATCCGCGTGCGAGTCATTGCATCGTGTTAATGAATACCTGAACGATCATGATACAACAACACTCGTGTTTGCTTATGTTGCCTTGATTTTCATTATGAATGCTCCTGAATGTTTATACTTGCCCGTGCTCGAATTAACAATATTTGCCTTGGACAGGGAAGGCCAAATGGTAAGTCTCGCCGTATTTTCTCTCATGTCGCACGGCGCACTGCCACACGAGTTAGGCTATTCAATATTTACATGAAACTGATCCTAAGGCAATTAGAAAGATAACTTAATAGTTGTACACGGAACCTGTATTACGTGTTTGGATTTGTCGAACGGACGAGTAGCTTCCCCACCAGTGCATTCAATGTACTGATAATCCACCAGTTTG
Organism: Iris macrosiphon; assembly: GCA_036927795.1. Lineage (NCBI taxonomy): Eukaryota > Viridiplantae > Streptophyta > Magnoliopsida > Asparagales > Iridaceae > Iris > Iris macrosiphon. Next base: position 200,681,065 of record JAYESA010000004.1, on the reverse strand, counting down.
TATGCAGGGTACGGGAGAACCTCGTTCGGTGCGGATGCCTCCTTCATGCATGCTAAGGTGTGGAGATCACTCTGAAGCAACGATGCGTCCGGAACTGAAGCACATATACAAGACATAATATTTTGAACATCGTCCGAATATTGCCTGATCATCGCCTGTACAATCATTCCACAATTGTAGCCACTTGGCACGCTTTTACTGTTTCAGAAAGAGAGGCTTGAGCGACTTGTAATCAAGGCTATACGCTGCCTGTAACACATGTTTATATTAATAAAGAGCTTGCTTTACTTAAACTTGTGTTTTAATGCTTTCGCTATATTATCGACTCAGTGAACCTGTTACCAAATCGCTATACGTTTATGACTCCGCTGCACTCGGACAATCTGTGCGACTCTGTGGCTTAGAACTCTTGTCGCCAGCCAATGATCCATGGCCTTGCACGGGCATGGATCACGCTCGTGCGGCATCACGCCCGGATGGGTCAAAGCGATCGTCCTGCGGGAGCGCTGGCGAGGGTGATTCCCGCCTAGCGGGGACGACCGAAATAGCCTGCGGGAGATCGAGGCATGACATAATGGTATCAGAGCCTGGCTTCTACGCCTTTGGACTTCGATTCGATATCTCTGTTTCGAAAGCTCGTTCGTGGATTATGTGCACGCTCTCTCTCTCCATGCCTCGATGGGATGTTCCAACAATAAGTCTAAATACTTTCAAAATGCGTTTTGAATATAATGATATGCTTGCTTGTATGATATTGTGCTGCGAGTGGCCTTTGTGCCAACCTGTGCGAACCCTTGAGAGTATCGCTAGTAGCTTGTCCGATTTCACTAACTCTAAGTTTGGTTGAAGGCATCTATTCGAGGGACGCCTTGAACTAGTGCACCATCCAAGACTTAAGAAAAGGTGAAACTCGAGTGCTAAGACTTCGCTATCACTAAGCTGGTTGACGTGTTCTCGCTAGAAGTGCACTTCGAAAGTGCGCACGATCCAGACTAAGCGATATGCTGAGCTCGATGCTTGTGCAAGTGAATATCCAAAGAAACAAGTACAACGACTTGTATAGGTTTGCCTCAGCCTTGTATCGTTAAATCAAAATTGATTGAAACGTACTGCTTGTCCTTAGTAAGTCTCGAGGACGAGACTTTTTCTAAGTTGGGTAGGATGTAACACCCCGTTCCGTTCTAGCGGACTGCCGGCTCAAACGGCAAAAGTGCAGTTGTCCCGACCCGTTTTGCCTCAAACGAGAAGCAAAGGATATCCAGACTTGTCCCTACAAGAATTCAGCTTAGGTTTTCAGAGGCTCGCTTGACGTATAGCTCTACCGAGGTGAATCATCGCTAAGGTGGGTGGCTACGGTGAACTTGTCTTTGCTTAGCCAGCACACATAAAATCTGGAATGATACATGCTAGTCGCTAGGTGAATCACCCCCCCCTGCATGCTAATAAATCCAAAGCACCTAGCTAAGAGAATAATCCCCACTTGTATTGCTTATGCTAGAATATGGAAATTGAAATACTGCTTATACTCAGACCCTCGCATGCTAAGTCCCTTAACGGTTTCATCTCTCGGCTTACCTTCGGGCCCGAGCAAATGTGCTGATTATGTTCCTTAGAAACGCATGCTTGTCTGCTTGAATGTTGCCTTGTTTTCATCCAAACCCCCGAGGGACTACTAAGTAAGTCATCCCGTGCATGATCGAACCTACAAGTACTCGGGACCGTTAGGTCACCAAGGCATCCCCGACCCAGGGGCATATATCAAGGCAATAAATATTGTACTGTGATCACATCGAGTTTACCTTTGAACGAGGATCCTGTCCAAGCATGTTCATAATGGAAAATGTGATATTGATTATATCATGATCGATATGAACATGGAATGGAATGGATATGGAATGGATATGGATAACCCTATAGACCTGCATGTCACGGACAACTTGGTGCACAAGATTTTGGAGGTTTCGCGGACGGTCGCCGGGGCACTGGGACCGATCTGATTCGGACGAAACATATGGATTAGTCAATTGGAATTGAGGATAAAGAAGGCATGTGGCGGGGCTCGCTACCTGTGTCGCATAGCATCTTCTATCCCGTGACTATAACTCGTCCTTTATGGCTTTGCCAGCGACAATTGTCATATAGATAAGTCATCCTTGCTTAGCGGCTATCCGCATGCGAGTCATTGCATCGTGTTAATGAAAACCTGAAGGATCATGATACAACAACACTCGTGTTTGCTTATGTTGTTGCCTTGATTTTCATTATGAATGCTCCTGAATGTTTATACTTGCCCGTGCTCGAATTAATAATGTTTGCCTTGGACAGGGAAGGCCAAATGGTAAGTCTCACCATGTTTCCTCTCATGTCGCACGGCGCACTGCCACACGAGTTAGGCTATTCAATATTTGAATGAAACTGATCCTAAGGCAACTAGATAGACAACTTAATAGTTGTGCACGGAACCTGTATTACGTGTTTAGATTTGTCGAGCGGGCGAGTAGCTTCCCCACCAGTGCATTCAATGTACTGATAATCCACCAGTTTGTATGCAGGGTGCAGAAGAATCTCGTTCGGTGCGGATGCCTCCTTCGTGCGTGCTAAGGTATGGAGATCACTCTGAAGCAACGGTGCATCCGGAACTGAAGCACATATACAAGACATAATATTGTGAACATCGTCCGAACATCGCCTGATCATCGCATGTACAATCATTCCACAATTGTAGCCACTTGGCACGCTTTTACTGTTTCAGAGAGAGAGGCATGAGCGACTTGTAATCAAGGCTATACGTCGCCTGTAATACATGTTTATATTAATAAAGAGCTTGCTTTACTTAAACTTGTGTTTCAATGCTTCCGCTATATTGTCGACTCAGTGAACCTGTTATCAAATCGCTATGCGTTTATGACTCCGCTGCACTCGGACAATCTGTGCGACTCTATGGCTTAGAACTCTTGCTGCCAGCCAATGATCCATGGCCTTGCACGGGCGTGGCTCACGCTCGTACGGCATCACGCCCGGATGGGTCAAAGCGATCGTCCTACGGGAGCGCTGGCGAGGGTGATTCCCGCCTAGCGGGGACGACCGAAATAGCCTGCGGGAGATCAGGGCGTGACACAAGCACTGTACAAACCTCCAATCACAAACGCCATAGCAACGATAAGAAAATACCGCTGCAAAGCGCCTAAATAACGACGGTTTTAAAAAGGGAAATCCAGGGCCACCATGTTCCTTCTGCGGAAAGCTCTACCATACGGCCGAGAAATATCGTCAGAAACTCGACTTATGCCTCATTTGTGTTGATGCGAACCACAGGATTAGTGACTGCCCTCTGAGCCGCCACAATCGTCACACTCAACAACCGAATCAGGTTGCTATAACCCAGTCCAATCGAGCTGCGCCTCAGCAAGAGCATCGCCGGGCTGAAGACCGGGTCTATACCATGACACGAGAAGAAGCTTTGGCCTCAGACACCGTCGTGTCAGGTACTTTGTTTTTTAATAACATACCTGCTCGTGTGCTATTTGATTCTGGTGCAACGCATAGTTTTATTTTCATAAATTTTGCCATGGAGAACAATATAAAAATGACTCTGTTGTATCTAGACTTAAGTGTTAACACTCCCTCCGGCACGAAAATACATGTCCGTTCAGTATGCCAAGGTGGATATTCTGTATTAGAGGACTTGATGTTTTAGTTCTAGATGTTAGAGACTATGATATCATTTGGGGAATGGATTAGCTCGGCGCCTGCTTGGCAACTATTGAATGTGCAGAAAAGTGAGTCGTCTTTCGCCTGCCTGGAGAAGCCAAATTTTGCTACGCTAGTAGTCCAGCAACTGATGCGACCAGTGCCTGCATGGTGATTTCTGCAACATCTGCTCGACGAATGCTACACTCAGGCTGCGAGAGATTTCTAGCGTCGGTTCGGGACACAATACAGGACTACGCAAACGTCGAGTCTTCTTCCGTTGAGGCAGACTTCTCCGATGTATTTTCGAGCGAACTACCCGGCATGCCACCAGACCGAGAGATAGAGTTCACCATTAACACATTTTCGAATACCCAGCCAATTTCTAAGCCTCCATACAGAATGGCCCCTGCTAAACTGAAAGAATTAAAGTGCCAACTACAAGAGTTACTAGATCGTTGGTTCATCCGTCCGAGCGTGTCTCCTTAGGACGCGCCTGTGCTCTTCGTAAAGAAGAAAGATGGGACGTTATGCCTTTGTATCAATTATCGGAAGCTGAACAAGGTCACTATCAGAAATATTGATCTTCGCTCGGGCTACCACCAGCTGAAGATTAAGCCAAAAGACATGCCGAAGACTGCCTTCCGAACCCGTTACGGGCATTATGAATTTTCTGTGATGTCGTTTGGACTGATGAATGCACCTGCTGCACTCATGGATTTGATGAATCGAGTATTCTGACCATTCATTGATAAATTTGTGGTGGTTTTTATCGATGACATCTTGGTGTACTCGAAGAATAGGGATGAACACGTAGGACACCTGCGGATGGTGCTTCAAATCCTTTGAGACAACAAGTTGTATGCCAAGCAAAGTAAATACGAGTTTTGGCTGGACAGCATATCCTTTTTAGGGCACATTATTTCTGCACAAGATATTTCAGTAGACCCACGGAAGGTAGAAGCCATTATGCAGTAGAAATAGCTTGAATCAGCTAGCAATATTAGAAGTTTTCTTGGACTGGCAGGCTACTACCAAAGATTTATACAAGACTTTGCTAAAATTGCATCGCCCCTGACTCAGCTCACTCGAAAAGGTATAAAGTTTACTTGGACGGACGACTGTGAAGCTTTGTTTACGAAGTTAAAGCAGCACCTCGTTTCTGCTCCAATCCTTACTCTGTCGGACGGACCTGACGACTTTAAAATATACAGTGACGCATCGGGAAAAGGTCTGGGATGTGTCCTTATGCAAAGGGATAAGGTGATAGCCTTCGCGTCGAGGCAGTTAAAGCCTCACGAGAAGAACTACCCAATACATGATTTAGAATTGGCTGTAGTGGTGTTCGCGCTGAAGCTCTGACGCCACTACCTCTATGGTGTACCGTGCGAGATCTACATGGACCATAAGAGTTTCAAATATCTGTATACATAAAAGGATTTGAATCTTCACAAACGGCACTGGCTTGAACTTCTTAGCGACTTTGACTTAATGATCAGATAAACGCCTGGCAAAGGAAATATCGTAGCTGGTGCACTGAGTCGAGTGTTCGTTGGGAGTTTGGCTATTGATGGTAGGCTGCGCTGAGATCTTGAATCCTTGGGCATTACACTACTAATCAAATACAAAAGGGGGGCACAAGTGGCACAACTGTGCCTCGAGCCTGACTTGTTATAAAAAGTCAAGTCCGCTTAGAAGGATGACATGTTTCTGCAAAAGATGCAAGGTCTTATCTCAGCATGAAAGGCATCCGACTTTACGGTAGGCACGGACGGGATGATCCAAGTGAAGGGAAGACTGTACATTCCAGACGACGCGACCCTCAGAAGAGAGATACTCACTAAAGCTCATTATGCAAGTTATACTTCTCATCCGGGTAATACCAAGATGTATCGGGATCTCCGTACGACGTTCTGGTCACACGGCATGAAACGAGATGTGGCATTGTTCGTGTCGCATTGCATGGCTTGTCAGAGAGTAAAGGCTGAGCACTATAAATCGGGCGAAGAGCTGCAGAACCTCGCTATTTCGGAATGAAAATGGGAACATATAACAATGGATTTCATTATTGGCTTGCCAAAGACGCAACGGGAGAATGATGTCGTTTGGGTTATTGTCGATCGCATCACTAAGTCAGCTCACTTTCTGCCTATCAAGAGTACTTGGAGCACCGATCGCTTGGCTCAAATCTACCTCAATGAAATCGTTCGGTTCTACGGCGTGCCCGTATCCATAGTCTCCGATAGAGATGGTCAATTTATATCGTATTTCTGGGAAAGCCTGCAGTCAGCAATGGGGACGAAGTTGAAGTTCAGCTCCGCCTACCATCCACAGACCGACGGCCAAACGGAACGCGTCAACCAGATCCTCAAAGATATGCTACGACTCTGCGCCTTGGACTTGAAGACAAGTTGGGACCTATATCTACCGTTAGCTGAATTTGCATACAACAATAGCTTCCAATCCAGCATTCAGATGGTGCCGTATGAGGCGTTGTATGGACGAAAGTGCAGATCTTCGATCTGTTGGGACGAAGTTGGTGAACGGCAGATCCTTGGCCCTGAACTTGTGGAACAGACTGTCTAAAAGATTCGCTTGATTCAGGAAAGACTAAAGATAGCTCAAAGCCGCCAAAAGAGCTATGCTGATACACATCGACGGCCACTTGAGTTTCTAGAAGAAGATCGTGTATTTCTCAAGGTTTCGCCCATGCGAGGAGTCAACAGATTCGGAGCAAAGGGAAAGTTAAGTCCGAGATTTGTCGGCCCATTCGAGATACTAAAGCGAGTCATCTCAGTTGCATATCAGATTGTCCTACCGCCATTACTATCTGAAGTACACGATATTTTTCATGTTTCCCAACTTAGGAAGTATGTGTATGACCCGAGCCACGTGGTAGATCTGGATCAGCTAAACCTTCAGGCAGACTTGACGTATGTAGAACAACCTGTGCAAATTTTGGATAGGAAAGAAAATATGCTCTGAAGTCGTTCGGTTCCTCTCGTGCGCGTGCTTTGGCAAAATCACTCGGTCGAAGAATCCACTTGGGAGCTTGAATCTGAGATAAGGGAAAGGTTCTCCTCCTTATTTCCTAGTAGTAGGTTCTATTCCTAAGTTTTAGGACAAAACTTCCAATTAGTTGGGTAGGATGTGGTGCCCCGTTCCCCCTATTCGGGGAGCGCGACTAAGAAATACAAGACGGTATCGTTCGATCGGGATAGATTGAATCAAGAACTCATCCTCGTTATGGATTTGTCTCTTCGAAATCGATTCCCATATTCAGTGAACCGTGCCCCGGATCGACTTAGCGGCAGAGTCAGGAGGGACCTCTCCGCTGCATCTTTTGTGCCTCAGTTTTCGCTGTCGCTTGTTACTTTCGTGTCTTGAGTTAGTTTTCGGATTTGCTTGAGTTTTCTTGAACGGTTTTGATAGATTTTATTGTTTTCGTTCGTTGAACTGCACTTCAATTCCAATATTGAAAATAGTGGAAAAGATATTGATCAGTTGTTCGTGGTAATGCAGGTGAACCAGCAGTAGGCAACGCTCGAACGGACTCCTGAAGCACCTCTTTTCTTCTTCCATCTAACAAACTAAGTGAGTGGCTTATATTCGATTCAATTGGCCCTTCTTCCAGTCTTCACACCTAAAATCTTGTATTCTTTCTTGCCCCGATCAGACAATATCAAGTAATAACTAAAAGACTTCGAGATAAAAAAAGAATAGACTTGGATTATTATGCTTGTCAATCAAGCTTGTGAACGGTTACTTACTTACATGCTTCTTCGTTTGGAATTTTCATCATATGCATAAATATAAGTTAGAATGTTTACTCCTTTTATAAATTGTGTTATATGTAGAACACTCCTTGCCATGAAATAATTCATCAGGAAGACTATACAAAATAAATCATACAATGCTACCTGTCTCCTAATTTTATTGCCTCAGCTACATAAATGGTTAAACTTAAAATAAACGTCATTTGATCACGGACAACTTGTGCACAAGGCCTTCGGGTTCCTGCGGACGGTTGCTGGGGCACTGGCACCGATCCGATCCGGACGGAACTTCATGATAGTCTCATATCCCGGACAGGATTATGTAGCGCCTCCAGTGCTTCGTTGCATACCATCCTCGTCCATAGACTATATCGTCCAATATGACATCAAGCCAGTGATCCCCACGTATATTTAAACCTGTTGTAAACTAACTTGTGTTTTCTTGGCAGGGAAGGACATAGTAAGTATTGTGCAGGTGGTTCAGACGGAAAGGTAAATGTCACCGAGCGGTGGCAAAGTATTTCATTGATTTCTATATCTATTGCTTGCTGTAAAATAAACTAAGGCAAGATAGAAAGACCACAAATAAAATGTGCATGCTTCATCTAAACAACGTGTTGATTTGTATAGTTAGGTTAGCTTGCCTTCACCAGTACATTTTGATGTACTGACCCTCGTTGAAACAGGTTCCCCGCACTAAGGAGATCCGAGCGAGGAGCATAAGTCAATCCCCCAATCCAGTCCAGCAGTAGGCACGCCTTGATTCGTGCCAACTTTTGAAGTATTCTGAAGCAAGGAGCTAGCTACGCAAAACAAAATGCAGCTCCGTGGAAAGGCCATCATTCCACCAGGAGGTCTTTACATTTTGAAGTTTAGTAGGGATGTAATGTACAGGACTGCTATCTCATTTTGTGTCAACACTTTTGTAAGCCCGAGAGGCAACCTTATGACTCAGTTCATGAGTTTGTAATAGATGTTCATATTATCAATAAAGAGAACTTTTACATGCTTTAAATCTTTGTTTTAATTTATCTGCGTACTTTGAATATGTGCTCGCTATGCAAAAATAAAATACTTAGCCTTGTGCGGTGCGCAACCTAGGCCCGCACGGCGGTCACGTCCGGGGGACGACTATCGATTCCACGAAATCGGGATGTGACATGTTGGTATCAGAGCACAACTTCAAGTTTCTTTGACCCTTGTATGGAAAAAGTTTCTTTAACGATAAATCCCTGTACGAACTCTTAAACTCGTTAGGCCAAAATGAGATGCGTTCATACAATAAGTCCATAATATATTATGATCCTGATGTAATTTACCTTCTCTTGAAGGAATGGTTCAAGCGCAATCCTCAGCGCAAGTACCGGGCGAGACGCAAGCCCAAGAGAGCAGTTCTGGCACTTCAGGAAGCTCTCGAAGCCAGCGAGCCATGTCTCGAGTCGATCCGCTTCAGCAAATGATACGGATGTTGGAAGCTAGCCAACAAAGATACTATTTATATGGCGATCGAGTAGAAATATTTACAGATCATAAGAGTTTGAAGTATGTGTTCACGCAGAAGGACCTGAACATGAGACATAAAAGGTGGCTAGAGTTGTTAAAATATTATGACATGTAACTTCAGTACCATCCAGGCAAGGCTAATGTAGTAGCTGATGCACTTAGCAGAAGAGGTAGAAAAATTATGTTGACTACTCAGAAGCACATTCTAGAGGACTTACGAGACATAGGTATCGAGATAGTACTTCCACAGAGTACAGGAGTTCAGGCTAGCCTACAAATTTAGTCAACTTTGGTAGATAGAATCAAACTAGCTCAGGCAAAGGACCCAAAGATTCAAAAGCTACGAGAAGAATGTAAGTCAGGCCTTCGGAAGGAGTTGACAAAACATGCGGATGGAACGCCAAGGTTTGGGATTCGTCTATGTGTACCAAGAGGGGATATTCGTCAAGAAGTTATGACTGAAGCACATAGTTTCCAGTATTCCATTCATCCGGGAGGCACAAAGATGTACCAAGATATCATGCAACACTTTTGGTGGAACAGAATAAAGAGAAAAATAGCACGCTTCGTATCGCGATGTCTGATATGTCAACAAATAAAGACATAACAACAGAGATCGACAGGATTATTGCAGTCGCTTCCTATTCCAGAGTGGAAGTGGGAACACATCACGAAGGACTCTATGACTGGTTTGTCTAGATCACCGACTAGTCGGGATACAGTTTGGGTGATAGTGGATCGTCTCACAAAAGTAGCTCACTTTCTTCCTTTTCGAGTAGGACAGTCTATAGAATAATTGGCTAAAATATATATGTGACAGATAGTGAGACAACACGGTGTTCCAGTAAGTATCGTGTCAGATCGAGACACTCGGTTCACTTCACATTTTTGAAAAAGTTTGTATCAGAGTTTGGGCACCAAGTTAAGATTCAGCACATCTTACTACCCCCAGACAGATGGACAATCAGAGAGAACCATCCAAACATTGGAGGATATGTTATGAGCCTGTACCATAGATCTTGGTGGATATTGGGAGGATCACCTTCACTTGGTGGAATTCTTGTATAACAATAGTTATCAGGCCAGTATTTATCACGCCCCGATCTCTCGCAGGCTAAATCGGTCATTGCCGCTAGGCAAGAATTACCGCGCCAGCGCTTCCGTGGAACGATCGCTTTGACCCATCTGGACGTGATGCCGCACGAGCGTGAGCCACGCCCGTGCAAGGCCGTAGTTCATTGGCTGGCGGTAAGAGTTCTAAGCCACAGAGTCGCACAGATTGTTCGAGTGCAGCGGAATCATAAACACATAAGCGATTTGATAACAAGTTCACTGAGTCGACAATAGTGGAAGCATTGAATAATGCAAGTTAAAGTAAAATAATTATTTAATGATATAAACAAGTGTTACATGCGGCCCATGGCCGAGATTACAAGTCGCTCAAGCATCTCTCTCTGAAACAATAAAAGTGTGCCAAGTGGCTACAATTATGGAATGATTGTACAGGCGATGTTCAGACGATGTTCCAACATTATGTCTTGTATATGTGCTTCAGTTCCGGATACAACGCTCCAAGGCTCCGGAGTGATCTCCATGCCTTAGCACGCACGAAGGAGGCATCCGCACCGAACGAGGTTCTCCCGCACCCTGCAAATGATCTGGTGGGTTATCAGTACATTGAATGCACTAGTGGGGAGGCTACTCGCCCGCTCGACAAATCTAAACACGTAATATAGGTTCCGTGCACCAACTATTATGTTATCTTCCTAGTTGCCTTAGGATCAGTTTCATGGAAATATTGAATAGCCTAACTCGTGTGGCAGTGTGCCGTACGATATAAAAGAAAACACGGCGAGACTTACCAACTTACCATTTACCTTCCCTGTCTAAGGCAAACCAAGTTAATTCAAGCACGAGCAACATATATGAAAATCAAGGCAATAGCATATGCAACAAGAGTATTGTCTTATTCAAGATCGTTCAGGTGTTCATTTATTCTTTCGATGCGATACAATGACTCGTACGCGGATTGCCGCTAAGCGATGATGACTTATCTATATAAACAATTATCGCTGGCATAGCCATAAAGGACCAATTTTAGTCTCTAACAAGAATGGTGTGCAGCGAGAGCACAGGATGCGCTCCACACTATTCCATCTTTGCATAGGATGACTAAACAGGAGAGTTCTATCCGGATCGTATCGGTCCCGGTACCCCGATGACCGCCCGTGGAACTTGAGATCCGAAGATCACCTTATTCAAGTTGTCCGCAACATGCAGGTCTCTAATCTTTCAGGTCTGGCCAGGCACAGGATCAAGTTCAGGGCAGGACATATCATGTTCAATATACAAGGCATGATTGTTCACAGTAGTATATCGATTGCCAGGCCCGTTGGTACTGTAGTTTGCTCCGCGAGCTGGGATTCTTAGATTCGTTGACATGATTCTCGTTCAGAGGTAAACTTGATGTGATTATCATTCAGTTGTAACGTGACAGGATTCTCGCTCAGTATTCATTTGCCTAGATGCATGCCCCTGGTTCGAGGATTGCCTTGGTAACCTAACAGCCCCAGATACTTGCAGGTTCAATTGCGCAGAAGAGCTATTTGATAGCCTCCTGGCTAACTAGAATGCATGCACGATACGAATAACGTTAGACATTTGTAAGCAAGCAAGCATGCGTTTCTAAGGAACTTAAGCAAACATGTTGGCTCGGGCCCGAAGGTAAACCGAGAGGTAAAACCGTAAGGGACTTTCCGAGCGACATTATATAGGGTAGCATGCGAAGGTCTGAATATAAGCAATATTTTATTTCCATGTTCTAGCACAAGCAATACAAGTTGGGATCATTCCCTTAGCTAGGTACGTTGTATTCTTATTAGCATGCAGGGGGTGATTCACCTAGCGACTAGCATGTATTATTCCATATTTTAAGTGTGCTGGCTAAGCAAAGACAAATTTACCGTAGCCACCCACCTTAGCGATGAATCGCCTCGGTTGAGCGATACGTCAAGCGAGCCTTTGAAATCCTAAGCCAAAAATCATGTAGGGACAAGTCTGGATATCCTTTGCCTCAAACGAGTATTCTCGCCTGAGCAAAGCGGGTCGAAACATTACACTTTTGTCGTTTGAATCGGCAGTCCGTTTGAACGGAACGGGGTGTTGCATCCTACCCAACTCAGAAAAAGCCTCGCCCTCGAACCTTACTGAGGGCAAGCCGTACTAACGCATTATGGAACCTATCCCAAGCGTAGCAATCTTGATTAACAATCTAAGGCTGAGGCAAACCTATACAAGTTATTGTACTTGTTCATTTGGATAATCACTTGCACAAACATTCGAGATCAGCATATCGCTAGTCTAGATCGTACACATATTCGAAGTGCACTTCTAGCATGAACACGCCAACCAACTTAGCGATAGCAAAGTCTTAGCACTCGAGTTTCACATTTTTTTGAGTCTTGGATCGTGTACAAGTTCAAGGCATCCCTCAAACATATGCATTCAACCAAACTTAGAGAGAGTGAAATCGGATAAACTACTTGTGAAAATCTCAAACATATGCATTCAACCAAACTTAGAGAGAGTGAAATCGGACAAGCTACTTGCGAAAATCTCAAGGGTTTGCACAGGTCGGCACAAAGGCCATAGCATCACAATTTTATACAAGCAATCATATTATTCTAATGCACTTTTTGAAAGTATTTAGACTCATTGTTGGAATATTCTGTTTGGGACATTGAGAGAGAGGGCGCACATAACCCACGAACGAGCTTTCAAAACTGTGAAAATCGAAATAAAGTCCAAAGGCGTATAAGCCAGGCTCTGATACCAATATGTCATGTCCCAATATCCCGCAGACTAAATTGGTCGTTCCCGTTAGGCGAGAATTACCGTGCCAGCGCTCCCGCGGAATAATCGTTTTGACCCATCTAGACGTGATGCCGCACGAACGTGAGCCACGCCCGTGCAAGACCGTGGTTCATTGGCTGGCGGTAAGCGTTCTAAGCCACAGAGTCGCACAGATTGTCCGAGTGCAGCGGAATCATAAACGCATAAGCAATTTGGTAACAAGTTCACTGAGTAGACAATAGTGGAAGCATTGAATAACGTAAGTTGAAGTAAAACAACTATTTATTGATATAAACAAGTATTACATGTGGCGCATGGCTGAGATTACAAGTCGCTCAAGCCTCTCTCTCTGAAACAATAAAAGTGAGCCAAGTGGCTACAATTGTGGAATGATTGTACAGGCGATGTTCAGACGATGTTCCAATATTATGTCTTGTATATGTACTTTAGTTCCGGACGCAACACTCCAAGGCTCAGGAGTGATCTCCACGCCTTAGCACGCACGAAGGAGGCATCCGCACTGAACGTGGTTCTTTTGCACCCTGCAAACGATCTGGTGGGTTATCAGTACATTGAATGCACTAGTGGGGAGGCTACTCGCCCGCTCGACAAATCCAAATACGTAATATAGGTTCCATGCACCAACTATTATGTTGTCTTCCTAGTTGCCTTAGGATCAGTTTCATGGCAATGTTGAATAGCCTAACTCATGTGGCAGTGCGTCGTGCGATATAAGAGAAAATACGGCAAGACTTACCAACTTACCATTTACCTTCCCTGTCCAAGGCAAACCAAGTTAATTCAAGCACGAGCAATATGTATGAAAATCAAGGCAATAGCATATGCAACACGAGTATTGTCTTATTCAAGATCGTTCAGGTGTTCAGTTGTTCTTTCGATGCGATACAATGACTCGCACGCGGATTGCCGCTAAGCGAGGATGACTTATCTATATGAACAATTGTCGCTGGTATAGCCATAAAGGACCAATTTTAGTCTCTAACGAGAATGGTGTACAGCGAGAGCACAGGATGCGCTCCACACAATTCCGTCTTTGCACAGGATGACTAAACAGGAGAGTTCCATCCGGATCGGAACGGTCCCGGTGCCCCGGTGCCCCGGTGACCGCCCATGGAACTTGAGATCCGAAGATCACCTTATTCAAGTTGGCCGCGACATCCAGGTCTCTAATCTTTCAGGTCTGGCCAAGCACAGGATCAAGTTCAGGGCAGGACATATCATGTTCAATGTACAAGGCATGATTGTTCATAGTAGTATATCGATTGCCATGCCAGTTGGTACTGTAGTTTGCTCCGCGAGCTAGGATTCTTAGATTCGTTGACATGATTCTCGTTCAGAGGAAAACTTGATATGATTATCATTCAGTTGTTATGTGACAGAATTCTCGCTCAGTATTCATTTGCCTTGATGCATGCCCCTGGTTCGGGGATTGCCTTGGTGACCTAACGGTCCCGGATACTTGCAGGTTCAATTGCACAGAAGAGCTATTTGATAGTCTCCTGGCTAACTAGAATGCATGCACGATACGAATAACGTTAGACATTTGTAAGCAAGCAAGCATGCGTTTCTAAGGAACTTAAGCAAACACGTTGGCTCGGGCCCGAAGGTAAACCGAGATGTGAAACCATAAGGGACTTTCCGAGCGATATTATATAGGATAGCATACGAAGGTCTGAATATAAGCAATATTTTATTTCCATGTTGTAAACACCCTCGACCAGATTTCAGTATTTAATAATAAATTAGGATTATTTTTACCAAATTAGGATTTATTATAACTTTTTAAATTTATTTTGCTTACATATCCTATTAATTTGTGCACCTGTCCATCACCTAAATAATTAGAGCATTACACTGACTGTTATCCCCAAACAAAGTTCACATACCTCTCCTAGACATGCCAGTCTATTATTCTGTACTTTGTGCAACTCACAAATACGCTGGTATGAGCCTCGTTTTAGTCGTGCAAATATCGTTACAAACGTCCGTATTTATTTTTAATTAATTTCTAGACCTGTACCATTCCCTGTTCCAATAGAAATTAGAGGCCAGCAGGCACCTGTTTTGTCCAAACAAAAATACGTTAATATTCTACACTGAGTATACTACAATTAGTATATTTACACCGTACTAAAATTATGGCCCTACCTATTTTTAAATAATTAGTAAACATCGTGCGCATTAATTTCTAATTAATACGGTGACCCGCATCACCCAAAACCAGGCCTAGCCCCTGCCCAGGCTCACCCCCACCCCCTTAGGGCCCTCACACAGCAATCCCCCTCAGTTCTGTGCATTTCAGCATATTCAGGATTAGGGTATTTTTTCCAAACAATTATATAATTGCGTAATTTCCCAATTAATAGGACCTCTGTGCAGATTATAAAATTACAGGGTCTTATCTGCAAATTTTTAGTGTGAGGTGTCAACCTCCTATTGGAGGGTGAACCTACACCGTCCATTTGGAAGTGGGCCCCACCCAAAAATATCTACAAATATCTAGATAAATATGTAAAGATATTTTATTACATAAATACCCAAAATACCCCCCATTTTTAACCTAATTACAAAACTACCCCCAAGCCCTAAAACCTATATAAACAACCCATCCCCACCACCCGAACACCCACACCTCCTCCCTCAGCCACCCTCCACCACCGAGCCTCCGCCCCCTGCTTCGCCACCCCCTGCCCTCCTCCCCGGCCGCCGGAGCGCCACCCTAGCCGCCGCCGGCAGCCTCTGCAACTCCAGCACCAACACCCGCACCAACACACCACCACCACCCCCGACCTCCCACAGCACCCCCTCTGGCCACCGTAGACCACCGCCACGGCCCCATCCCCTTCGCCATCCTCTCCTCCGTCGAACCACCACCGCCACCCCTCCCCTTGGCCACCGTAGTCGCCGCCATCCCTCACCACAGCACCACCCGCACCACCACCAACAGCAGCCCGATTCCTTCCCGACTCCCCCTAGCCACCACCAGTGCCACCACAAGACACCACCACCGCCACCGACCTCTTCGCCACCATCTCCTCCAATGATCCCCCACCCTACACCGTCGCCTCCGCTGCCGCAGCCGCCGCTGTAGGTGCTGCAAGCTGCTGTTGCTGCTGTTGCTGCTGACAACAACTGTTGCTGCAGTCGCCGTTCCGGCCAGCCACCGCCGGAGCCCCGCCGGTCCTCCCGCCGGCGACGAGGCGTGGGCCCCCCTTCTGACCTGTCAGGTATAAATACCCTCTACTATACATAAATACGTATTTATTTATATATGTATATATATATATATATATATATATATATATATATATATATATATATATATATATATATATATATGTATGTATATTTATATTTATATTTTTATATATATATATATATATTAAATTATATTATTATATATATTTAATTAAATATATTAATTATTATATATTTATATTAAATATACAGTATATGTATATGTGTAATTATGTACTTTTATTTTATTTTTATTTATTTATATATATGTATATATATATATATATATATATATATATATATGTGTGTGTGTGTGTGTGTGTGTGTGTGTGTGTGTGTGTGTGTGTATTTATATATATATAATTATATATTATATGTAATATATATAATTATATATTATATGTAATATATATAATTATATATTATTAATGTATAAATATACAGTATATAATATATTGTTGTATACTAAAATATATTTTATATTTTTATGTTATATATGTATATATATATATATATATATATATATATATATATATATATATATATATATATATATATATATATATATATATATATATATATATATACATTATTATATATAAATATATATTACTAAATATAATTATATATGTATATATTATGTAATTATATATGTATATATTATGTATATATATTATGTATGCTATATTATATATTATATATTATATTATATATATATATATATGTTATTATATGTAATATATATATATTCATAAATAATATATGTATATATATATATATATATATATATATATATATATATATATATATATATATATATATATTATATGAGTATATACAATATTTATTTTATTATCATATATAGTATATGTATATATATATATATTATATAAGTATATAATATATTATTTTATTTTATTATTATATACTATATGTATATATATACAGTATAATATTATATGTATATATATATGCAATTTATTTTATTTATATATATGTATATACATATATTATATATGTATATTGTATTATATATATATATGTATATATATTATTTATATATATAAATATTATATTTATGTATACTCAGATTATATAAATATATATTAATATATATGTATTTTATCTTTTTAGCATGATTATATATATAGTATATATGTATGTATACGTATATATATATATATATATATATATATATATATATATATATATATATATATATATATATATATATATATATATATATATATATATATATATATATATATATATTGTATTATACATATAATATTTATATATATTTCTATATATGTATATAAATATATATGTACTTATATTATTTATTTATCTCTATATAATTATATATGTATACTTATATATATATATGATATGTAATATTATATATTATTATGCTATAATATTATAATGTATGTATATATATATATATATATATATATATATATATATATATATATATATATATATATATATATATATATATATATATAAGTATATATATACTATGTTATATATATATTATTTAATAAATGCTTTATTAAAATGTTAAATTCACGAACCCTGTACATCTTAAACAGAGTGTACCTACGACGCAGTCAGTGACCCCAGGTCACAGGACCCCTCAGACTTGACTACGAGAACAGATCTTTGATACGCCCAGCACAGAGACGTAGGCAAGTATACCTTACCAAGTTTTACTGTATAATTCATTAAACTGTTGTATGTTATTTTCAGTAGACTTACATAAAACTGTGTGTATCTGAGATTGCCTCAGGTACCGTCAACAAGTACGTTGACACGTAGTATAACTGACTTAGACTCTAGCAAGCTTTCCAACAGCTGCGAGGGTATCCTAATATCCTCCTAGACCCTAACACTTGTACACACAACAAGGTTGTACTACATTTTGGGATACAAGTTGCGTACTCGATTAGCTACCAGTACGTGTGACGTGCATCACGGCTTAGCACAAAATCAGGAGTACTCGGGAAAGTTATGACTTATAGCTACATTGGGCGGAGAAGACAACTAGTAGGCGTATGGGACACCTACCTCCTTGAATGTTATACCTTCGGATACCATGCTCCTCGGAGATGGCCGATTGCAGAGTGCCTATATGTTTGGGGGCATATGTGGCATATATTAGCTAGTCACTATGATTGGTGAATTAAGTCAGCATATGTCTAGCCTACATTTTCCCATACGTACTATAAGATCTTTACATTGTATTCACTCATATGGTTAGCATACCCTGTATTTATTTATTCAGTATTTACATATATGACATATTTTTATATATCTTGTTATGTCCCACTGAGGACCTGGTTCCTTTCCAGATTTAGATGAGGCATTCTACCCCCACAGTGTATGGACCTGGACAGGAGACTAGATATGCCACTGAGGAGGAGTTAGAAGAGCTGCCATCAGAATCTTCCTGATCCTTAGTAGCTTGTTCACCTGGAGCTGGATCTACTTACATAGATAGACGATACTCTAGTCTATCTTATTTCAGCACTTCATTATCTTTTGTATTAGATTTGTTCCCATCTACCATATCTGATTGTACTATGACACTACAAGCTTAGTACTTATATATATATATATTTCAGCACCTTTCCAGCATTTCTTGATATTTTGTGGATGAGATTAGACTTTACCTGTATTAAACTTGTTAAGTATTTTAGAACAGCGTAGCATGTCTCTTTGGGTCCATTAAATTGGGTAATCCCTCAGTGACGTGTCAGCTGGCCAATGCCACGTGGCCTAGTTCCGTATATTTTGGGACTAGGACGTGATATGGTTTTAGTGGTGGTCCATGCAGGTCTAGTTAATTGCTAGTGGTATGATAACATGCCCAGCAAGCCTGCTATAGGATAGGAATACTAGGTCTAATCCACTCTGACTTTATCCTTAAAATTTTTACATCCTGCTTGATTATTATATTATTTTTTCTTTCGTGCTCTTCTAATTATTCTATCTTCTTCAGAAATATGGACATACCCAGTGGACAATCGACTGATGGGGTTGACCAAGTAACAGACCCCTCGCTAGATGTCCAAAGGACCCCATCCCCCCCCCCCCCCGAGAGACCAATCCCCGAGAAGAATGCTGGTCTATCCGACGACCCCATACCTTCATCAGAATCCTATCCAGGAGACAACACCAGCCCAGCAAGGAGGGCAAATCTCCCAGGCACAAACACCGCAGGTGGAGACACCTTTGCCTCCACCTTCAGCACTCCCAGCCCTGATGCCACAACTTGAGGGACAACCTCAAATATTCCAGTTCCTCCAAGCTATGTTCCAGGCACAGTGGCAACAGACTGAAGCCCTGAGGCAGAGCTTGATGACGGCTCTAGAGAGGACAACTGCCCTGGCACCAGCACCTGTCCAACCAGCTGACACTGTCCGAGGCTTTCGCCAGATGGGCCCGAGAACCTTTTCTGGCAGCGAAACTCTGGAGGAGATCTCAGATTGGATCTCCAATACGGAAATGCTGCTGGAAGGATAACAGCTTCAACCAGACTTATGGATGACCGCCGTGAGGGCCCAACTCTTAGGCAACGCCCAACAATGGTGGGATTCCATCGAGCGCAGCGTCGGCAAGACCCAGACTTGGGAATAATTCCTGGAGTACTTTAATGCAAAGTACTTCCCAGCCACGGTCAGAAATGCCCTGTACTCCCAGTTCCTGCACCTGGAATAAGGGAATATGACCGTCGACGCCTATGATGCAGAGTTCAGTCGACTGAGTCGATTCGGTGCCATCCTGATACCGAACGAACTGGAGAAGGCCATGAGGTTCCATCACGGCCTTACCTTCGAGCTCCAAAGGTATACTACGACGCAGTCAAGGATCTCCTACGAGGAGGTTCTTTCAGAAGCAAGGATACAAGAAGCCATTGGCCGAGGAGCAAGGCGCTCTAACCCAACTATGCCGGCCAGAAACCAGCCCGGAGCAGGAGGACCAATCCGACGTCCGGGAAACCAGACACAGCAGAAGACGGGACCCTATCAAAACAAGGAGCTCCCAACTTGTCACTATTATGGCAAGAAGGGGCATTATGTCCGAGACTGCAGAAAGAAGCATGGACTATGCCTGATATGTGGAGCTAGTCAACATATGGCAAGGGACTGCCCACAACGCAAAGATGCAGCACCTCAGAATGGGCAAAGACCAGGAGCACCAGCCCAAAGGATGCTACCCTCAACTGGAGGTCAACATCCCTCAACATCTGGAGGATTTCAGAGAGGACCTCCCATGGACACACAGGAGGACCAATTCAACAAGGTCAGACAGCAGTCCGGAGGACAAAGGCACGGGCAGGCCTTTGCTTTAGCTGCAGTTACAGAGGAGCCGGAACGTGAAACTATTACAGGTACCATTTTAGTTGCATCATTACCTGCAACCGCATTATTTGATTCTGGCGCTACACTGTCTTTCATATCTAGTAGTTTCGTAGCCATGCACAAACTAGCCACTTCCCCATTACCTAAATGCTGGAAAATTCTTACCGGAGGAGGCATCGTGCCGGTTACCAGCATTATTGAAACATGCTCGGTAGTCGTCTGTAGTAGAGAGCTGAAAGCGCAATTTTTGGTACTCCCGATGCCAAACTTCGACATTGTCTTAGGCATGGACTGGTTAAGCCAGTATAATGCTATACTAGACTGCGGGAAGGGAAGCGTCATCTTTAGACTACCAGGTCACCCGGAGTTCGAGTACATACGAGGCACCATCGAGCAAGGAGTAGGCCAGACACCTAGAGCTTACATGGCGATGGAGACAGCACCTCCAGCAATTGTAGCAGAATTCGAAGACGTATTTCTGGAGGAATTGTCAGGCCTACCGCCTGACAGAGAAGTAGAGTTCACTATTGAGTTGATACCCGGAGCTGCACCAGTATCCTCAAATGTATACCGACTGGCGAAGAAGGAGCTAGACGAGCTGAAGCTATAGCTAGAAGAACTACAGATCAAGGGATTTGTTCGTCCTAGTGCATCACTCTGGGGAGCACCAGTGTTGTTTGTACCAAAGAAGGACGAAATATACCGGATGTGTATTGATTACAGAGCCCTTAATGCTTTGACAATCAAAAACAATTACCCTCTGCCGCGGATTGACGATCTATTCGATCAATTGACGGGAACGGTGGTATTCTCAAAGATAGACTTGAGATCAGGCTATCATCAGGTAAAAGTACGGAGAGAAGATATTCCAAAGACAGCATTCAGGACTCGTTATGGTCACTACGAGTTCCTGGTGATGCCTTTTGGACTGACAAATGCACCTGCCGTATTTATGAACCTGATGAACAGAGTCTTCCACCAGTATCTGGACCAGTTCGTGGTAGTCTTCATCGACGACATCTTGGTGTATTCGAAGAGCCACGAGGAGCACGAAGAGCACTTGAGACTGGTGTTAGAGACGCTGAGACGTGAAAGCCTATATGCTAAGCTAAGAAAGTGCGAGTTCTTCCTTGATCGTGTCGCTTTTCTTGGACACGTTATCACAAGAGATGACATCGGTGGACCCAGCAAAAATCTCATCTGTAGAGACTTGGCCAACCCCTACCAATGTCTCAGATGTGAGAAGCTTTCTAGGACTTGTCGGATATTACCGGAGGTTCGTAGAAAACTTTGCAAGGATCGCAGAGCCGATAACCCGTCTGACCCGCAAGGAGCAGGAGTTCATCTGGTCTGAGGAATGTCAGATAGCTTTCGAGGAGCTGAAAAAGTGTCTGACTACTGCTCCCATCTTGACCATACCTTCTAGATCCGGAGGATTCGTAATATATAGCGATGCATCCGAAAAAGGATTAGGTTGTGTATTAATGCAACATGGGAAGGTTGTAGCCTATGCCTCAAGGCAATTGAGGACTCATGAGGAGAACTACCCCACGCACGACCTGGAGCTTGCCGCGGTCATCTTTGCCCTGAAGCTTTGGAGACATTATCTATACGGCGAACGAGTGAAGATATTCACTGATCACAAGAGCCTGAAGTACGTCTACACCCAGAAGGACTTGAACCTGAGACAAAGACGCTGGCTCGAAGTGATGACAGACTTCGAGATCGATCTGCAGTACCATCCCGGAAAGGCTAATATAGTAGTTGATGCTCTAAGCAGAAGACCCACGGCATTCTTTCTGATCACCCAACCAGATCTATTAAGAGATCTAGAACATTTGGGTATAAAGGTCATTATGCCAGGAATTGACGGCCAATTTTCAAACTACTAGTTGCAATCAACATTGGTCAAAAGAATCAAGGTTGCACTGCCGATTGATGCAAGATTTCAGAGACTTCGACAAAGAACAGAGGATGGAATCCAGACAGGATGTCACACATACACGAAGATGGAACTTTAAGATGTGGAAAATGTCTTTATGTTCCAAATGGAGAACTTCGTGAAGAGCTGATGTCAGAAGCTCACAGCTCAACATATTCTATTCATCCAGGAGGCACAAAGATGTACAGAGACCTGAGGCAATACTATTGGTGGTACGGAATGAAGAGAGAGATAGCACACTTTGTGACAAAATGTCTGGTGTGTCAGCAAGTCAAGGCTGAACATCAGAGATCAGCAGGTCTACTTCAACCCCTCCCAATACCTGAGTAGAAATGGGAACACATTACTATGGACTTCGTTACGGGCTTCCCAAGAAGTCCCAGTGGTCGTAATGCTTTATGGGTGATCGTAGATCGACTCACCAAGGCTGCTCATTTCTTACCTTTCAGAGTCGGACAATCTACAGAAGTCTTGGCAAACATGTATATGAAGGAGATCGTACGTCTGCACGGAGTACCAGTCAACATAGTGTCTGACAGGGATACGAGATTTATGTCTTACTTTTGGCGAAGTATGCAAGAGAGTCTTGGTACCCGCCTAAAGTTTAGCACCTTGTATCATCCGCAGACAGATGGCCAGTCAGAGCGCACCATCCAGACCCTAGAAGATATGCTGAGAGCATGTATGCTTGATTTCAGTGGATCATGGGAAGATAATCTACATCTAGTGGAGTTTTCCTACAATAATAGCTATCAAGCGAGCATCCAAATGGCTCCCTTTGAAGCATTGTATGGCAGAAAATGTCGTTCCCCAATATGTTAAAGCGATGTAGGCGAAAGACAGATCCTATGACCAGAATTGGTCATTCGTACGGTGGAGAAAGTAAAGAAGATCCAAGGACACCTGCGAGCAGCGCAGGACAGACAAAAGCACTGGGCCAACGTACATCGACGACCTCTAGAGTTTCAAGTAGGAGAACATGTGTTTTTGAAGATCTCACCTACCCGAGGAACTATCAGATTTGGAGGAAGAGGAAAACTGAGTCCGAGGTACATCGGACCCTTCGATGTGTTGGAACGCATCGGAGAAGTTGCTTACAAGCTAGCCTTACCTCAGACATTGGAAGGAGTACATGACGTCTTCCACGTATCCCAACTAAGGAGGTACATTCCAGATCCAAGTGATGTGCTGGACCACTCAGAGATCACTGTCGCCCGAGCTTATCATACCAGGAGGAGCCCGTAGAGATCCTAGACTGAAGCGAGAAGGTGTTGCGAGGCCAGACTGTCCCTCTAGTTCGTATTGCATGGAGACATCATGCACCAGGCGAGTCAACCTGGGAACGAGAAGAAGATATTCGACAGCGTTTCCCCCATCTATTCCCAGACCAGGGTATGTCCTAATATTTCAAAATCAATCTTTAGTTTTCTTTATATGTCTGTTTTTTATTTTGAAGACGAAATGCTCTAAGGAGGGTAGGTTGTAAACTTCCTCGATCAGATTTCAGTATTTAATAATAAATTAGAATTATTTTTACCAAATTAGGATTTATTACAACTTTTTAAAATTATTTTGCTTACATATCCTATTGATTTGTGCACCTGTCCATCACCTAAATAATTAGAGCATTACACTGACTGTTATCCCCAAACAAAGTTCACATACCTCTCTTAGACATGCCAGTCTATTATTCTGCACTTTGTGCAACTCACAGATACGCTGGTATGAGCCTCGTTTTAGTCGTGCAAATATCGCTACAAACGTCCGTATTTATTTTTAATTAATTTCCAGACCTGTACCATTCCCTGTTCCAATAGAAATTAGAGGCCAGCAGGCATCTGTTTTGCCCAAACAAAAATACATTAATATTCTACACTAAGTATACTACAATTAGTATATTTACACCGTAGTAAAATTATGGCCCTACCTATTTTTAAATAATTAATAAACACCGTGCGCATTAATTTCTAATTAATTAATACGGTGACCCACATCACCCAAAACCAGGCCTAGCCCCTGCCCAGGCTCACCCCCACCCCCTCAGGGCCCTCACACAGCAATCCCCCTCAGTTCTGTGCATTTCAGCATTTTCAGGATTAGGATGTTTTTCCCAAACAATTGCATAATTGTGCAATTTCCCAATTAATAGGACCTCTGTGCAGATTATAAAATTACAGGGTCTTATCTGCAAATTTCCAGTGTAAGGTGTCAACCTCCTATTGGAGGGTGAACCTACACCGTCCATTTGGAAGTGGGCCCCACCCAAAAATATCTACAAATATCTAGATAAATATCTAAAGATATTTTATTACATAAATACCCAAAATACCTCCCATTTTTAACCTAATTACAAAACTACCCCCAAGCCCTAAAACCTTTATAAACAACCCATCCCTACCACCCGAACACCCACACCTCCTCCCTCAGCCACCCTCCACCACCGAGCCTCCGCCCCCTGCTTCGCCACCCTCTGCCCTCCTCCCTGGCCGCCGGAGCGCCGCCCTAGCCGCCGCAGCCCCTGCAACTCCAGCACCAACACCCTCACCAACACACCACCACCACCCCTGACCTCCCATAGCGCCCCCTCCGGCCACCGTAGACCACCGCCACCGCCGCCATCCCCTTCGCCACCCTCTCCTCCGTCGAACCACCACCGCCACCCCTCCCCTTGGCCGCCGTAGTCGCCGCCATCCCTCACCACAGCACCACCCGCACCACCACCAACAGCAGCCCAATTCCTCCCCAACTCCCCCTAGCCACCACCAGCGCCACCACAAGCCACCACTACCGCCACCGACCTCTACGCCACCACCTCCTCCAGCGATCCCCCACCCTGCACCCCCGCCTCCGTCGCCGCTGCAGGCGCTGCAAGCTGCTGCTGCTGCTGCTGACAGCAACTGCTGCTGCAGTCGCCGTTCCGGCCAGCCACCGTCGGAGCTCCGCCGGTCCTCCCGCCGGCGACGAGGCGTGGGCCCCCCTTCGAACCTGTCAGGTATAAATACCCTCTACTATACATAAATACGTATTTATATATATATATATATATATATATATATATATATATATTATATTATTATATATATTTAATTAAATATATTAATTATTATATATATTTATATTAAATATACAGTATATGTATATAGTACTATACTATTATATAGTATGTGTAATTATGTATTTTTATTTTATTTTTATTTATTTATATATATGTATATATATATATATATATATATATATATATATATATGTGTGTGTGTGTGTGTGTGTGTGTGTGTGTGTGTGTGTGTGTTTGTGTGTGTGAGTGTGTATTTATATATATATAATTATATATTATATGTAATATATATAATTATATATTATTAATGTATAAATATACAGTATATAATATATTATTGTATACTTAAATATATTTTATATTTTTATGTTATATATATATATATATATATATATATATATATATATATATATATATATATATATATATATATATATATATATATATATATATTATTAAGTATATATATACATTATTATATATAAATAAATATTACTAAATTTAATTATATATGTATATATTATGTAATTATATATGTATATATTATGTATATATATTATGTATGCTATATTATATATATATATATATATATATATATATATATATATATATATATATATATATATATATATTCATAAATTATCAGAGTTATGGGGAGGAGATCTTTTAGTAGAAATACTGAAATTTTTATTAAGATCTCAAGATCGTTACAAACTCACGTCACAAGTTTACAAGAGGAATTAAGAGAAGAAGATTGCAGAAACTAAAAATTGCACACTCACATAGGGAAGACTCTCCCCTTATTTATATAAAAACAGATTGCTTCATAGCGAAGCCACCAGAGGCCAGCTGCCATCGCACTCAGGTAAAGAAGATGCCACCTGTAATCCATCAAAAGATGTCGGCAGAAAGAAAAGATTCTTCAACTGCTTTTGCTTTTAGATAGAATAAAGCTGTCCGTCCACCTGTCCTGAGAAAAGACGAATACTGCCAAATAGTCTGGTGCAGTCACCAACATGCAACAGTGAGTGGGTATCCCACTACATAAAGTTGCAAAAAGCCATCCTCAGACCATGTGATAAAAGGAGGATGGACCCCACCCATATCAATCAAAGCTTATCGTCATTGATAGGGTCGAGAATAGTCTGATAGAAATCATCAGCGGACATATCTTCCAAGTTAGTATCAGAATTGGTACTGGAAATGTCCATATCAAAGTTAGCATCAAACTGTGCTTTCAAGAATTGAAGGCACCGTTTCTTTAATTCTTCGGCAGAGATCTTAGGATTCTTCCTGATCAGGGAATCCTTAAGTTTAGTGATTGTGTTATCACCAAATAGTTCATTTTGGACCTTTTTGTCCATTTTTGATTCATTTTCTTTGATGTATGCCATAACTTCCATCAACTTTTCTTTCTCATCGATCCTTTGCCACCATTTCACAAGGAATTTACGTGACAGGATAGGAATATTGTTGGAATTTAACACACAGTCAATAGTCCAACGGAATATAAATGGGATCTGGAACTGAGCAAAGAAGTATAGAGTGCTCTCCCCCCCCCAAAAAGATGAGTATCCTGGCAAGGTGGATAAGACAATATCCACGAAGAGAATTGTTCCTGAATTGAAGGTGGAATGATATCCAGAGTAGCTCCCATCAGTAACCACCAATCAAAGAACCAGGAGGGTATCTCGTTCTGAAGAATTTCAGGACAGATACGAATGAACCAAGAATGGCTCCGCTGAGAATTCTCATAGTATAGGAAATCATAAAATGCCTGCACATAATCCCAATAATTATAACTGCAGACAATCACTTTGTCCTTGGAGAGCTGCTGTTCCCTGTTTGGATGGAGTCCCCAAGTCTGTGAAGTAAGGATATTCTTAATGATCACTTTGCTGTAAGCATATTCCAAAGAATTTGGCTTGGCAGAGTGCTCAACGGTTATAGATTTGCTGGAGATTAAGATACCTTCAGAGATACTGACAGTTCGTCCCTTAACCGGAATAAAATTGGTCTCCAAGTATCGTTTATGAAGTTTCCATGGATCCTTCATAAGAGGAATATCATGCTTCTCAAGTTTAATGATTTCCTCAGTATTTGATTTTTCAAAGAAGATGGACTCAACTTCCATAGCTTCTCTGTATGATCGGATATTAGCATCAGCAATATCTGCTGGCTGCTTGCCTTTAGCCGCTGAGCTGGATCCAGCTTCAGAGGGAGGTGGCTTTCGGCCAATAGTTTTTTGAATGCCGAAAGAGTCTTGGGGACGTAATGGCCCCTTAGACTTTCCTCTACCGCGAGAGTTCGTGGACATTTTGCTGCAAAAATTCACGAGTTAGAAAATCAGGAAGAGAATTATTTTTGCCATTAATAAATTCAATGTCAAAATCGAATATAGCAAGTTCTGCTTGCCATCTAGCAAAATTTTGCTTAGAAGCAAGATTCTTAACATCTTTTTGTAATATAGATTTTGCAGAACTGTAATCTATACGAAGTAAGAATTTCTTATTTAATAGATCATCTTGGAATTTATGAATGCATTTGATAATAGAAAGAAGTTCTTTCTTTATCGTAGAGTAATTAATCTGAGTATCGTCCCATTTACCAGAATGGAATCGAACAAGGATAGCATGATCTTTGTTTAAGGGATCTATCTGTTTGAGTATACCACCATAACCAATATTACTGGCATCAGTTTCAACAACTTTAAACCAGTCAGGGTTGGCAAGGTGTAAGCAAGGAAGGCATTTTACCTTTTGCTTAATAAGCTGAACAGCTTTAGTGTGGTTGATACTCCAAGGAGTAGGGTTTTTTCTCAACCTTTGATATAGAATTTTTGTGTCTATAGCAATGTTTTTATAAAAGTCAGAGACATAATTTAAAGCACCAAGAAATCTCTGTAGTTGCTTTATATCTGTAATTTCATCAGGAAATTTCGAAGCAAATTCGATACTCCTGTCAATGGGTATAATAGTATTATTGACAATGTTATGACCAAGGAATCTTATTTCTGTCTGAAATAACTTCATTTTTGGAGCAGAAATAACAAGACCATTTTTTATAGCTAAATGTTTAAAAACATTTAAATGCTTAAAATGCTCTTCAATGGTATTAGAGAATATAAGAATGTCATCAATATAAGAGAGAATAAAATTAGAATATTGAATAAATATCTCATTCATGATATTCTGAAATTCAGAAGGAGCATTCTTTAAACCAAATGGCATAACATTCCATTCATAGTGTCCGAATGGGACTGTGAAGGCAGTTTTGTATTTATCTTTTTTTTCGATTTGAATTTGCCAGTAACCTGACTTTAAATCGAATTTAGAGAATATCTTTGCATTAACAATTCTGTTAAGCAAATCTCTTTTGTTGGGAATAGGATAACGAATCCATTTAAGGACTTTGTTAAGAGGTTTATAGTTAATAACTAACCGAGGAACACCTCTTTCCTTTTCAGCATTATTATTGACATAAAAAGCTGTACAACTCCATGGAGAGTACGACTTTCTGATAAGTTTCTTATCAAGAAGATCATTGATCTCTTTTTTGCATAATTCAAGGTAATTATTGTTCATTTGACAAGGTCTAGCCTTTGTCGGAACATCTCTTTCATTAAAGGATTCTTCATATGGAAGAGAGACAATATGATGCTTTCTGTCCCAAAAAGCATTGGGAATATTACTACAAGTCTGACGAACAAATTCATCATTAACTTGTTTTATTTTATTTTTTATTTTATATTTTTCAAGCTGTTCTTTAATAGAAAGCTGGAAAATTTCTTCTTTGATGAAGTTTATCTGATTATTCTTCAGATCGACTTCCTTTATCTCATTGAGAATTTTAGCCACAGGATTGGTGATAAATTCAAAGGTAATGTTTTTTCCCTTATAACAAGTGGAAATACCTTTTCTATTGATTTCTTTTATAGGCATAAGTTTTTCTAGAAAAGGAGTTCCTAGAATAACATGCTGGGATATTTCTTTTACAACAATAAAATGCAAGGGAATACATGCATCATTTTTACAGATATGAACATCCGTAACCTTAAAAGGTGTTGTAAGAGCTTTGTTATTTGCAGCACTCAGAGTTTGAGTAGTGCGTTCGCAATATTTTAAGGGAATAATTTCTTCTTTGACACAGTTCAGATCTGCACCACTGTCAACAAGGGCAATAAGATTATAAATCATAAATTCATTATTTATGATTAGATCGATTTTTATATACCATTTGTGGGTAATAAAAAGATCTATTTTAGATAAAAAGGAATGATCAATAGATTTTCCTTTGTTGGTTATAGCAACAGATTGAACCTGTTGGTCAATTATGTCATCTTCATTTTCGTTTTCACTATCGATTAAATGAGAATGTTCGATCATTTGTTTTTTGAGAATAATCTCATTGTAAGATCTAACATCTTGTTCAATGAGGGTAAGTCTTTGTTGAGTTATATCGTCGTTAGACTTTAACTCTTTGACTTCATTCTTCAGAAGTTTTAATTCTCTCTGAAGATCGTTTATAGAGACAGTCTTAGGATTAATCCCTTTTCTTCGGGATAAAACCTCTGTCATGGTATAAGGAGGGAAACTAGAAGAAGTTTCATGAGTATCATCTTGCAAAATCTCAATAATTTTTGCTTTCACATTTTGGCTAATAGTATCAGTCAAAAGTGATTCAAGAATTTCTTTTTTATCTTGACTGGTCAATACATTAATTGAAAGACCATTCATTTCGATGATAGATTTATAATAATCAGCTTTACTGTTAATAGTACATGCTTTGCAATCGCAATCAGTACCACAATCAGTAGCAGATTTTATAGAATTAATAGACTCATCACTTGATGAATCAGATTCATAATCAGAATTGATCATGATCTTTAATAGAGTCTTTTTCAACCCTTCATCTTCGATCATATCGATCTTTTGTTTAGTATTACACCTGTTCGAATAGTGGCCAAGTTTTCCACATTTAAAGCATTTAACTTTTTTATTCGAACCTGTGTTTTTAGAAAACCTTTTCCTAGTGGAAAATTGTTTTCTTTTATCATTAGAAAAATCTTTAGGATAATTCCTTTTCGAAGAATATCTCTTCTTTTTATAAGATTTTTCTTTAGAGAATTTTCTTTTGTTATCAGACGGAGGCTTTATAGTTTCCATAGCAGATTGGCTACAAAACTCTCCCAATTGTTTTCTCTCAGATAACCTTTGAGATTTCAATTGATTCCTTAATTTAAGGTCATTACAAAGGGCTAACCCTTCTTGAATACAGGCATTCACAAGGTTACCATAAGTGAAATCACCATATGGAATTATGCCATCATTACTATTTCTTATTTGTTGTCTAACCTTTTCTGCAAACAGATTAGGAAGACCATCAATGAATTTAGATTTCCAGTGAGCATCATTGGCATCACTTAACTGCATTACTCGGTTTAGAAAAGTATCTTTATACCATCTAAAATGAGTAAGAGTTGGACAACGAAGATTTTGGAGTAAAGTCCTGGTGCGTTCACCATTGTCAGAGACTAAACCCGTAAAATGATCACAAATAGTGCTTATCAGAGTGATAACACTATCTTCAATTTCTTTATTATTTTCAATTTTGACAGCATTAGCAATAACTGCTTTCTGCTCAGGTGATAAACAGTGATCCCACCATCCTTTTAATACTCCGGTAAAACCGCAAGTAATAAAACTAGCAATGGTTTTGTCAGTATTCTTGTTTGTTCGGCAAACCGTAGCAAACATAAGCATACGATGTAGCTGATCACAGATCTGTTTATCAGAACATCCATCTATGTTCCATTCATAGATGTTTCCTCCACTGTAATTATTCTGAATGATATTATCATTCTCTTCATATAAAACATCCATAGGAGTTGGACGTTTGTAATAATATTTTTGAAGATTTGGCTTCTTGTGTTGCTGCTGCATAGGCAGAATCATATTAGAAGTCTGTTGAACAGTTCGATCAATGTCTTCAAAAGAATTTTGAAGAGCATGTATTTGAATAGGATCTAACTGATCGTCAGAATTTTGAGAATAACGTCGGCAGGATTCAATATCTGAACCATCAGCCACGGAAAAAATTTCGTCAAGTACCAAAATGGTATTTTGAGTAGAGCTTTCGCCCTTTTCTTTAGAGGATTGTTTTTCAACTAAGGAAGTATTCTGAAGCTTCTCAATTAAGCTTTGAATATCTTTCTCAGTAACTTCAGGAGAAGATAATTTAAAACCAGTAGTATCACTAGTAGGTTTTATTGGTATATTTCCTACCTTTTTTGAGGTAGTATCTTTGGGCATTGATTTTGGTAATTTAAGTATAGAATTGACCTTGAGAAGAACTTCATCAAGGGCAGTTTCCATTCTAACCAATTGAGAACCAATGGTTTGAATATAAGCATTAGTATAGTTATTTTGCTTCACAATTTTTTGAAGCTCTTTTATTTGTTCTTCCTTATGATCGATAATTCGAATAAAGGAAATGGCATCAATCTTTTCGGCGTCAACCAAAAGTTTGAGCGGCCCATTAGGTGG
Source organism: Iris macrosiphon (assembly GCA_036927795.1). NCBI lineage: Eukaryota > Viridiplantae > Streptophyta > Magnoliopsida > Asparagales > Iridaceae > Iris > Iris macrosiphon. The sequence goes on along the minus strand of JAYESA010000004.1, from coordinate 200,649,077 downwards.
ATATAAAGCACGGACACGTTTTTCCGTATCAGTGATCCAATTTTTATAACCCTCTTCTAGCATGTTGATGCTAGCGAGTTCTTGGTTGATATAGTTCTCAATAAACCATTTATCAAACCATTTAATTTTATTTATCTCTTTGAGATGAGTATAATATTTATCTTTGAATTCATACCTTTGATCAAGGGTATAATTCTTTTCGAACCAAGCTTTGAATTGAATTTCTTCATCATAAGCCTGAACAATAATTGCTCGAACATTTTTATCCTGAGTCCAATCCCAATAATTAGGATCGCTAGTGGAATTGTCATTGGTTAAGGTTATAACGTTAAGAGAATGAGTGCCAAAACTAGCATCAGAAGAATAAACAGGATCAATGGGATCAGCCCATTCTGTTTTATATTCTGGCTTGGCAATGTTATTTTTGATTTTCATACCTTTAATTTCATCATCTCTCTCAGAAGTTTGAGAAGAGTTTTCTCCTCTTTCAATAACTGAAGGAGAACGAAAACTAGAAGATGAAATTCTGGCTTTGATTTGTGGAGTAAATCTAACTTCCACATCTCCATCTGGAGTTTGGATTATCTGATCTAACTCAGTATCCATTATGGGTCTAGGCGGAATAGCCTGATTTAAAACCCATCTATCAGGGAATTGAATTTCATTCCATTTGATTATTTATTAGCAGCAACATTTGATGTTAACAAATTTGTTTCAATCAAAGTTGTCTTACCAGGCTTGGTAAGATGTCTAGCTTTAGGAGCTAAAGTAGACAATACTTTAAAGTGTATTCGATAGAGTATTGCAATGGTTTCAGAACCTTGCTTAAAGTTATAGCCATAAGTCTTCAGATTAAAAGTTACTGCATCCAGTAAATTTGTATCTGTAAGGGATAGACTTAGATTGGGATAAACATTAAAGTAGACTGGTCCATGGCAAAGACTAGTCTGCATAACGCCCATAAGAGATGGTTGCCAATCAAGACATCTAGCATCTCGTAAAGAGGATATGAAAGAAGCATTTAAACCCTGAAGAGTAAGGGGTTTTAACGCAACCTGAATTAATCCAATATGGATAAAGTTATAAGCATTATTCCCTATGTAGGGTTCAAGGTCTTCTTCAGAAAGAAACCTGATAGAATGCTCAGTATCATTGACCTGAACGGTCCTTTCCATAGTTTTTATAGCAATTGATGACTTGAAATCAAGCCAACCAATTTCATAGATATCCTTCGGCTTAACGCCTGGGATAGTCCATTTATTGAGTTCCTCCAGATCTGAAGGAAACTCGCTCAATTGAGCATTTTTGATTGATTTGCCCTTTAACAGGGTCTTTTTGTTGTCACCAATGGACATTGTACTGCTCATCAGAAGATGAAGTAGGAGGATCTTCTACTCACTGTTCCTGCAATAGTTAGTTAACAATAATATGGGACAATACTATTAATATTACTATTATATAGATAATAAAAATTTAATATAAGTAAGACATAAAAGTTTTTAGAATGCCTTCATAGTTAACCTGGTCATAGGTATGACTGTCAACGAACTTTTACGGCTGGAAATGGCCTACCCGGCCAACATAGCCAACGCGACAAGGTGTCATATGAACTAGACCTTGGTTATTCCTAGAAGTAGTCATTCTAAAATTTAAATGAATTACTTAGGAAAATTTTTATATATCCATCTAATAGTAAATACTAATGGTATTGCAATATGAAATTATATTTTAACTAACAAACATTACAGAGAACAGAGAGTAGAATCACCTCAGCTTTGAGCCTTCATGGCTCTGATACTAAATTTAATTATATATGTATATATTATGTAATTATATATGTATATATTATGTATATATATTATGTATGCTATATTATATATATATATATATATATATATATATATATATATATATATATATATATATATATATATATATATATTCATAAATTATATATGTATATATACATATATATTATATGAGTATATTGTATATATTTTATTATCATATATAGTATATGTATATATATATATATATTTATATATATTTATATATATTTATATATATATATATATATTTATATATATATATATATATATATATATATATATATATATAAGTATATATAATTTATTTTATTTTATTTTATTATCATATACTATATGTATATATATATACAGTATATACAGTATACTATTATATAATATTATATGTATATATATATATATGCATTTTATTTTATTTATATATATATGTATATACATATATTATATATGTATATTGTATTATATATATGTATATATATTATTTATATATAAAAATATTATATTTATATATACTCAGATTATATAAATATATATTAATATATATGTATTTTATCTTTTTAGCATGATTATATATATAGTATATATGTATGTATACATATATATATATATATATATATATATATATATATATATATATATATATTGTATTATACATATAATATTCTATATATTTCTATATATGTATATATGTATATAAATATATATGTACTTATATTATTTATTTATCTCTCTTTCTCTCTCTCTCTCTCTCTCTCTCTCTCTCTATATATATATATATATATATATATATATATATATATATATGATATGTAATATTATATTTTATTATGCTATAATATTATAATGTATGTATGTATGTATGTATGTATGTATGTATGTATGTATGTATGTATATATATATATATATATATATATATATATATATATATATATATATATATATATATATATATATATATATATATTATGTCTTTATTATATACATAAGTATATATATACTATGCTATATATATATTATTTAATAAACGCTTTATTAAAATGTTAAATTCATGAACCATATACATCTTAAACAGAGTACACCTACGACGCAGTCAGTGACCCCAGGTCACAGGACCCCTCAGACTTGACTACGAGAACAGGTCTTTGGCACGCCCAGCACAGAGACGTAGGCAAGTATACCTTGCCAAGTTTTACTGTATAATTCATTAAACTGTTGTATGTTATTTTCAGTAGACTTACATAAAACTGTGTGTATCTGAGATTGCCTCAGGTACCGTAGCAGACTTTCCAACAGCTGCGAGGGTATCCTAATATCCTCCTAGACCCTAACACTTGTACACGCAATAAGGTTGCACTACATTTTGGGATGCAAGTTGCGTACTCGATTAGCTACCAGTACGTGTGACGTGCATCACGGCTTAGCACGAAATCAGGAGTACTCAGGAAAGTTATGACTTATAGCTACATTGGGCGGGAAAGACAACTAGTAGGCGTATGGGACACCCACCTCCTTGAATGTTATACCTTCGGATACCATTTTCCTCGGAGATGGCCGATTGCAGAGTGCCCATGTGTCTAGGGGTATATGTGGCATATATTAGCCAGTCACCACGATTGGTGAATTAAGTCAGCATATGTCTAGCCTACATTTTTCCATACGTACTATAAGGTCTTTACATTGCATTCACTCAGATGGTTAGCATACCCTGTATTTATTTATTCAGTATTTACATATATGGCATATTTTTATGTATCTTGTTATGTCCCACTGAGGACCTGGTTCCTTTCCAGATTTAGATGAGGTATTCTACCCCACAGTGTATGGACCTGGATAGGTGTCACGACCCGCACCTGAAAAATCGGGCATGAGTCATGGGTACGTCCAGCCTACGCCGCAGCATCGGCGGTAGAACGCTGTCTAGGTCAACTATCTAGATAACTCACAAAAAAATCTATCATGACCTCTCCAAAAGGAGGGCAACCACGCAATCAATATATAAACCTGTCAAGATCTCAACTCCAAACGGAGGAGCAAATATCATAATGATAATCAAGTACTCAATCACGAATCTAAGCACGATAAGATAACAAGAAGACTAACAACTCCAAAGTCTAACCAACAACATCTACTACAACAACCACAACATCAATAATAATAATACATCATCCAAAATAATATACAATACAAGGTCTCAATCCAAAACCGGAGACAAATCCGGTGCTAAAAGCTAACAAAAACAATAACAAGGTCCTAATGATCCCGGCTACCAACCCGAAAATTACCCCTAAACTAGAGGGTCCCTGTCTGCACCATCGACAGGCTCAGGTCCATAAAACGTCGGACACCACTCCTCCGGATACTCTGAAAAATATGTCCAGTCAGGACTGGAGCAAGTACATCTCTAACAGCAGTTCCATTTAAATGATAAAAACTATAAAATAGTTATAGCAAGTAGCAAGAGAATGAAGCAAGTATGGAGCAAGAAATATATATGTATCACTGGTGCATACAGGTAAAGATGCAGGAATATCAGAAATAAGATAGAAATAACTGTAAGATATAAGAAATCTAAACTAAGAGTAAGTTTGTGCACATGAACATGTAGTGAGTCCAGCATGAAATACATGTAGTGAGTCAAGTCCAGAAATATGTAAGTGAGACCAGCAAGAAATGCAAGAGAGTCCAGACTAGAAAGAATGAACTCGGTGTCTTTGAAATACTTGTTTCGACATGTAAACGGCTAGGGGTAAGTACGGCTCACCGCGCACTGGGTGCGCGGCTGCTATCATTCCAGATTAGACCAGAGGTAGTGATTCCTGATAATTCCAGATGGAAAAGTTTACATGTCTACTCGAGTATTTCCCCGTCCCGACTAATACAAGTGAATCTAAGACCTGACACGTAAATCAAGATGAGTTCAGCCTGAACATGAGTGATGCCTGTAGTGATGCCTGTAGTGATTCCAGAATAGGGGGCAGAAACATGAAATGTACGTCTCACAAGTAAATGAATCCAAAAATATCAGTCAGTATTCCGTGTTATGCCAGAATAATCAGATGATACTATACTAGAAGCTAAATCATAATAATCATCAGATAATAAAAACTATCAGAGAATGTACTCGCCTGACGTCCTTAGCAACTCGCGATCCGAACTGGTGTCGCAAGGACCTATTACGAAAAGCAAGGTTAAACAGGATTCTCATGAGTTAAACAGATATAAAATAACTAAAAATAGGCTTCTAGGGTCATTCTAGGTCAAACGGGTCAAACCGGTAAAATCTGGATCAAAAAGTCAACTCTGGGTACAAAAAGTCAACTCTAGGTCAAATCTAGGTCAAAAGTTGACTTTGGCGGTCAACCGAGTCAACTACGGTCAAGTCTAGGTCAAACTAGGGTGCTCCTGAAATTCTAGGTCAAACCGAGGTCATTAAGCTAGAAAACTCTCAAACTCGCCTCCTTGAGATACCGGGATACCCTCCGTATCCGATACCTCAACCTAGGCTACGCACCCCGCCTATACCCGCTAAAACCTATGCTAGCACGTGTAAATATATACACATAAGCATATAAAAATTACTCCAATACTATTCCTAGGCTATTGCTCAAATATCCCGCTCGAAACTCAATACCTTGGTTATCTCAAGGTATTGAGATACCGCTCTAAACTCAACCCGACTACCCCTCTAGCTAACTAACTATGCATAAACATATATGTCTAGCTATAATCTAGGCTAAAATATATATATCTAATACATATAGGCATATACCTATATATCTTCATATATATACATATACACATACCTTATGTATCTAACCTTCCTATACATATATACCTTACCTTACCTTAATATATATATATATATATATATATATATATATATATATATATATATATATATACCTATTTATTTATACATGTATCCATCTATCCAACATCTATCCATCCATCTAGCTATCTATCTATGTGTCTATCTATTTACCTAGCTATCTATTTATCTAGCTATCTAACTATCTACTAATATATATCTATCTAGATATCTAATATCTAACTATCTAGATATCTACGTATCTATCTACCAATCTATCTAACTATCTATCTATCAACTAGCTATCAATCTAACTATCTAACTATGCATGTACCTATCTATCTATCTAAATAACTATCTAGCTATCTATCAATCTAATCTATCTATCTAAATATTTACCTATCCATCTAGTTATCTATCTAACTATTTATCTATTCTAGATATCTACCTATCTATCTATCCATCTACATCTCTACCTAGTTATCTATCTATCTAACAATCTATAGTTATATCTATCCATAAATATATCTATCTAACTATATATCAATCTATCTATATCTATATATATATATATATATATATATATATATATACCTCTCTATCTCTCCCTCGTATTTGCTGCTGCTGCTGCTGCTCATAAACTGCCTAGTTGCTGCTACTGCAGCATTTACTGCTGCTGCTGCCCCTGTGCTTCAAATTGCTGCTGCTGCGGCTCATTTTGCTGCTGCACCTGCTGCTGGTGCAGCATAGCTGCTGTTGCTGCTGCACAGTTCAGCTCCAGCCCCCCCCCCCCTCTCTCAAACACACACACACACTCCTATATACATATATATATATCACTATATATATATATATATATATATATATATATATATATATATATATATATATATAACTCTATAGATATATATACATACTAACTTATATATATATTCATACACATACTAACATATATACTTATACACACATATTAACACACACACTCATATACATATAAATACACACACACATACAAGCACACACATATATCTATCTATCTATCTATCTATCTATATATATATATATATAAACACACATCTATATATATACACACATATAACTATATATATCTATACATATACACACACACACACTCAAACATACATATATATATATATATATATATATATATATATATATATATATATATATATATATATATATATATTCTCACTCTCACACACACACACACTCACCTACACACATACACTAGCACCAACCCACACTCACACAAGCACTCACTAACACATATCTATAAATATATATATATATATATATATATATATATATATATATATATATATATATATATAGGGACATACACAAATATATATATATATACATATATATATAAACACAACACACCACAACGCACAACGCTCACAACGCCCCACCAACGCGCCCCCAACGACCCCGACACACACAAACACCTATAAATTTATAAAATATAGCCCGTGAATTCTAGCACACACTCCCTGATACTAATCCAACTCGCGCACAAGCCCGAAACTAGAAAACCACGCCGAAATGGCCGTTCGGTCATTTCGACGAACACGCGGTGTACGGTTCGGAAAACCTCCTGAAACGCACACCAAACCAACTCGAAATCAGCCCAAAATTTATCCACAGGTCCTAAACGATGCCTAGATCCTAGAAAAAATGCTAACGCGTCAATTCTAGGTCCGTGGGGGGAACGCGCATGCACTCAGAATCGGCGACGACGAAAACCCCTAAAATGCCCGAAACGCCCGTTTCTCCGCGATACGGCTTTCCGTGTCCGAACGAAGACACGCACTCATCCTCAAGACACCCGACAATGTCTACCTAGGTCCGTCTAACCTAGGGCATCATCCAAAATTGGGCCAAATTCGGATTCCACCCGAAATTGACACAAAACCTAGTGTTAAAGTCTCCAAACACTACCAAACTAGTTCCAACTTCCTCCCACGGGTAGCCTAAGGGTCTAAAAAGGTTCTAAACTATTAATTACACTGTATAAAAGTAATTACAAGGAGAAAAATTAGGGTTTACCTCTTGGGAGTTGGAATCCCAAGCCAAAATCTCCAAAATACTCCAAATCCACCACACCTAGCTTCCAAGCTCCCAAATCTAGCTCCAACACCAAATCTAAGCTCTACCCACCTAGGTTGGGGAAGAATATAGGGTTAGAGTTCAAATAAGTAGAAGAAATGGAAGAAGTAAGGAAGAAAAATGGACTTACTTGAAGTGGGAAGGAGAAAGGAAGAAGAAGAAGAAGAAGAAGAAGAAGAAGAAGAAGAAGAAGAAGAAAAATGAAGAGGGGGGCTGCCGTGATGCACGGTCTGGGAGTGTGGGGAGGGCCGGCCAAACACATAATAAAGGGTTTACAAGTTGGCAAATGTCCAAAATGCCCTCCCGTAACTCGGTTTTGGGTTTCGGGTTCCAAAAGCACTCAAACTAACTCCAAATATCTCCAACTAACCCACTAAAAATATAATAAATATTCTAAAACCCAAAATAGGTCTCACAGGGGTGTGGGCTGGATCGGACATGGGTCCACTAGGGTCTGACATGGGTCCAAGCTAGCCAAAATCCTAAAACAATCAATAAAAATATAATACAACCACTAATAAAATATAAATATAATTAATTATAAATAATACACAATTAACCCAAATTAAAATATAAAAAAAATACCCGGCTCTGGAAATGGGGTGGTGACAAGCCTATCCTCCTTAGAAAATTTTGTCCTCAAAATTTAAGGTCAATCACACTCCTTCTAGGTCAAACCCCCAACAATCACAGTCAAGAAATTCTACCTAAACAACATACAAGATCAGGGTCCTACTGGTCGTGTTATCACAGTCTCAATCAGGGTCACTAAACTATCTACCACAGCACAAAGAAAATCTAACAGGTACTAATGAAGCACACCACAAGGAATGGAAAGGACAGGAAGAAGAACAAAGAGACAGACCTGCTAACCCGACACCCGTAGCATCGGCCTCCTCGACCGTCAACGCATAAGCCCTGCCCTGCTGGGGTATATCCCTCTGCTGGTGCGGGGCATGATGCTGTGCCACAGGTGGCCTAGCTCCAACTCTCTGATCCTGTGCTCCACCCAATGGAGGTGCAGTGGGGCAATCTCGCATCTGGTGAGCAGCGGATCCACAGAACAAACACACCTTCAGCCTCCTCCTATAAATATCCCAAGTGTGTCCTGCCTTCCTGTAGTAGGCACAAGTGAGCACCCTCTGATCCTGACCCTGCTGCGCTGTCTTCTGCCCATAGGGACGCTTAGCCGGTCCCACACTACCACTCGCACTGCCTGAATCATCCCTGCCTCTCTTGGACTTGAGCTCCAAGTCATCCTCTGCTCTCTGAGCATCTCTTACTATCTGCTCGAAAGTCGCCTCGCGGTCGCTCCTGGTCAAAGACTTGACCGCCATAACCAAGCCCTTGCGAAACTTCCTTGCCTTTGCTGCCTCACTCAAGCCATCTACAAATCTGCCCAGACGGCAGAACTCCGCTTCATACTCGTCCACCGTCATGCTCCCTTGGACGAGTGCCTCAAATTGGCTCTCCAAAGCACTAAGCGCCACATCTGGAAAAAACTTTTCCTTAAAAAGACTCTTGAAAGCCTCTCAAGTAAGCCCTGGCACCGCGATTCTCGTATCTGTGCGATACCATGTCAAGGCGAGGTCGAACATCTGACTGCCCGCTGCCTCTATCTGCATGCTGTCTGGAATCTGCGCCAGCCTGAAGATCCCCTCGATCTGCTCTATCCAGTCATCCGCGTACAGGATCCCTTCTGTACCACGGAACTCCTTGGGCCGCATCCTCTGAAAGTCGATAATACTGCCCGGCCTCGGATACTGAATCTGATCTGCCTGTGGCTGAATCTGTGCCACCCTATCTACTGCCGTCATGGCCACCTAGTGGGCGTTCTCAATGCCCAGCCTCATCACATCCACCTGACGGTGCTGTGCGTCCATCATCTCCCTGAAGAACGCAAACAACTGCGCGGCATCTACTGGAGCAGGAAGTGGTGGAGGAACCACCGGAACGACTGGGGTAGTCCTCGGATCGACAGGTGAAGGAGGATCCCCGAAAGAAGCAGAAGCTCCCTCAATCATAGGAGTGGTGAGTGGAGCGGTAGCAGCTGCCTGAATACGAGCTGGACGAGAGGTAGCAGACTGTCACGTCCCGATCTTCCGCCGAAACCGGCCGTCCCCGCTAGGCGAGAATCACCGCGTCAGCGCTCCCGCGGGACGTACGTTTCCATCGGGACGCGATGCCGCGTGAGCCTGGGGTTGCGCCCGCGCAAGGCAAATACCGAAACGGCCGTTGATAACTAGTTCACAGAGTCGTCATAGCAGAAACATAAAATGAACACAAGTATGGAATCCAATCAATCTTTTTATTGATATAAGTAAAGATTACAAGCGGTGCTAGGCCGAGATTACAAATCGCTCATGCTCTCTCTCTCTCTTACAATGAGTATGCCCTTAGGCTTAGAACCGATACAAACGATCTGGATGATGATGTTCCCATACATTATGTCTCATATATGCGAGCTCCAGGTCCGTACGCCACGCTCTAAGACGCCAAGTGCGGTCCGGCGCCTCATTACGTTGAGCGATCACCGAATCCGCACGAGTTCCCCCTGCACCCTGCATGCAGACTGGTTGGGTATCAGTACATTGAATGCACTGGTGGGGAGGCCTCTCGCCCACGCCACAAAACAAGCACGTTCATTAGTTATGTACACCGACTGGTTTCGTTGTCTTTCTATTCTTTTGCCTTAGGATCAGTTACATGGCAATATAAAGAAAGTAATCTTCATGTCAGCTCAAGAGTGTCATAATCATGAACAATTGAGTTCGTCTTACCGTTTCTTACCATTCGGCCTTCCCTGTCATGTGCAGCAATACTAAACAATGATTTACGAAATAACAAGAACAACTATAAAACCCAAGTGTTAAACCGTGCCTCTGCCTCATAAGACCCATTTTACTTGAACTATGTGTGATACCGTGCATCCATTCTAATTATGCAATGTCGTGCAAACGCACTCCTTCCTGTTTCACCTTTTCTCAATGCGGATAGCCGCTATGCAAACATGACTTATCTATATGAAGGTCACTGGCTCTGCTAGCCATATTGGACAATATCTGCGATGGATGGCTGTCTTTCCAGCTCGGTTGCTAGCCTTGCTGGGCCTCCTAGCCGTTTAACGAGTCGACGCCCATCCAGGTCGGTAGCAAGCCTTGCTGGATGTCTCGCTCTCGCCCGCTAGTCATCAGCTAGCGTATTGCCAGGACTACACTGGCACTGTCCTCCCGGGCCGACACAATTCGGATGCCTCAGCAATCGTGTCGAGGACTCTCTCTACCTGGTGCGCGACCAGTTGTCCGTGACCATGCAACTACTCCCCCACATTCCAATCCTAGCCGAGGACAACTCTCGGATCAGTCTTAGCCGAGGACTACAATCGGATCTTTTCTTCTACACGCAGCTCTCTGATTAGAGACTGCCTCGGTGATCAGCATATCCCGAGCACATTCCTTCCTTCCATCTCCTGACTCGGAATGACTACTTGATAGCCTTCCACGTCTATGCATGCAACGTGATTTCACTCCATCCCGTGTCATGTTCCGTGCGGTGCAACACCTCAGTATGAACTCAAACTACTGTATGGCATATATAAAGGAAACTACTATATTCCAACTCAACGATCCCGACTACGCAAATAGCAAGTAAAATCTCCATATTCTATAAAATGATAAGGCGGGGTTATCCCCTTAGCTATGTGCGTTCCTCTCTTTTATTAGCATGCAAAGGTTATCGCTTGTACTAGCTAGCATATAACATTCATTTTCTTAGTGTGCAGCTAAGTAGAGACAGGTTCACCGGGGCCACCCACCTTAGCGATGTATCGCATCGGTCGAGCGAGACTCCGGACGCGCCTCTGATAGCCTAAGTCTGACTCCATTGAAGATCCCAACATGAATCCCTTTGCATCGAACGAGCCATCTCGCTGAGCAAGGCGGGTTGAATAGCTATACCTGTGCTATTTGAATCGGCCCTCCGGGTTGAGCGGAACGGGTCGTTACATTATACACCACTCAGAACAAGTCTCGTCCTCGAGACTTCCTGAGCGAAACTCGTACTATCGCACAACTTCTAAACCAAACTCTATACACCTTGCCTAACTTTCAAGGGCTGCCTTAAAACCATAATCATTTATTTTCTCACCATGCGTTACGCCAATATTTAGCCAACTCTCATCGAACGACTCTACCGTTCAATGCTATCGAACTATACTCAACTCAATCGTTGCACTCTGACTCAAATCTACTGCACACGGCGCAGGGCTGCAGTACCCAAGCATATGGTATTCTATAACTCAATGGGCACTTATAACTCATAATTGGGTGGACTTGCCCAACTTGTTATATTATCTATTATAGGAACCAAATGCATCCGAACACATTTGACAGTTTACTTGACCTCGCCTATCGAAACCCATCGTTACGCCTAATCCCAAAAGTTTGAATCTCGGCTAAATTTTCAACCTCGTTTGCATTACATCTCTCTGAGTCACCATCCAATCACGCTAAGTAAATCGCACCCAATCACCTACGTTTCTCTGACTCAAGTCTATATTGCGCCATAGCGCAGAGCTAAATTGCCCACCTGGGGTACGCTCTAATCCTTCAATTCTTTTGTTCAATCAAACTTAACTTCCTATTCGTTTTACTCGTTCCGTTCGCACGAGTGCTTAATCATTTTATCCGAATGATTCCTTCGTACCACTACTGTATTCCCAAACTCAGTCTCTCACTGCGCCTTAGCGCAGAACTATCTCGGTAGCACGAGAAATGTTACAATATTTCCTTTATGATAGTTAGGTTGAGGCTAACCTATTTCAGTTGCCATACTCATCCATGCGAGTCCGAAAATTTTCCTTTGCAGCTGCATCAGAGTTATGCATATCGCTAAGTCTGGATCGTACCCATATTCAAGGCGTCCCCCAAATATGTGTATTTCAACCAAGCTTAGTGACAGCTAAGTCTGACAAGCTACTCGTGAAAATCTATCGAAACGTGGATCGTTCTGCTATATGAATGACCGAACACTGGTTCGATTTAGTTATCGTCTACTCCAATCTCACCCAATTTCAAGTATAGCATTACTAATAGCAACGCACATCTTCCAAGCAACGATCATCTCATCACGCCAACTTATCTTCAATATCACCAATTCAATTTGTGAGAGTTCCGTCGGACAATTCTCTAATACCGTCTTATTCCTCACCGTCGCATAACCGATCCGACCAAATCAATTATTATCAGATTCCTATCTCGTATTGCGTTTGTTTCAACACGAACGTTGTTAGTGTATATTCCCAATTCCAAATCCTAACTCTAAGTCTCGTTGCCCCAGTTCCATCATTCTTTCCGAATGATACTCTGGAGTCAGCCACTCCAGTTTAACTCAAGGCATAGGGTCGTCTGCCTAGCCACTAAGTCAGCTCGCAAGTCATAGGTACATCTCAAGTTTGTGACTCATCGTGCAACCGCGTTGCACAACGCTCGCCCCAAACACCCTAAGGTCAAACCATTGTTCCTTTACACGGGTATTCTACCCAAGCTCGTTTCACTCAGATTTCTAAACATCGAGCACAGATCATCCTATCACACCAACACGCTCGTTCAACCGAACCCACGATACGCCCACGTTGTAGGCTCAATCCATCGATTCACACATACTTATCTTTATCAACACGTTTTGATAGAATTCACCAATCCATCCTCTACTACGCTTGTATCACTAAGCCACAATTCTATTATAAATTATCGATGTATATCATAAACTATAAGTCATCCAACTCGATCTGCGTATTCCGTTCATAAAACTATCCCGCTCATCTTACTTCACGCTGCTAGACTAACTCCTCACCAAAAAATCCTTACTCATTATATCCTGAAACTTGTCTTATCGTATCGAACCACAATCAAAATGATCCTTCAATTGTCACGTTCCGGTCTCCCGCAAGTTCAATCATCCCCGTCGGACGTGAGATCACCACGCCAACGCTCCCGCGGAATGATCATACTTATCCGGACGTGACGCATGTGCGAACAAGAAGTCGTACTCGCACAAGACAAAAAGGTCAATCGTTATGATTATCATCGAACGAACAGATACCTTATCGTCACCTTTAGTTTTATCCCAAGTTGTACATTAATCCACCGAGCCATGTTCTTCCACAAACCGTTCTTACCGCCACCCAAATTCGTCTAACCAAACTGTCCAACATCAATATTACCATTTGATCGCTTCTTAGTCTACTCTTGGCATTCCTCAAACAACTAAGTTCAATTCTCAAACCCAAATTTATCCCATTTGATACGTTCCATTCATCGAGTTCATTTGGAATAATCACCGAATATGTTCCCTTGAGTTTGATTATCCCCGCCGTACGTGAAATCACCACGCCGGCGCTCCCGCAGGATAATCGTTCTCGCTGGGACAGATTTCGAATGTTATCTTTCCGAACTTGATTTCAAGATCGTTCTTCCACACTCCAAGCCAAATCTGTTACCGCTTAACTCGATGCATCAAACTTACCATTTTTACTAACTAGCATCAATCCATACTTGTCTTCCAACCATTGTCATGGTCTAAATCTCCCAAAATTTGAAACCATCGCATTCGTACTCAAACCGAACTCTATCGAGCGATATCCTACTCAAATCAAAATTTTCCATGCACGCTATCATTCGTTTGCTCCATTATTTCCGATCGCACTTACTCCGATCACATTTCAAATTATTCAATCTCAACTCAAGTTCTTAACTCACTTGTTTCAACTCAAAATCACTCGTACAATCCTTTAAATTTCCCCATCCATGTAATCAATTCCAATTGCCATGAATTCCTATTCGATGCAAGCCTTATCTCTTATTCAAATCATTATAACTCGTTCGAACCAAGTATTGCATGCTCCTGCAAGTTCGCTTACTCGATAGGCATTGTTTATTTACACTAAGGCTTTACCCGAACTCGTCGCTTGCCGCTAGACTCGCTTAATACTCCAAAATCCTTAATTTGTTTGAATACTTCTAAACCGACCCATACACCACTCAGGGTTCAAGTTACACTCCATGAATCTATACAACTCACTACATACATAATTCGCATAATCGAACATGGGACTTATCGCATACACCACTCAGGAATCGAGTCATCCTAATAACTCCTGAATCGCGCTCGCATCCTTCACTCGTATTCCCAATTTGTTCCTTAAAAATCCAATACGATCCCTGTTTATCGCCTTAGCGATCTTAGACTCGTATAAACCTCTATTCATAGTCCTCCATACAGACTATGCTTAATATCATAACTTATCGCTATGAATAGCCGTCCAAACTATATCTGGAAAAAAAAAATTATATACGATTCTCATTACTCGCCTTAGCGGCACTCCGAACGTCTCTATCGATTTCCTTCCTAAGTCAAACTTTATTCTTATCCGACAATACCCAAAATCTCGCTACAACTCACTAGCACCAAGGGTCTTGGTGCACGATACTCAATACAACTTGGCCAAAAGGCCCTGTGCATAGACCACTGTCTGAACGATATTCTTATCTCGTACTCTACTCGCTTGGTGTTTTCATATAGACATATAACTTGCCGATTATAACACGAGCCTACTATCACAATGTCTTTCCTAGGTTGGGACAAAAGCTCACGCATCATAATCCAGTTCAAGCAATCGTATAGTTCACACGCACTTTTCAAAAATATTTAGACTTATTGTATGGAACATCCATCGAAGCATCGAGAGAGAGCATCTACCACTTCTTCAATACACAAGTTCAAAACTGAGAGAATCGAAACGAGTTTTCAAGGACGTAAGGCCGTGCTCTGATACCAATATGTCACGCCCCGATCTCCCGCCGGAACCGGCCGTCCCCGCTAGGCGCGAATCACCGCGTCAGCGCTCCCGCGGGACGTACGTTTCCATCGGGACGCGATACCGCACGAGCCTGGGGTTGCGCCCGCGCAAGGCAAATACCGAAACGGCCGTTGATAACTAGTTCACAGAGTCGTCATAGCAGAAACATAAATGAACACAAGTATGGAATCCAATCAATCTCTTTATTGATATAAGTAAAGATTACAAGCGGCGCTAGGCCGAGATTATAAATCGCTCATGCTCTCTCTCTCTCTTACAATGAGTATGCCCTTAGGCTTAGAACCGATACAAACGATCTGGATGATGATGTTCCCATACATTATGTCTCATATATGCGAGCTCCAGGTCCGTACGCCACGCTCTAAGACGCCAAGTGCGGTCCGGCGCCTCATTACGTTGAGCGATCACCGAATCCGTACGAGTTTCTCCTGCACCCTGCATGCAGACTGGTTGGGTATCAGTACATTGAATGCACTGGTGGGGAGGCCTCTCGCCCACGCCACAAAACAAGCACGTTCATTAGTTATGTGCACCGACTGGTTTCGTTGTCTTTCTATTCTTTTCCCTTAGGATCAGTTACATGGCAATATAAAGAAAGTAATCTTCGTGTCAGCTCAAGAGTGTCATAATCATGAACAATTGAGTTCGTCTTACCGTTTCTTACCATTCGGCCTTCCCTGTCATGTGCAGCAATACTAAACAATGATTTACGAAATAACAAGAACAACTATAAAACCCAAGTGTTATACCGTGCCTCTGCCTCATAAGACCCATTTTACTCGAACTATGTGTGATACCGTGCATCCATTCTAATTATGCAATGTCGTGCAAATGCACTCCTTCCTGTTTCACCTTTTCTCAATGCGGATAGCCGCTATGCAAACATGACTTATCTATATGAAGGTCACTGGCTCTGCTAGCCATATTGGACAATATCTGCGATGGACGGCTGTCTTCCCAGCTCGGTTGCTAGCCTTGCTGGGCCTCCTAGCCGTCTAACGAGTCGACGCCCATCCAGGTCGGTAGCAAGCCTTGCTGGATGTCTCGCTCTCGCCCGCTAGTCATCAGCTAGCGTATTGCCAGGACTACACTGGCACTGTCCTCCCGGGCCGACACAATTCGGATACCTCAGCAATCGTATCGAGGACTCTCTCTACCTGGTGCGCGACCAGTTGTCCGTGACCATGCAACTACTCCCCCACATTCCAATCCTAGCCGAGGACAACTCTTGGATCAGTCTTAGCCGAGGACTACACTCGGATCTTTTCTTCTACACGCAGCTCTCTGATTAGAGACTGCCTCGGTGATCAGCATATCCCGAGCACATTCCTTCCTTCCATCTCCTGACTCGGAATGACTACTTGATAGCCTTCCACGTCTATGCATGCAACGTGATTTCACTCTATCCCGTGTCATGTTTCGTGCGGTGCAACGCCTCAGTATGAACTCAAACTACTGTATGGCATATATAAAGGAAACTACTATATTCCAACTCAACGATCCCGACTACGCAAATAGCAAGTAAAATCTCCATATTCTATAAAATGATAAGGCGGGGTTATCCCCTTAGCTATGTGCGTTCCTCTCTTTTATTAGCATGCAAAGGTTATCGCTTGTACTAGCTAGCATGTAACATTCATTTTCTTAGTGTGCAGCTAAGTAGAGACAGGTTCACCGGGGCCACCCACCTTAGCGATGTATCACATCGGTCGAGCGAGACTCTGGGCGCGCCTCTGATAGCCTAAGTCTGACTCCATTGAAGATCCCAACATGAATCCCTTTGCATCGAACGAGCCATCTCGCTGAGCAAGGCGGGTTGAATAGCTATACCTGTGCTATTTGAATCGGCCCTCCGGGTTGAGCGGAACGGGTCGTTACATAGACCTCTCAGTGGCAATTGCTGGAACGGTACGATGGGATCGTGTCTTCGGAGGCATCCTGAACACAGATCAAAAGAAGTCAATACGGCGCAAGATACGATATCATCAAAGAAGGACGGTAATATTTCAAAAGAAAATAATTTCAGAATAATTAGATTGGAATTGTTCCTAGTCGTGATTGAGTACACTCTCATCCTAGATCCTAGATCCTATAGCAGGCTCGCAGCAGTACAACTAAGTTATTGTACCACCACGACATCGCACTAATTGCGAATCGAGGCCTGCATAGGGCCGCCACCAAAAATATGTCACGACCCGCACCTAAAAAATCGGACATGAGTCGTGAGTACGTCCAGCCTACGCCGCAGCATCGACGGTAGAACGTTGTCTAGGTCAACTATCTAGATAACTCAAAAAAAAAATCTGCCATGACCTCTCCAAAAGGAGGGCAACCACCCAATCAATATATAAACCTGTCAAGATCTCAACTCCAAACGGAGGAGCAAATATCATAATGAT
Organism: Iris macrosiphon; assembly: GCA_036927795.1. Classification (NCBI taxonomy): domain Eukaryota; kingdom Viridiplantae; phylum Streptophyta; class Magnoliopsida; order Asparagales; family Iridaceae; genus Iris; species Iris macrosiphon. The sequence continues at coordinate 200,631,034 of JAYESA010000004.1, read as the reverse complement.
AATCAAGTACTCAATCACGAATCTATGCACGATAAGATAACAAGAAGACTAACAACTCCAAAGTCTAACCAACAACATCTACTACAACAACCACAACATCAATAATAATAATACATCATCCAAAATAATATATAATACAAGGTCTCAATCCAAAACCGGAGACAAATCCGGTGCTAAAAGCTAACAAAAACAATAACAAGGTCCTAATGATCCAGGCTACCAACCCGAAAATCAACCCTAAACTAGAGGGTCCCTGTCTGCACCATCGATAGGCTCAAGTCCATAAAATGTCGGACACCACTCCTCCGGATACTCTGAAAAATATGTCCAGTCAGGACTGGAGCAAGTACATCTCTAACAGCAGTTCCATTTAAATGATAAAAACTATAAAACAGTTATAGCAAGTAGCAAGAGAATGAAGCAAGTATGGAGCAAGAAATATATATGTAGCACTGGTGCATAAAGGTAAAGATGCAGGAATATCAAAAACAAGATAGAAATAACTGTAAAATACAATAAATCTAAACTAAGAGTAAGTCTGTGCACATGAACGTGTAGTGAGTCCAGCATAAAATACATGTAGTGAGTCAAGTCCAGAAACATGTAAGTGAGACCAGCAAGAAATGAAAGAGAGTCCAGACTAGAAAGAATAAACTCGGTGTCTTTGAAATACTTGTTTCGACATGTAAACGGCTAGGGGTAAGTACGGCTCACCGCGCACTGGGTGCGCGGCTGCTATCATTCCAGATTAGACCAGAGTGAGTGATTCCTGATGATTCCAGATGGGAAAGTTTACATGTCTACTCGAGTATTTCCCCGCCCCGACTAATACAAGTGAATCCAAGACCCGACACGTAAATCAAGATGAGTCCAGCCTGAACATGAGTGATGCCTGTAGTGATGCCTGTAGTGATTCCAGAATAGGGGCCAAAAACATGAAATGTACGTGTCGCAAGTAAATAAATCCAGAAATATCAGTCAGTGTCCCGTGTTATGCCAGAATAATCAGATGATACTATACTAGAAGCTGAATCATAATAATCATCAGATAATAAAAACTATCAGAGAATGTACTCGCCTGACGTCCTGAGTAACTGGCGATCCGAACCGGTGTCGCAAGGACCTATTACGAAAAGCAAGGTTAAACAGGATTCTCATGAGTTAAACAGATATAAAATAACTAAAAATAGGCTTCTAGGGCCGTTCTAGGTCAAACGGGTCAAACCGGTAAAATCTGGATCAAAAAGTCAACTCTGGGTACAAAAAGTCAACTTTATATCAAATCTAGGTCAAAAGTTGACTTTGGCGGTCAACCAAGTCAACTACGGTCAAGTCTAAGTCAAACTAGGGTGCTCCTGAAATTCTAGGTCAAACCGAGGTCATTAAGCTAGAAAACTCTCAAACTCGCCTCCTTGAGATACCGGGATACCCTCGGTATCCGATACCTCAACCTAGGCTATGCATCCCGCCTATACCCGCTAAAACCTATGCTAGCACGCGTAAATATATGCACATAAGCATATAAAAATCACTCCAATACTATTCCTAGGCTATTGCTCAAATACCCCGCTCGAAACTCAATACCTTGGTTATCTCAAGGTATTGAGATACCTCGGTATCTCAAGGTATTGAGATACCGCTCTAAACTCAACTCGACTACCCCTCTAGCTAACTAACTATGCATAAACATATATGTCTAGCTATAATCTAGGCTAAAATATATATATCTAATACATATAGGCATATACCTATATATCTTCATATATACACATATACACATACCTTATGTATCTTACCTTCATATACATATATACCTTACCTTACCTATACATATATATATATCTATATCTAGATATCTAACTATCTATCTAGCTATGTATATATATCTATGCATATAGATATAGATATCTAATTATCCCTCTACCTATCTATCTATCTATCTATCTATCTAGTTATATATAAATATATATATATATATATATATATATATATATATATATATATATATCAATATATCTATCTACCTATTTATTTATCCATGTATCCATCTATCCAACATCTATCCATCCATCAAGCTATCTATGTGTCTATCTATTTACCTAGCTATCTATTTATCTAGCTATCTAACTATCTACTAATATATATCTATCTAGATATCTAATATCTAACTATCTAGATATCTACGTATCTATCTACCAATCTATCTAACTATCTATCTATCAACTAGCTATCAATCTAACTATCTAACTATGCATGTACCTATCTATCTATCTATATAACTATCTAGCTATCTATCAATCTAATCTATCTATCTAAATATTTACCTATCCATCTAGTTATCTATCTAACTATTTATCTATTCTAGATATCTACCTATCTATCTATCCATCTACCTATCTACCTAGTTATCTATCTATCAAACAATCTATAGTTATATCTATCCATAAATATATCTATCTAACTATATATCAATCTATCTATATCTATATATATATATATATATATATATATATATATATATATATATACCTCTCTCTCTCCCTCGCATTTGCTGCTGCTGCTGCTCATAAACTGCCTAGCTGCTGCTACTGCAGCATTTACTGCTGCTGCTGCCCCTGTGCTTCAAATTGCTGCTGCTGCTGCTCCTTTTGCTGTTGCACCTGCTGCTGGTGCAGCATAGCTGCTGTTGCTGCTGCACAGTTCAGCTCCAGCCCCCCCCCCTCTCTCAAACACACACACACACTCCTATATACATATATATATCACTATATATATATATATACATACATATATATACATATATATATATAACTCTATAGATATATATACACACTAACTTATATATATATTCATACACATACTAACATATATACTTATACACACATATTAACACACACACTCATATACATATAAATACACACACACATACAAGCACACACATATATCTATATATATATATATAAACACACATCTATATATATACACACATATATTTATATATATCTATACATATACACACTCACACACTCAAACATATATATATATATATATATATATATATATATATATATATATATATATATATATCCTCACTCACACACATACACACACACACTCACCTACACACATACACTAGCACCAACCCACACTCACACAAGCACTCACTAACACACTCACACAAACACTCACTAACACATATCTATAAATATATATATAGGGACACACACAAATATGTATACATATATATATATAAACACAACACACCACAACGCACAACGCTCACAACGCCCCACCAACGCGCGCCCAACGACCCCGACACGCACAAACACCTATGAATATATAAAATATAGTCCGAGAATTCTAGCACACACTCCCCGATACTAACCCAACCCGCGCACAAGCCCGAAACTAGAAAACCACGCCGAAATGGCCGTTCGGTCATTTCGACGAACACGCGGTGTGCGGTTCAGAAAACCTCCTGAAACGCACACCAAACCAACTCGAAATCGGCCCAAAATTTACCCACGGGTCCTAAACGATGCCTAGATCCTAAAAAAATACTAACGCGTCGATTCTAGGTCCGTGGCGGAAACGCGCACTCACTCAGAATCGGCGACGATGAAAACCCCTAAAACGCCCGAAACGCCCGTTTCTCCGCGACACGGCTTTTCGGGTCCGAACGGAAACACGCACTCACCCTCAAGACACCCGACAACGTCTACCTAGGTCCATCTAACCTAGGACATCACCCAAAATTGGGCCAAATTCGGATTCCATCCGAAATTGACACAAAACCTAGTGTTAAAGTCTTCAAACACTACCAAACTAGTTCCAACTTCCTCCCATGGGTAGCCTACTAGGAAGGTTCTAAACTATTAATTACACTATATAAAAGTAATTACAAGGGAAAAAATTAGGGTTTACCTCTTGGGAGTTGGAATCCCAAGCCAAAATCTCTAAAATGCTCCAAATCCACCACACCTAGCTTCCAAGCTCCCAAATCTAGCTCCAACACCAAATCTAAGCTCTACCCACCTAGGTTGGAAAAGAATGTAGGGTTAGGATTCAAATAAGTAGAAGAAATGGAAGAAGGAAGGAAGAAAAATAGACTTACTTGAAGTGGGAAGGAGAAAGGAAGAAGAAGAAGTAGTGGAGAAGAAGAAGAAGAAGAAGAAGTGAAGAAGAAGAAGAAAAATGAAGAGGGGGGCTGCTGTGATGCACGGTCTGGGAGTGTGGGGAGGGCCGGCCAAACACATAATAAAGTGTTTACAAGTTGAAAAATGTCCAAAATGCCCTCCCGTAACTCGGTTTTGGGTTTCGGGTTCCAAAAGCACTCAAACTAACTCCAAATCTCTCCAACTAACCCACTAAAAATATAATAAATATTCTAAAACCCAAAATAGGTCTCACAGGGGTGTGGGCTGGTTCGGACATGGGTCCACTAGGGTCTGACATGGGTCCAAGCTAGCCAAAATCCTAAAACAATCAATAAAAATATAATACAACCACTAATAAAATATAAATACAATTAATTATAAATAATACACAATTAACCCAAATTAAAATAAAAAAAAATACCCGGCTCTGGAAATGGGGTGGTGACAACAGGAGACTAGATATGCCACTGAGGAGGAGTTAGAAGAGCTGCCATCAGAATCTGCCTGATCCTTAGTAGCTTGTTCACCTGGAGCTGGAGCTACTTACATAGATAGACGATACTCTAGTCTATCTTATTTCAGCACTTCATTATCTTTTGTATTGGGTTTGTTCCCACCTACCATATCTGATTGTACTATGACACTACAAGCTTAGTACTTATATATATATTTCAGCACCTTTCCAGCATTACTTGATATTTTGTGGATGAGATTAGACTTTACCTGTATTAAACTTGTTAAGTATTTTAGGACAGCGTAGCATGTCTCTTTGGGTCCATTAAATTGGGTAATCCCTCAGTCACATGTCAGCTGGCCAATGCCACGTGGCCTGGTTCCGTATATTTTGGGACTGCCGTTTAAATCAGCAGTCCGCTTGAACGGAATGGGGTATTACGGTATTCAGATGGCACATTTTGAAGCACTATATGTCACGCCCCGAACTCCCGCAGGCAAATCGGCCGTCCCCGCTAGGCGGGAATCACCCTCGCCAGCGCTACCGCGGAACGATCGCTTGACCCATCCGGGCGTGATGCCGCACGAGCGTGATCCACGCCCGTGCAAGGCCATGGTTCATTGGCTGGCGGCAAGAGTTCTAAGCCACAGAGTTGCACAGATTGTCCGAGTGCAGCGGAGTCATGAACGCATAGCGATTTGGTAACAAGTTCACTGAGTCGACAAATATAGCGGAAGCATTGAAACACAAGTTTGAAGTAAGCAACTCTTTATTGATATAAATATGTGTTACAGGCGGCGTATAGCCGAGATTACAAGTCACTCAAGCCTCTCTCTCTGAAATATAAAGCGTGCCAAGTGGCTACAATTGTGGAATGATTGTACAGACGATGTTCAGGCGAGTTCGGGCCATATTCCAATATTATGTCTTGTATATGTGCTTCAGTCCCGAACGCACCGTTGCAAGGCTTTAGAGGGAACTCCTGGCCTTAGCACGCACGAAGGAGGCGTCCGCACCGAACGAGGTTCTCCCGCACCCTGCATACAAACTGGTGGATTATCAGTACATTGAATGCACTGGTGGGGAAGCTACTCGCCCGCTCGACAAATCCAAACACGTAATACAGGTTCCGTGCACAACTATTAAGTTATCTTTCTAGTTGTCTTAGGATCAGTTTCATGCAAGCATTGAATAGCCTAACGTGTCGGGCAGTGCGTCGTGCGATGTTTGAGGAAACACGGCGAGACTTACCAACTTACCATTTCTCCTTCCCTGTCCAAGGCAAACATTGAGGCAAACATCGTTAATTCAAGCACGGGCAAGTATAACATTCAAGAGGCATAGTATATGCAAACAGGTGGGTCGTTTTAACATGATCGTTCAGGTGTTTAGTTGTTCTTGATGCGATGCAGTGACTCGCACGCGAATAGCCGCTAAGCGAGGATGACTTATCTATATGAACACGGTCGCTGGCAAAGCCATTATGGACGTAGTCGAGGACAAGGATAGCATGCTACGCGTGTACACGAGGCACAATAACACGATGCGTTGCAAACTATCCTCCCTGCACACGAGACTACACACGAGCTGCATCCGGACCGGATCGGCCCTAGTGCCCCGGTGACCGTCCGTGGAACTAGTCCGCGACATGCAAGTCAGGGTTAACCAATCTCAGGCAACACGATTTATTTGACCAATCTCAGGCAACACGATTTATTAGACCAATCTCAGGCAACACGATTACACGAGATACACGAGAACACGCGTGCACTAGAACACGAGAACATGAGTGCACGGAAACACGAGTACACGAGTATACGGGATACTTGAATCTTGGTTCTGTACAATAACTTGTCTTGATGCATTCTCCTGGTTCGGGGCTGCCTTGGTGACCTAACGGTCCCGGATACTTGTAGGGTCAATCATGCACGGAACGACTACTTAGTAGTCTCCCGGAGTTGGATGAAAACAAGGCAACATTCAAGCAGACAAGCATGCGTTTCTAAGGGAACATAAGCAGGCACGTTGCTCGGACCCGAAGGTAAGCCGAGAAGTGAAACCGGTAAGGGACTTAGCATGCGAGGGTCTGAATATAAGCAGTATTTTATTTCCATGTTCTAGCAAGCAATACAAGTTGGGATTATTCCCTTAGCTAGGTGCGTTGGATTTATTAGCATGCAGGGGGTGATTCACCTATTGACTAGCATGAATATTCCAGATTTTATGTGTGCTGGCTAATCAAAGACAAGTTCACCGTAGCCACCCACCTTAGCGATGGTTCGCCTCTGTAGAGCGATACGCCGAGCGAGCCTCTGAAAGCCGAAGCCGAATTCCTGTAGGGACAAGTCTGGATATCCTTTGCATTCTCTTTTGAGGCAAAGCGGGTCGGGACAGCTGTACTATTGTCGTTTGAGACGGCAGTCCGCTTGAGCGGAATGGGGTGTTACACTATACGGCAGGAAGTGTAGGTCACAGTTGGCTTGGGATGACATTGGTGAGCGAAAGATGTTAGGCCCTGAAATAATCACGCAGACAGTAGAGATTGTCAAGCAGATTAAAGAGCGACTTCAGGTTGCACAAGATAGGCATCGTCATTGGGCAGATCATCATAGTAGACCTTTAGGGTTTCGTATCGGCGACCACGTATTTTTGCGAATTTTGCCTACCCGTGTGGTCATTAGATTCGGGGTTCGCGAGAATCTTAGTCCGCGATACGTAGGTTCGTTCGATATTCTCGAGCGGGTAGGCGATGTTGCTTATCGTCTTGCCCTTCCGATTTCACTACTTGAGGTACACGATATATTTCATGTATCTCAGTTGCGTAGGTATGTTCTGGATCTGAGTCATATCCTCGATCACTCTGAATTAGTCGTTGGTACCGACTTATCTTACGAGGAACAACCCGTATCCATATTGGACCGAAGGAAGAAGGTGCTCAAGAATCGGACTATTTCTCTTGTCCGGGTTCCTTGGGGCCATCACTCTCTAGGAGAATCGACGTGGGAGCGCGGGAACGATATTCGATTCCGGCACCCGCACATATTCGATTCAGAAGGTATATTCTTTCTTATTCTTTCTTACGCCTTCATATCTCGGATTGTATGATCAGGTGATCACCCGTATATTGTGATGATATTGCTTGCATGTGTAGTTGCTAGTAGATTTGTATCGTGCTTGTCTTGACTTCTCTAGCTATTGGTTGGATTCAACACCAAATCTAAGCTCTACCCAACTAGGTTGGGGAAGAATATAGGGTTAGGGTTCAAATAAGTAGAAGAAATGGAAGAAGTAAGGAAGAAAAATGGACTTACTTGAAGTGGGAAGAAGAAGAAGAAGAAGAAGAAGAAGAAGAAGAAGAAGAAGAAGAAAAATGAAGAGGGGGGCTGCTGTGATGCACGGTCTGGGAGTGTGGGGAGGGCCGGCCAAACACATAATAAAGGGTTTACAAGTTGGCAAATGTCCAAAATGCCCTCCCGTAACTTGGTTTTGGGTTTCGGGTTCCAAAAGTACTCAAACTAACTCCAAATATCTCCAACTAACCCACTAAAAATATAATAAATATTTTAAAACCCAAAATAGGTCTCACAGGGGTGTGGGCTAGTTCGGACATGGGTCCACTAGGGTCTGACATGGGTCCAAGCTAGCCAAAATCCTAAAACAATCAATAAAAATATAATACAACCACTAATAAAATATAAATACAATTAATTATAAATAATACACAATTAACCCAAATTAAAATATAAAAAAAATACCCGGCTCTGGAAATGGGGTGGTGACAAGCCTATCCTCCTTAGAAAATTTTGTCCTCGAAATTTAAGGTCAATCACACTCCTTCTAGGTCAAACCCCCAACAATCACAGTCAAGAAATTCTACCTAAACAACATACAAGATCAGGGTCCTACTGGTCGTGTTATCACAGTCTCAATCAGGGTCACTAAACTATCTACCACAGCACAAAGAAAATCTAACAGATACTAATGAAGCACACCACAAGGAATGGAAAGGACAGGAAGAAGAACAAAGAGACAGACCTGCTAACCCGACACCCGTAGCATCGGCCTCCTCGACCGTCAACGCATAAGCCCTGCCCTGCTGGGGTATATCCCTCTGCTGGTGCGGGGCATGATGCTGTGCCACAGGTGGCCTAGCTCCAACTCTCTGATCCTGTGCTCCACCCAATGGAGGTGCAGTGGGGCAATCTCGCATCTGGTGAGCAGCGGATCCACAGAACAAACACACCTTCAGCCTCCTCCTATAAATATCCCAAGTGTGTCCTGCCTTCCTGTAGTAGGCACAAGTGGGCACCCTCTGATCCTGACCCTGCTGCGCTGTCTTCTGCCCATAGGGACGCTTAGCCGGTCCCACACTACCACTCGCACTGCCTGAATCATCCCTGCCTCTCTTGGACTTGAGCTCCAAGTCATCCTCTGCTCTCTGAGCATCTCTTACTATCTGCTCGAAAGTCGCCTCGCGGTCGCTCCTGGTCAAAGACTTGACCGCCATAACCAAGCCCTTGCGAAACTTTCTCGCCTTTGCTGCCTCACTCAAGCCATCTACAAATCTGCCCAGACGGCAGAACTCCACTTCATACTCGTCCACCGTCATGCCCCCTTGGACGAGTGCCTCAAACTGGCTCTCCAAAGCACTGAGCGCCACATCTGGGAAAAACTTTTCCTTAAAAAGACTCTTGAAAGCCTCTCAAGTAAGCCCTGGCGCCGCGATCCTCGTATCTGTGCGATACCATGTCAAGGCGAGGTCGAACATCTGACTGCCAGCTGCCTCTATCTGCATGCTGTCTGGAATCTGCGCCAGCCTGAAGATCCCCTCGATCTGCTCTATCCAGTCATCCGCGTACAGGATCCCTTCTGTACCACGGAACTCCTTGGGCCGCATCCTCTGAAAGTCGATAATACTGCCCGGCCTCGGATACTGAATCTGATCTGCCTGTGGCTGAATCTGTGCCACCCTATCTACTGCCGTCATGGCCACCTAGTGGGCGTTCTCAATGCCCAGCCTCATCACATCCACCTGACGGTGCTGTGCGTCCATCATCTCCCTGAAGAACGCAAACAACTGCGCGGCATCTACTGGAGCAGGAAGTGGTGGAGGAACCACCGGAACGACTGGGGTAGTCCTCGGATCGACAGGTGAAGGAGGATCCCCGAGAGAAGCAGAAGCTCCCTCAACCTTAGGAGTGGTGAGTGGAGCGGTAGCAGCTGCCTGAATAAGAGCTGGATGAGAGGTAGCAGACTGTCACGTACCGATCTTCCGCCGAAACCGGCCGTCCCCGCTAGGCGCGAATCACCGCGTCAGCGCTCCCGCGGGACGTACGTTTCCATCGGGACGCGATGCCGCGCGAGCCTGGGGTTGCGCCCGCGCAAGGCAAATACCAAAACGGCCGTTGATAACTAGTTCACAGAGTCGTCATAGCAGAAACATAAAATGAACACAAGTATGGAATCCAATCAATCTTTTTATTGATATAAGTAAAGATTACAAGCGGTGCTAGGCCGAGATTACAAATCGCTCATGCTCTCTCTCTCTCTTACAATGAGTATGCCCTTAGGCTTAGAACCGATACAAACGATCTGGATGATGATGTTCCCATACATTATGTCTCATATATGCGAGCTCCAGGTCCGTACGCCACGCTCTAAGACGCCAAGTGCGGTCCGACGCCTCATTACATTGAGCGATCACCGAATCCGCACGAGTTCCCCCTGTACCCTGCATGCAGACTGGTTGGGTATCAGTACATTGAATGCACTGGTGGGGATGCCTCTCGCCCACGCCACAAAACAAGCACGTTCATTAGTTATGTGCACCGACTGATTTCGTTGTCTTTCTATTCTTTTGCCTTAGGATCAGTTACATGGCAATATAAAGAAAGTAATCTTCATGTCAGCTCAAGAGTGTCATAATCATGAACAATTGAGTTCGTCTTACCATTTCTTACCATTCGGCCTTCCCTGTCATGTGCAGCAATACTAAACAATGATTTACGAAATAACAAGAACAACTATAAAACCCAAGTGTTATACCGTGCCTCTGCCTCATAAGACCCATTTTACTTGAACTATGTGTGATACCGTGCATCCATTCTAATTATGCAATGTCGTGCAAACGCACTCCTTCCTGTTTCACCTTTTCTCAATGCGGATAGCCGCTATGCAAATATGACTTATCTATATGAAGGTCACTGGCTCTGCTAGTCATATTGGACAATATCTGCGATGGATGGCTATCTTTCCAGCTCGGTTGCTAGCCTTGCTGGGCCTCCTAGCCGTTTAACGAGTCGACGCCCATCCAGGTCGGTAGCAAGCCTTGCTGGATGTCTCGCTCTCGCCCGCTAGTCATCAGCTAGCGTATTGCCAGGACTACACTGGCACTGTCCTCCCGGACCGACACGATTCGGATGCCTCAGCAATCGTGTCGAGGACTCTCTCTACCTGGTGCGCGACCAATTGTCCGTGACCATGCAACTACTCCCCCATATTCCAATCCTAGCCGAGGACAACTCTCGGATCAGTCTTAGCCGAGGACTATAATCGGATCTTTTCTTCTACACGCAGCTCTCTGATTAGAGACTGCCTCGGTGATCAGCATATCCCGAGCACATTCCTTCCTTCCATCTCCTGACTCGGAATGACTACTTGATAGCCTTCCACGTCTATGCATGCAACGTGATTTCACTCCATCCCGTGTCATGTTCCGTGCGGTGCAACGCCTCAGTATGAACTCAAACTACTGTATGGCATATATAAAGGAAACTACTATATTCCAACTCAACGATCCCGACTATGCAAATAGCAAGTAAAATCTCCATATTCTATAAAATGATAAGGCGGGGTTATCCCCTTAGCTATGTGCGTTCCTCTCTTTTATTAGCATGCAAAGGTCATCGCTTGTACTAGCTAGCATGTAACATTTATTTTCTTAGTGTGCAGCTAAGTAGAGACAGGTTCACCGGGGCCACCCACCTTAGCGATGTATCGCATCGGTCGAGCGAGACTCCGGACGCGCCTTTGATAGCCTAAGTCTGACTCCATTGAAGATCCCAACATGAATCCCTTTGCATCGAACGAGCCATCTCGTTGAGCAAGGCGGGTTGAATAGCTATACCTGTGCCCTTTGAATCGGCCCTCCGGGTTGAGCGGAGCGGGTCGTTACATTATACACCACTCAGAACAAGTCTCGTCCTCGAGACTTCCTGAGCGAAACTCGTACTATCGCACAACTTCTAAACCAAACTCTATACACCTTGCCTAACTTTCAAGGGCTGCCTTAAAACCATAATCATTTATTTTCTCACCATGCGTTACGCCAATATTTAGCCAACTCTCATCGAACGACTCTACCGTTCAATGCTATCGAACTATACTCAACTCAATCGTTGCACTCCGACTCAAATCTACTGCACACGGCGCAGGGCTGCAGTACCCAAGCATATGGTATTCTATAACTCAATGGGCACTTATAACTCATAATTGGGTGGACTTGCCCAACTTGTTATATTATCTATTATAGGAACCAAATGCATCCGAACACATTTGACAGTTTACTTGACCTCGCCTATCGAAACCCATCGTTACGCCTAATCCCAAAAGTTTGAATCTCGGCTAAATTTTCAACCTCGTTTGTATTACATCTCTCTGAGTCACCATCCAATCACGCTAAGTAAATCGTACCCAATCACCTACGTTTCTCTGACTCAAGTCTATATTGCGCCATAGCGCAGAGCTAAATTGCCCACCTGGGGTACGCTCTAATCCTTCAATTCTTTTGTTCAATCAAACTTAACTTCCTATTCGTTTTACTCGTTCCGTTCGCACGAGTGCTTAATCATTTTATCCGAATGATTCCTTCGTACCACTACTGTATTCCCAAACTCAGTCTCTCACTGCGCCTTAGCGCAGAACTATCTCGGTAGCACGAGAAACGTTACAATCTTTCCTTTATGATAGTTAGGTTGAGGCTAACCTATTTCAGTTGCCATACTCATCCATGCGAGTCCGAAAATTTTCCTTTGCAGCTGCATCAGAGTTATGCATATCGCTAAGTCTGGATCGTACCCATATTCAAGGCGTCCCCCAAATATGTGTATTTCAACCAAGCTTAGTGACAGCTAAGTCTGACAAGCTACTCGTGAAAATCTATCGAAACGTGGATCGTTCTGCTATATGAATGACCGAACACTGGTTCGATTTAGTTATCGTCTACTCCAATCTCACCCAATTTCAAGTATAGCATTACTAATAGCAACGCACATCTTCCAAGCAACGATCATCTCATCACGCCAACTTATCTTCAATATCACCAATTCAATTTGTGAGAGTTCCGTCGGACAATTCTCTAATATCGTCTTATTCCTCACCGTCGCATAACCGATCCGACCAAATCAATTATTATCAGATTCCTATCTCGTATTGCGTTTGTTTCAACACGAACGTTGTTAGTGTATATTCCCAATTCCAAATCCTAACTCTAAGTCTCGTTGCCCCAGTTCCATCATTCTTTCCGAATGATACTCTGGAGTCAGCCACTCCAGTTTAACTTAAGGCATAGGGTCGTCTGCCTAGCCACTAAGTCAGCTCGCAAGTCATAGGTACATCTCAAGTTTGCGACTCATCGTGCAACCGCGTTGCACAACGCTCGCCCCAAACACCCTAAGGTCAAACCATTGTTCCTTTACACGGGTATTCTACCCAAGCTCGTTTCACTCAGATTTCTAAACATCGAGCACAGATCATCCTATCACACCAACACGCTCGTTCAACCGAACCCACGATACGCCCACGTTGTAGGCTCAATCCATCGATTCACACATACTTATCTTTATCAACACGTTTTGATAGAATTCACCAATCCATCCTCTACTACGCTTGTATCACTAAGCCACAATTCTATTATAAATTATCGATGTATATCATAAACTATAAGTCATCCAACTCGATCTGCGTATTCCGTTCATAAAACTATCCCGCTCATCTTACTTCACGCTGCTAGACTAACTCCTCACCAAAAAATCCTTACTCATTATATCCTGAAACTTGTCTTATCGTATCGAACCACAATCAAAATGATCCTTCAATTGTCACGTTCCGGTCTCCCGCAAGTTCAATCATCCCCGTCGGACGTGAGATCACCACGCCAACGCTCCCGCGGAATGATCGTACTTATCCGGACGTGACGCATGTGCGAACAAGAAGTCGTACTCGCACAAGACAAGAAGGTCAATCGTTATGGTTATCATCGAACGAACAGACACCTTATCGTCACCTTTAGTTTTATCCCAAGTTGTACATTAATCCACCGAGCCATGTTCTTCCACAAACCGTTCTTACCGCCACCCAAGTTCGTCTAACCAAACTGTCCAACATCAATATTACCATTTGATCGCTTCTTAGTCTACTCTTGGCATTCCTCAAACAACTAAGTTCAATTCTCAAACCCAAATTTATCCCATTTGATACGTTCCATTCATCGAGTTCATTTGGAATAATCACCGAATATGTTCCCTTGAGTTTGATTATCCCCGCCGTACGTGAAATCACCACGCCGGCGCTCCCGCAGGATAATCGTTCTCGCTGGGACAGATTTCGAATGTTATCTTTCCGAACTTGATTTCAAGATCGTTCTTCCACACTCCAAGCCAAATCTGTTACCGCTTAACTCGATGCATCAAACTTACCATTTTTACTAACTAGCATCAATCCATACTTGTCTTCCAACCATTGTCATGGTCTAAATCTCCCAAAATTTGAAACCATCGCATTCGTACTCAAACCGAACTCTATCGAGCGATATCCTACTCAAATCAAAATTTTTCATGCACGCTATCATTCGTTTGCTCCATTATTTCCGATCGCACTTACTCCGATCACATTTCAAATTATTCAATCTCAACTCAAGTTCTTAACTCACTTGTTTCAACTCAAAATCACTCGTACAATCCTTTAAATTTCCCCATCCATGTAATCAATTCCAATTGCCATGAATTCCTATTCGATGCAAGCCTTATCTCTTATTCAAATCATTATAACTCGTTCGAACCAAGTATTGCATGCTCCTGCAAGTTCGCTTACTCGATAGGCATTGTTTATTTACACTAAGGCTTTACCCGAACTCGTCGCTTGCCGCTAGACTCGCTTAATACTCCAAAATCCTTAATTTGTTTGAATACTTCTAAACCGACCCATACACCACTCAGGGTTCAAGTTACACTCCATGAATCTATACAACTCACTACATACACAATTCGCATAATCGAACATGGGACTTATCGCATACACCACTCAGGAATCGAGTCATCCTAATAACTCCTGAATCGCGCTCGCATCCTTCACTCGTATTCCCAATTTGTTCCTTAAAAATCCAATACGATCCCTGTTTATCGCCTTAGCGATCTTAGACTCGTATAAACCTCTATTCATAGTCCTCCATACAGACTATGCTTAATATCATAACTTATCGCTATGAATAGCCGTCCAAACTATATCTGGAAAAAAAAAAATTATATACGATTCTCATTACTCGCCTTAGCGGCACTCCGAACGTCTCTATCGATTTCCTTCCTAAGTCAAACTTTATTCTTATCCGACAATACCCAAAATCTCGCTACAACTCACTAGCACCAAGGGTCTTGGTGCACGATACTCAATACAACTTGGCCAAAAGGCCCTGTGCATAGACCACTGTCTGAACGATATTCTTATCTCGTACTCTACTCGCTTGGTGTTTTCATATAGACATATAACTTGCCGATTATAACACGAGCCTACTATCACAATGTCTTTCCTAGGTTGGGACAAAAGCTCACGCATCATAATCCAGTTCAAGCAATCGTATAGTTCACACGCACTTTTCAAAAATATTTAGACTTATTGTATGGAACATCCATCGAAGCATCGAGAGAGAGCATCTACCACTTCTTCAATACACAAGTTCAAAACTGAGAGAATCGAAACGAGTTTTCAAGGACGTAAGGCCGTGCTCTGATACCAATATGTCACGCCCCAATCTTCCGCCGGAACTGGCCGTCCCCGCTAGGCGCGAATCACCGCGTCAGCGCTCCCGCGGGACGTACGTTTCCATCGGGACGCGATACCGCACGAGCCTGGGGTTGCGTCCGCGCAAGGCAAATACCGAAACGGCCGTTGATAACTAGTTCACAGAGTCGTCATAGCAGAAACATAAATGAACACAAGTATGGAATCCAATCAATCTCTTTATTGATATAAGTAAAGATTACAAGCGGCGCTAGGCCGAGATTATAAATCGCTCATGCTCTATCTCTCTTACAATGAGTATGCCCTTAGGCTTAGAACCGATACAAACGATCTGGATGATGATGTTCCCATACATTATGTCTCATATATGCGAGCTCCAGGTCCGTACGCCACGCTCTAAGACGCCAAGTGCGGTCCGGCGCCTCATTACGTTGAGCGATCACCGAATCCGCACGAGTTCCCCCTGCACCCTGCATGCAGACTGGTTGGGTATCAGTACATTGAATGCACTGGTGGGGAGGCCTCTCGCCCACGCCACAAAACAAGCACGTTCATTAGTTATGTGCACCGACTGGTTTCGTTGTCTTTCTATTCTTTTGCCTTAGGATCAGTTACATGGCAATATAAAGAAAGTAATCTTCGTGTCAGCTCAAGAGTGTCATAATCATGAACAATTGAGTTCGTCTTACCGTTTCTTACCATTCGGCCTTCCCTGTCATGTGCAGCAATACTAAACAATGATTTACGAAATAACAAGAACAACTATAAAACCCAAGTGTTATACCGTGCCTCTGCCTCATAAGACCCATTTTACTCGAACTATGTGTTATACCGTGCATCCATTCTAATTATGCAATGTCGTGCAAACGCACTCCTTCCTGTTTCACCTTTTCTCAATGCGGATAGCCGCTATGCAAACATGACTTATCTATATGAAGGTCACTGGCTCTGCTAGCCATATTGGACAATATCTGCGATGGACGGCTGTCTTCCCAGCTCGGTTGCTAGCCTTGCTGGGCCTCCTAGCCGTCTAACGAGTCGACGCCCATCCAGGTCGGTAGCAAGCCTTGCTGGATGTCTCGCTCTCGCCCGCTAGTCATCAGCTAGCGCATTGCCAGGACTACACTGGCACTGTCCTCCCGGGCCGACACAATTCGGATGCCTCAGCAATCGTATCGAGGACTCTCTCTACCTGGTGCGCGACCAGTTGTCCGTGACCATGCAACTACTCTCCCACATTCCAATCCTAGCCGAGGACAACTCTTGGATCAGTCTTAGCCGAGGACTACACTCGGATCTTTTCTTCTACACGCAGCTCTCTGATTAGAGACTGCCTCGGTGATCAGCATATCCCGAGCACATTCCTTCCTTCCATCTCCTGACTCGGAATGACTACTTGATAGCCTTCCACGTCTATGCATGCAACATGATTTCACTCTATCCCGTGTCATGTTCCGTGCGGTGCAACGCCTCAGTATGAACTCAAACTACTGTATGGCATATATAAAGGAAACTACTATATTCCAACTCAACGATCCCGACTACGCAAATAGCAAGTAAAATCTCCATATTCTATAAAATGATAAGGCGGGGTTATCCCCTTAGCTATGTGCGTTCCTCTCTTTTATTAGCATGCAAAGGTTATCGCTTGTACTAGCTAGCATGTAACATTCATTTTCTTAGTGTGCAGCTAAGTAGAGACAGGTTCACCGGGGCCACCCACCTTAGCGATGTATCACATCGGTCGAGCGAGACTCTGGGCGCGCCTCTGATAGCCTAAGTCTGACTCCATTGAAGATCCCAACATGAATCCCTTTGCATCGAACGAGCCATCTCGCTGAGCAAGGCGGGTTGAATAGCTATACCTGTGCTATTTGAATCGGCCCTCCGGGTTGAGCGGAACGGGTCGTTACATAGACCTCTCAGTGGCAATTGCTGGAACGGTACGATGGGATCGTGTCTTCGGAGGCATCCTGAACATAGATCAAAAGAAGTCAATACGGCGCAAGATACGATATCATCAAAGAAGGACGGTAATATTTCAAAAGAAAACAATTTCAGAATAATTAGATTGGAATTGTTCCTAGTCGTGATTGAGTACACTCTCATCCTAGATCCTAGATCCTATAGCAGGCTCGCAGCAGTACAACTAAGTTGTTGTACCACCACGACATCGCACTAATTGCGAATCGAGACCTGCATAGGACCGCCACCAAAAACGTGTCACGACCCGCACCTAAAAAATCGGACATGAGTCGTGAGTACGTCCAGCCTACGCCGCAGCATCGGCGGTAGAACGTTGTCTAGGTCAACTATCTAGATAACTCAAAAAAAAAATCTGCCATGACCTCTCCAAAAGGAGGACAACCACCCAATCAATATATAAACCTGTCAAGATCTCAACTCCAAACGGAGGAGCAAATATCATAATGATAATCAAGTACTCAATCACGAATCTATGCACGATAAGATAACAAGAAGACTAACAACTCCAAAGTCTAACCAACAACATCTACTACAACAACCACAACATCAATAATAATAATACATCATCCAAAATAATATACAATACAAGGTCTCAATCCAAAACCGGAGACAAATCCGGTGCTAAAAGCTAACAAAAACAATAACAAGGTCCTAATGATCCCGGCTACCAACCCGAAAATCACCCCTAAACTAGAGGGTCCCTGTTTGCACCATCGACAGGCTCAAGTCCATAAAATGTCGGACACCACTCCTCCGGATACTCTGAAAAATATGTCCAGTCAGGACTGGAGCAAGTACATCTCTAACAGCAGTTCCATTTAAATGATAAAAACTATAAAACAGTTATAGCAAGTAGCAAGAGAATGAAGCAAGTATGGAGCAAGAAATATATATGTAGCACTGGTGCATAAAGGTAAAGATGCAGGAATATCAGAAACAAGATAGAAATAACTGTAAAATACAATAAATCTAAACTAAGAGTAAGTCTGTGCACATGAACGTGTAGTGAGTCCAGCATAAAATACATGTAGTGAGTCAAGTCCAGAAACATGTAAGTGAGACCAGCAAGAAATGAAAGAGAGTCCAGACTAGAAAGAATAAACTCGGTGTCTTTGAAATACTTGTTTCGACATGTAAACGGCTAGGGGTAAGTACGGCTCACCGCGCACTGGGTGCGCGGCTGCTATCATTCCAGATTAGACCAAAGTGAGTGATTCCTGATGATTCCAGATGGGAAAGTTTACATGTCTACTCGAGTATTTCCCCGCCCCGACTAATACAAGTGAATCCAAGACCCGACACGTAAATCAAGATGAGTCCAGCCTGAACATGAGTGATGCCTGTAGTGATGCCTGTAGTGATTCCAGAATAGGGGCCAAAAACATGAAATGTACGTGTCGCAAGTAAATGAATCCAGAAATATCAGTCAGTATCCCGTGTTATGCCAGAATAATCAGATGATACTATACTAGAAGCTGAATCATAATAATCATCAGATAATGAAAACTATCAGAGAATGTACTCGCCTGACGTCCTGAGTAACTGGCGATCCGAACCGGTGTCGCAAGGACCTATTGCGAAAAGCAAGGTTAAACAGGATTCTCATGAGTTAAACAGATATAAAATAACTAAAAATAGGCTTCTAGGGCCGTTCTAGGTCAAACGGGTCAAACCGGTAAAATCTGGATCAAAAAGTCAACTCTGGGTACAAAAAGTCAACTTTATGTCAAATCTAGGTCAAAAGTTGACTTTGGCGGTCAACCGAGTCAACTACGGTCAAGTCTAGGTCAAACTAGGGTGCTCCTGAAATTCTAGGTCAAACCGAGGTCAATAAGCTAGAAAACTCTCAAACTCGCCTCCTTGAGATACCGGAATACCCTCGGTATCCGATACCTCAACCTAGGCTATGCACCCCGCCTATACCCGCTAAAACCTATGCTAGCACGCGTAAATATATGCACATAAGCATATAAAAATCACTCCAATACTATTCCTAGGCTATTGCTCAAATACCCCGCTCGAAACTCAATACCTTGGTTATCTCAAGGTATTGAGATACCTCGGTATCTCAAGGTATTGAGATACCGCTCTAAACTCAACCCGACTACCCCTCTAGCTAACAAACTATGCATAAACATATCTGTCTAGCTATAATCTAGGCTAAAATATATATATCTAATACATATAGGCATATACCTATATATCTTCATATATACACATATACACATACCTTATGTATCTTACCTTCATATACATATATACCTTACCTTACCTATACATATATATATATATATCTATATCTAGATATCTAACTATCTATCTAGCTATGTATATATATCTATGCATATAGATATAAATATCTAATTATCCCTCTACCTATCTATCTATCTATCTATCTATCTATATATATATATATATATATATATATATATATATATATATATATATATATCTACCTATTTATTTATCCATGTATCCATCTATCCAACATCTATCCATCCATCTAGCTATCTATGTGTCTATCTATTTACCTAGCTATCTATTTATCTAGCTATCTAACTATCTACTAATATATATCTATCTAGATATCTAATATCTAACTATCTAGATATCTACGTATCCATCTACCAATCTATCTAACTATCTATCTATCAACTAGCTATCAATCTAACTATCTAACTATGCATGTACCTATCTATCTATCTATATAACTATCTAGCTATCTATCAATCTAATCTATCTATCTAAATATTTACCTATCCATCTAGTTATCTATCTAACTATTTATCTATTCTAGATATCTACCTATCTATCTATCCATCTACCTATCTACCTAGTTATCTATCTATCTAACAATCTATAGTTATATCTATCCATAAATATATCTATCTAACTATATATCAATCTATCTATATCTATATATATATATATATATATATATATATATATACCTCTCTCTCTCCCTCGCATTTGCTGCTGCTGCTGCTTATAAACTGCCTAGCTGCTGCTACTGCAGCATTTACTGCTGCTGCTGCCCCTGTGCTTCAAATTGCTGCTGCTGCTGCTCCTTTTGCTGTTGCACCTGCTGCTGGTGCAGCATAGCTGCTGTTGCTGCTGCACAGTTCAGCTCCAGCCCCCCCCCCCCCCCCCCTCTCTCAAACACACACACACACTCCTATATACATATATATATCACTATATATATATATACATACATATATATACATATATATATAACTCTATAGATATATATACACACTAACTTATATATATATTCATACACATACTAACATATATACTTATACACACATATTAACACACACACTCATATACATATAAATACACACACACATACAAGCACACACATATATCTATATATATATATATATAAACACACATCTATATATATACACACATATATTTATATATATCTATACATATACACACTCACACACTCAAACATATATATATATATATATATATATATATATATATATATATATATATATATATATCCTCACTCACACACACACACACACACACTCACCTACACACATACACTAGCACCAACCCACACTCACACAAGCACTCACTAACACACTCACACAAACACTCACTAACACATATCTATAAATATATATATATAGGGACACACACAAATATATATACATATATATATATAAACACAACACACCACAACGCACAACGCTCACAACGCCCCACCAACGCGCGCCCAACGACCCCGACACGCACAAACACCTATGAATATATAAAATATAGTCCGAGAATTCTAGCACACACTCCCCGATACTAACCCAACCCGCGCACAAGCCCGGAACTAGAAAACCACGCCGAAATGGCCGTTCGGTCATTTCGACGAACACGCGGTGTGCGGTTCAGAAAACCTCCTGAAACGCACACCAAACCAACTCGAAATCGGCCCAAAATTTACCCACGGGTCCTAAACGATGCCTAGATCCTAGAAAAAATGCTAACGCGTCGATTCTAGGTCCGTGGCGGAAACGCGCACTCACTCAGAATTGGCGACGACGAAAATCCCTAAAACGTCCGAAACGCCCGTTTCTCCGCGACACGGCTTTTCGGGTCCGAACGGAAACACGCACTCACCCTCAAGACACCCGACAACGTCTACCTAGGTCCGTCTAACCTAGGACATCACCCAAAATTGGGCCAAATTCGGATTCCATCCGAAATTGACACAAAATCTAGTGTTAAAGTCTCCAAACACTACCAAACTAGTTCCAACTTTCTCCCACGGGTAGCCTACTAGGAAGGTTCTAAACTATTAATTACACTATATAAAAGTAATTACAAGGAAAAAAATTAGGGTTTACCTCTTGGGAGTTGGAATCCCAAGCCAAAATCTCCAAAATGCTCCAAATCCACCACACCTAGCTTCCAAGCTCCCAAATCTAGCTCCAACACCAAATCTAAGCTCTACCCACCTAGGTTGGGAAAGAATGTAGGGTTAGGATTCAAATAAGTAGAAGAAATGGAAGAAGGAAGGAAGAAAAATAGACTTACTTGAAGTGGGAAGGAGAAAGGAAGAAGAAGAAGTAGTGGAGAAGAAGAAGAAGAAGAAGAAGAAGTGAAAAATGAAGAGGGGGGCTGCTGTGATGCACGGTCTGGGAGTGTGGGGAGGGCCGGCCAAACACATAATAAAGTGTTTACAAGTTGGAAAATGTCCAAAATGCCCTCCCGTAACTCGGTTTTGGGTTTCGGGTTCCAAAAGCACTCAAACTAACTCCAAATCTCTCCAACTAACCCACTAAAAATATAATAAATATTCTAAAACCCAAAATAGGTCTCACAGGGGTGTGGGCTGGTTCGGACATGGGTCCACTAGGGTCTGACATGGGTCCAGGCTAGCAAAAATCCTAAAACAATCAATAAAAATATAATACAACCACTAATAAAATATAAATACAATTAATTATAAATAATACACAATTAACCCAAATTAAAATAAAAAAAATACCCGGCTCTGGAAATGGGGTGGTGACAACAGGAGACTAGATATGCCACTGAGGAGGAGTTAGAAGAGCTGCCATCAGAATCTGCCTGATCCTTAGTAGCTTGTTCACCTGGAGCTGGAGCTACTTACATAGATAGACGATACTCTAGTCTATCTTATTTCAGCACTTCATTATCTTTTGTATTGGGTTTGTTCCCACCTACCATATCTGATTGTACTATGACACTACAAGCTTAGTACTTATATATATATTTCAGCACCTTTCCAGCATTACTTGATATTTTGTGGATGAGATTAGACTTTACCTGTATTAAACTTGTTAAGTATTTTAGGACAGCGTAGCATGTCTCTTTGGGTCCATTAAATTGGATAATCCCTCAGTCACATGTCAGCTGGCCAATGCCACGTGGCCTGGTTCCGTATATTTTGGGACTGCCGTTTAAATCAGCAGTCCGCTTGAACGGAACGGGGTGTTACGGTATTCAGATGGCACATTTTGAAGCACTATATGTCACGCCCCGAACTCCCGCAGGCAAATCGGCCGTCCCCGCTAGGCGGGAATCACCCTCGCCAGCGCTCCCGCGGAACGATCGCTTGACCCATCCGGGCGTGATGCCGCACGAGCGTGATCCACGCCCGTGCAAGGCCATGGTTCATTGGCTGGCGGCAAGAGTTCTAAGCCACAGAGTTGCACAGATTGTCCGAGTGCAGCGGAGTCATGAACACATAGCGATTTGGTAACAAGTTCACTGAGTCGACAAATATAGCGGAAGCATTGAAACACAAGTTTGAAGTAAGCAACTCTTTATTGATATAAATATGTGTTATAGGCGGCGTATAGCCGAGATTACAAGTCGCTCAAGCCTCTCTCTCTGAAACATAAAGCGTGCCAAGTGGCTACAATTGTGGAATGATTGTACAGACGATGTTCAGGCGAGTTCGGGCCATATTCCAACATTATGTCTTGTATATGTGCTTCAGTTCCGGACGCACCGTTGCAAGGCTTTAGAGGAAACTCCTGGCCTTAGCACGCACGAAGGAGGCGTCCGCACCGAACGAGGTTCTCCCGCACCCTGCATACAAACTGGTGGATTATCAGTACATTGAATGCACTGGTGGGGAAGCTACTCGCCCGCTCGACAAATCCAAACACGTAATACAGGTTCCGTGCACAACTATTAAGTTGTCTTTCTAGTTGCCTTAGGATCAGTTTCATGCAAGCATTGAATAGCCTAACGTGTCGGACAGTGCGTCGTGCGATGTTTGAGGAAACACGGCGAGACTTACCAACTTACCATTTCTCCTTCCCTGTCCAAGGCAAACATTGAGGCAAACATCGTTAATTCAAGCACGGGCAAGTATAACATTCAAGAGGCATAGTATATGCAAACAGGTGGGTCGTTTTAACATGATCGTTCAGGTGTTTAGTTGTTCTTGATGCGATGCAGTGACTCGCACGCGAATAGCCGCTAAGCGAGGATGACTTATCTATATGAACACGGTCGCTGGCAAAGCCATTATGGACGTAGTCGAGGACAAGGATAGCATGCTACGCGTGTACACGAGGCACACGAACACGATGCGTTGCAAACTATCCTCCCTGCACACGAGACTACACACGAGCTGCATCCGGACCGGATCGGCCCTAGTGCCCCGGTGACCGTCCGTGGAACTAGTCCGCGACATGCAAGTCAGGGTTAACCAATCTCAGGCAACACGATTTATTTGACCAATCTCAGGCAACACGATTTATTAGACCAATCTCAGGCAACACGATTACACGAGATACACGAGAACACGCGTGCACTAGAACACGAGAACACGAGAACACGAGTGCACGGGAACACGAGTACACGAGTATACGGGATACTTGAATCTTGGTTCTGTACAATAACTTGTCTTGATGCATTCCCCTGGTTCGGGGCTGCCTTGGTGACCTAACGGTTCCGGATACTTGTAGGGTCAATCATGCACGGAACGACTACTTAGTAGTCTCCCGGAGTTGGATGAAAACAAGGCAACATTCAAGCAGACAAGCATGCGTTTCTAAGGGAACATAAGCAGGCACGTTGCTCGGACCCGAAGGTAAGCCGAGAAGTGAAACCGGTAAGGGACTTAGCATGCGAGGGTCTGAATATAAGCAGTATTTTATTTCCATGTTCTAGCAAGCAATACAAGTTGGGATTATTCCCTTAGCTAGGTGCGTTGGATTTATTAGCATGCAGGGGGTGATTCACCTATTGACTAGCATGAATATTCCAGATTTTATGTGTGCTGGCTAATCAAAGACAAGTTCACCGTAGCCACCCACCTTAGCGATGGTTCGCCTCTGTAGAGCGATACGCCGAGCGAGCCTCTGAAAGCCGAAGCCGAATTCCTGTAGGGACAAGTCTGGATATCCTTTGCATTCTCTTTTGAGGCAAAGCGGGTCGGGACAGCTGTACTATTGTCGTTTGAGACGGCAGTCCGCTTGAGCGGAACGGGGTGTTACACTATACGGCAGGAAGTGTAGGTCACAGTTGGCTTGGGATGACATTGGTGAGCGAAAGATGTTAGGCCCTGAAATAATCACGCAGACAGTAGAGATTGTCAAGCAGATTAAAGAGCGACTTCAGGTTGCACAAGATAGGCATCGTCATTGGGCAGATCATCATAGTAGACCTTTAGGGTTTCGTATCGGCGACCACGTATTTTTGCGAATTTTGCCTACCCGTGTGGTCATTAGATTCGTGGTTCGCGAGAATCTTAGTCCGCGATACGTAGGTTCGTTCGATATTCTCGAGCGGGTAGGCGATGTTGCTTATCGTCTTGCCCTTCCGATTTCACTACTTGAGGTACACGATATATTTCATGTGTCTCAGTTGCGTAGGTATGTTCTGGATCTGAGTCATATCCTCGATCACTCTGAATTAGTCGTTGGTACCGACTTATCTTACGAGGAACAACCCGTATCCATATTGGACCGAAGGAAGAAGGTGCTCAAGAATCGGACTATTTCTCTTGTCCGGGTTCCTTGGGGCCATCACTCTCTAGGAGAATCGACGTGGGAGCGCGGGAACGATATTCGATTCCGGCACCCGCACATATTCGATTCAGAAGGTATATTCTTTCTTATTCTTTCTTACGCCTTCATATCTCGGATTGTATGATCAGGTGATCACCCGTATATTGTGATGATATTGCTTGCATGTGTAGTTGCTAGTAGATTTGTATCGTGCTTGTCTTGACTTCTCTAGCTATTGGTTGGATTCAAATTTCGAGTACAAAATTTTTCTAAGGTGGATAGAGATGTCACTCCCCGTTTTCAATATACGTATTTGAAACATATTTTTATTTTAGCATGGTTGTGTGTGCATGGAGACTAGACCCATTCTTTGGTTTAACCTTACTCATGGTTTATTTTGTGGGTTGGTTCAAGTCATGAGAACCATTGGTTCAACCCTCAACCCTACCATATATAATCCAACATTTTCTCTCTCTTTTAACTTCTTCATTTCTTCCTATCTTGTGTTTTCTCTCCAATTTCCATATGCAAGTACATCGTGCATGAAAAATGAAAAAACCTTCTATATTATTGTTTCATTATGCTTATTATGTGTTTCTAAGCACTTTTAGAACTTGGAGTTTTCTGTTTTGATGGATGTATTAGTGTAGATCTACGTTTCTAACTTAGGATTTTATGGATTTTATGAGTTTTTCTTGGTTTTGATCTATTAAACATGTATTTTAGAAAACCAGTTTTTGCTACATGATAGAGCTTTCAATTTTGAGCATTTTGACTTTTTGTTCACTCGATTTGGACTTAAAATGAGAATTTTATGGACAAAATAAGATTTTATTTTTGGAGCTTTTCTGCCATGGCTGAACCTACTGTTGGAGAAGGCGAAGTCTTCATGCGGCCAGCGAGTTATGCGGCTGAGAGTCTTATGCGGCCTGAGAGGGTTATGTTGCCTGAACTCTTGCCGCATACTGACAACATGTGTCCATCTTGTTGGACGTATGACCGCTTATTTATACAAGTGTCCTTGAACACCATGTGTTTTCACTCGCTGATGGAATGAGAAATTCGCTAAGTCCAAGAGACGCGACATCGAACTCCATGCGGCACCGACATTTATGCGGTAGTGGAGAGTATGCGGCCACCATTTTTTCTTGGATGCGTGACTCCGAGCCGTGGCACATGTTTCTATGATTTGTCTTTTCCTTGGACGCGTGACTCTGAACCGTGGCACGGTTACGTATGTAGTGACCCGCTCCGTGTTGGCACTATGTACAAGAGATATCGGTTTACTAACTCAAAAAAAAACCTTCTTGAAGAGCTCCTTGTTGAACCAGAAGATGACTGATCTAGTTTGCTTGTTCGCAGGTGCTGGATCGTCTGAGGAAGCGATAGCCGTGCCTCATCCCCAGGACCCGAAAATCTGGTTTCGATGCCTTGAGCCGTATCGAGATATTTTGAGCTACTTTTGTATAGAGGAACATAATGTATGGAACGATGTCATTGTATTCAGAGAACCTCGTGCCTAGAGCTTTGCTTCGCATATTTTGATTTGACCCTTGTTTGTAACACTGTCCCTCTGCTGCGTACTCGATCGGTTCGATGATAGCCACAACTTTAACGATGTTGCCTTGTGCGGACGAAACCCTGGGCTCGTACGGCATCACGTCTCGATGGCAAATGACATACATCCCGCAGGAGCGCCGCGACGCGGTAATTCGCGTCCGGCGGGGGCATTGTCGTGACCTTCGGGATCGGGACATGACAGAATGGTATCAGAGCAACTTGATCCTCTGGCCTTACGTCCATTTCGCTGTTGTTCCTAGATGACGATTCCTTGCCCATTAATATCGTTGCTAAGTTGAGCGTTCCATACAATAAGTCCATAGATATTCTCAAAGATGCTAGCAAAAGTTTTCTGAATTTGATTTATTGCTTGAGAGTTGTGATTTCGTACTTCTTGATTTGCTAGAGGTTTTGGTTGAGGATGGTGAGGGATGAAGACTATCGCTGCTCTGGATGTCGAAAGTTTCCCTTTGAAGTTTCGAGGACGAAACTTTTTCTTGGTGGGTAAGTATGTAGTGCCCCGCTCCGCGTTGGCACTATGTACAAGAGATATCGGTTTGCTGACTCAAAAAGGAAACCTTCTTGAAGAGCTCCTTGTTGAACCAGAAGATGATTGATCTAGTTTGCTTGTTCGCAGGTGTTGGATCGTTCGAGGAAGCGATAGTCGTGCCTCATCCCCAGGACCCGAAAATCTGGTTTCGATGCCTTGAGCCGTATCGAGATATTTTGATCTGCTTTTGTATAGAGAGACATAATGTATAGAACGATGCCATTGTATTCAGAGAACCTCGTGCCTAAAGCTCCGCTTCGCATACTCTGATTGGACCCTTGTTTGTAACACTGTCCCTCCGCTGCGTACTCGATCGGTTCGATGATAGCCACAACTTTAACGATGTTGCCTTGTGCAGATGCAACCCCAGGCTCGCACGATATCACGCCTCAATGGCAAACGACATACACCCCGCGGGAGCGCCGCGGCGCGGTGATTCGCGTCCGGCGGGGGCGTTGTCGGGACCTTCGGGATCTGGGCGTGACAGAAGTGCATGTTTTATTTATCTGTTGGTTCGGTTAGCTCATGTTCGGCACTTGCATGATCTGAGGATACTTATTATGCATTATTTCTGAGATAACCTCAGACTCCACAAAATAGCAAGTCGTACAAATGATTGGCCGATATAAGAAATGGACTTGGTTTGATTGTATTATTCGGTTAGTAGCCTAGAAAAATAGACTATCATAGTGTGATGGTTCAACCCTTATCCTTGTTTGGTTATAGGGTTGGGCCTTTGTGCTAGGATATGCCATGGACCTAAGTTATGACATTGAACCTATGTTTTATTATATATATTTTCCTTGGGTTTTTGTTTCTCCATTTTGAGCTTTATTTGTGGTACTTGCTATTTGGGGTCTAACCCCACTGGTTTTGCATGGCCAGGTTTCGAGCCAGCACCCGAGGATCCAGCGTATCTTCCCCATACTCATGACGTGTACCAGGAACATGGTCGCAGGGGATATCGAGTAAATTTTCTTCTTCCATGCTCATCATTGTATATTTTTTTTCTTTTGGGTGTTTAGCCACCGACACCTGTTAGCCGGCTCGTCTGAACATTAGTTTCTTACATGATTGCATTAAATCAGACTACAGCTGATCACTGTCATGTACTTTTGTTACTCTTTCAGCTTCTTATTTTGCATAAATTGTCTCCAGAATATTTTGAGAGAGCATTTGTAACACCTTATTGCTTTATCATATATGTTCTATGCTTACTGCTTCTTGTTTGAATGATTGAGACATAGAAGTTATTAACCATAGGAGACTTGATTGTAGCATGAAGCCCCTTTTCTTATATAACCGTGAACGCCGTAAAACGTATAGCACCTTGTAGGGGATAGTTGGCCATGTCCGTCTCCGTATTTCGGTACAGGGGCATGACAGGCGTGATGCCGCAGCCTAAGTTGCGCCCGCGCAAGGCCAAACATAGAACGAACGATGAAATAACTATGTCACAGAGTCGCACAGATTGTCCCAAAGCAGCGGAATAAGAATAAACACAAGAATGAAGTAAAATAAACTTTTTATTGATTTAGAAGAAATATTACAAGCGACACTAGGCCGAGATTACAAGTCTCTCAA
The DNA here is from genome assembly GCA_036927795.1 of Iris macrosiphon. Taxonomy (NCBI): domain Eukaryota; kingdom Viridiplantae; phylum Streptophyta; class Magnoliopsida; order Asparagales; family Iridaceae; genus Iris; species Iris macrosiphon. The sequence continues at coordinate 200,601,730 of JAYESA010000004.1, read as the reverse complement.
GCTCTCTCTCTCTCTCTCTCTCTCGAAATAAAGGGTGTGCCAAGTGATTTACAACAGTGGAATGATAACATATACTATGTTCCAACATTATGTCCAGTATATGTGCTTCTACTCCGGACGCAACGCTCCAAGGCTCCAGAGCGAACTCTACGCCTTAACGCGCACAAAGGAAAACTCTACATCGAACGAGGTACTCCCGCACCCTGCACGCAACCTGGTGGGTTATCAGTACATTGAATGCACTGGTGGGAAGGCTTCTCGCCCGCTCAACAAAACCAAACACGTATATTTAATTATGTGCACACTATCATTATGTTGTCTTTCTAATATTTCCTTAGGATCGGTTTCATGGCAAGATATAAAGTCTAACTCGTGTTGTAGTGTGTCGTGCGATATAAGAGTAACACGACAAAACTTACCAATTTACCATTCGTCCTTCTATGTCCAAAGATACAACCAAGTTAGCCAAGCACGGACATATATATATATATATATATATATATATATATATATATATATATATATATATTAAATCAATGATCGCATAGCAAACACAAGTGTTACGAGCGTGTTTCTGATTCAGGTGCACGAGTTACTCAAAATACTCAGGTGTGATACATCAGATTGTTCATGTGTTCAGATGTGTTATACTCAAGCTGAGCAAGTGTTCCAGATTACTAGATGCGATGCAATGACTCGTACGCGGATTGCCGCTAAGCGAGATGACTTAATCTATATGAACAAGGGTCGATGGCGCTACAAGCCATTTGGGCGAGTCTCTTGATGGAGATGGGTGTAGCGTTGGGAACTCGAGGCGCACATGTCATCCCGCCAAAATATGAGAGACCCGGGACTCCTTAACGGAGATGGGTAGCGCTAAGAACTCGAGACGCATATACCATCCCACCGAAACATGAGGAGTACCATACGATTCTTCCTAGGTCGGCACGATCCCAGTGCCCCACTGATCATCCGAGGAATCGAACATTAATACCTGGTGCACGAGTTATCCGCGACCATGCAAGTCTTGGGTCTTCCAGATTACAGGACATGCATAGGATAAATCTTGAATCTGAACGGGTATTGCTCCACGAACTGTGTTGATCATGTTCTTGCTTAACTTGACTTGATGCAGTCCCCTAGTTCGGGAACTGCCTTGGCAACCTAATGGTCCCATATACTTTCAGGTTCATACTTACACAAAATGACTATTCGATAGTCTTCTGGCTAAACTAGATGATGCAAGGCATGCATTGTGTTACTAGATCGTGGCAAGAACTTACATGACAAGCATTAAAACAGTATGGAACATAAGCATTTATAAGGAAACATGCATATTTGAAAATATAAGCTGTTACGCTAGCACGAGTCTAAAGAGGTAGTTCGAAAACCATCTATAATCCAAGTTATATTCCATGTTCTACACAAACAATACAAGATGGGATTATTCCCTTAGCTAGGTTGGTTCACTTGTTTTATTAGCATGCAAGGGGTTATCGCCTAGCGATCTAGCATGTATCTCAATTTTATTATGTGTGCAGGCAAAGCAAAGATAGGTTCACCGGAGCCACCCATCTGAACGAGGGCTTACCTCGGCCGAGAGGGACTCCGAGCGAATTGCTGAATACTCCAAGTCCAAGCGCCGATATTGTCACGCCCCAGAACCAGAATACTGGAGAGCGGGGGCGGACAAAGCCATCTACGTACACCAGAGTACTCAATCCTACGAGATACGGTCATGGCTGTCTAGACATGTGAGGGTTTACTCTACAATCCAACAGTCATTCCTGGGTCAAGGGTCCTAAGTATCTCAATCTCAAACAAGCAACAAGTTACAAGATGCATGATCACCAAACATATAATATTAAGGCGTCCGAAACTATACATACACAGATGATCATGAAACTAGTTACAAAATGAAGAACTAGCAAGAGTACAATATTACATGACCATCTCTAGCTATAGTCTAGAATATGCTTTACATGTAAGCCCGCAGGCAAGATATCAAGTTCCAAAATACGAGCTAAACACGTGCTCGGCAGCTAAACGCCTCAAAAATAAAAGTACAAGATTAAATGGGTGATGAATAAGAAACCCACCCATGTCATCGGGTGCTCCTGGTGTTCACCATATTTAGACGGGAAGTACGAGAGATCTTGTGATCCAGCTCCAAAATTTGGCCATACAAAATTAGTGGAGTCAGACCCCAAAACAGCAAGTACCACAAGGGAGCCAACTTAGGAACTAAAACCAGCATGCAGACAAATCAGTAAGAAATAACACAAGAAACAGTTAAACAAGTGCAGCAGGTAAAATAACAGTTAAACAGTTCTGGAGTATAAACAAGGATATCTGAAATCATTACTCAGATTACAGTTTTCGAATCAGTTGTAAAATAAATCAAGACATGATTAGACTAGACTGAAAACCAAGCAATCACGGTCAATCGTGTCCTATGGCTTACTATCATTAGCTAACTAGGGTTATCACAGTCATAGTTACTAACACATGCAGTTTGAGATTTCATACAACCACATGCCCTGCATACTATCCGGGTTATGCAGGCGTAAGGATACATAGAATAGATTATATCAGGTATAGTAATTTAAAGATAAATGTAACACTCGACGGCGTGCTGGAAGTGTGCCCCTCACGACGAAGAGCTCCAAATCCATCAAGTGTCGATGGGATACCGGGATTGATGTAGCCAAAAAATCTCTCTAGATCTTCTAATTCATTATTCTAGTTGTTATCCTGGACAAATTATTAAGAATTCATGACCGTGGTGCTCAGAAATTTGCCTTAGACATGATGCAGGACATGACAGTAGCTTGACAAGTACATTCAGGACAGGAGCAAGCAAATTAACCACAAAATTTATCTTATCAGTTCAGAAAATTCTAGCATATCAGGAGTGCGCTTCGTCGAGCCACTTTCAGGAATATCGGTACATGTCAGGTTAACACGATATGACGAGCTATCATCAGGAATATTAGTACAAGCCTGGTGCCGGGAGTTCAAGATTAACAGTGTTAATACAATCCATGTTCAATTCTAGCATGTCAGGAGTGCGCTTCGTCGAGCCACTATCAGGAATATCAGTACAGGTCAGGTGTCGAGAGTTCAAGATTAACAGTGTCAATACAATCCACGATTAGAGAATTCCAGGTTCTGGCAGGTTGCCACAAATCATATTATAATCAATTTAGAGAAAAGCTTGCATTCATAACAATTAAACAGAATAGGCTAAAAACAAATGGAAACAGTTAAACCATAAGAGAACAAATCATAAGAAGTTAAGCTACTACAAGTATCATAGGCGCATGGGGTAAGTTTGCCGCATGCAAGAGCTGGTCGTTGGCAGCACACTAGCCGCATGAAAGATACAAAGTCCACTCCTCGGGACAAGGTGAGTGACAGACAATAAATGCAAAGTCAAGAAAGGGACTGATGTGACTGGCCATGTCAGAGAAATGACCGATATGACTGGCCAAGAAAGGGAGTCAGAAGAAAAAGACAAAATCATGAAAAGTTGTACCAAGCTGAGTCATGCGTTCGAAAAAGAGTGACGCATAACTCCAGGCCGCATAGAAGACTCAGCCGCATGCCCCTCTTGACCACATATACTTGGCCGCATGAAATCTTTTGAACTTAGAAAACTTTCATTCGTTCAAGTTTCATGCATTTGACCAAGGAACGCATGTGCAGATTTAGTCATGCGTCCAACAAGATGGCTGCATGCTGACTTGGAACGAGAAGTCAATGCCGCATGGAACTCCTTCGTCCAAGAACAGCAAATTTCAGCCATGAAAAAGCTCCGAGTCTGAAAACTTATTTTCTCCATAAAATCCTCATTTCAAGTCCGAATCCAGCAAAATAAAGTTCAAAATCGTATGAAATCAAGTGATCATCAACATAGAACTACTAGTTTTTGAAAATATCAAGTTTTAAGAGATCAAAACCAAGTAAACTCATGGAAACTCCAAACTCGAAACTTAGATCTACTCCAACCAAGACATTAAAACCGAAAATAACAAGTAAACATGAAGAGCAGTTCATAAAGCACAATATAGACTAATAAAATGCAAAAGCGGCTAAAAGTGCAAGTTCTTCCTCATTGACAAGATATACTTGTCTAAACCTACTACTACCACCAAAGGGAATGGGGAGGCCGACCTCGGGCTGCTCTCGGCTAGGGAGAGGAGAGGGAAGAGGAAGAAGAAAATGAAGAAAGAGAAGGAAAGAAAGAAGAAAGAGGAGAAGAGAGAAAGGGAAGACTATATATAGTAAGGGAGAGTCAGCAGGCACAAATCTAGAAATTACATGAAAGCAGTTAAAAAAAATCTATAAATTACACGTGAATCAATTATACAACTATAACACACATATACCAGATAAAATATAATAATACTAAAATAGTGAGACGGGTCTCACAGATATGTCGTTTGAGTCGTCATACAGAACTGAGCAGAACGGACTGTTACATGGGGGTTATGACAATTTTAGAATAGTACGAAAGTTTGAGTTAGTAGGTGATTAAATGACTTTATATATACTAGTAACGTATACATACATTACACGCACGTAAAAAAATTATTAAAATAATTAAATAAATATAAATTTATTAATATTGTCAAGCAACCAAAAAAAATATTTCTCATCTTAATCGCTTTAGTTAAAAAATGTTTAGCTATAATTAAATCATATTAGGTAGTTAAATAATTAGTTAATATATATATATATATATATATATATATATATAGAGAGAGAGAGAGAGAGAGAGAGAGAGAGAGATCAGGATCCCGTTCATAAGCATTCATGTATGTTTTTCGAAATAGCAGTCGTTGAATTGTATTTTTTGACCGTTCAGATTAAATCGATCTAATTTGAACGATAAAAAAATATAATCCGATGACTGCTATTTCGGAAAACAAATATTTTGGACATACACTTCCATTGCCTGTAGCTAAATTTCATACCAAAATGTAGCAGACATTCCATCAAATTACTTATTAGCATCCAATGATTACAAACATAAGTAGAGCAATCATTTACTTCATATTGTGTATATCCAAAGATTAGAAGTATAATAGCAAATAAAGCAGCAAATAATAAACAGAAAATTTGTTTCAACGAAACTAATTTTAATAAAATTACGTAAAATGAAAGAATAAATGAAATATTATTCAGAGAGACATTCCGCCAACGTTGTTTACAGAATTCTAGCGCGGGAGGAGGGGTCACCAAGCTAGCGGAGGTGTTGGTTTTTGGGAATTTTGATTTAAATACTCCACCCTCTGCTACCACCATGCCTCACCCTGTTTTTTTTTTTTTTTTTTTTTTTTTGCAAAAACAAAAAATTAATTGATGAAATTCAGCCAATTCAATTAGCGAAAATTAGACATTTTTCAATTTCTACCACTTCCGTTGGCAAAATTTCAGCAATTTATTTTTTCACGTTAGACAAATTTTCGCCAGAAAAGATGGCAGAAACCACACGAAGTCAATTTTCTGCCAACGATGATGGCGAAACATGTCTCTCAAGTAATTTTTTACTTGTTCTTTTGTTTTACCTAATTTTATTAAAAAATAGTTTTGTTGGAGCAAATTTTTCGAATAATCAAACTTCAATCGATAATTAATACATATTTGGCATTATCTTCCAACTGTGTAGCTAATATTATGACATTTGCCGAGAGCTTTTGCAATACATATTTATTTATTTTGCTAAGAACAAACATGACGATCAAGAATAGTAACAGAAAGAATACTCATCTTGCATTATATTCTCAACTCTAAGTTGCCTTCATAATCTTTAACACACCAAGAAGCAACTCAGCTTTTTCTGAATAGCTCCTCAATATTGGTAGCTTCAGTAAGACTTCTAATTTTCTTGGAGAAGTTAGCATGTTATTGCACTACACTACAATTCCCCTTACTTCAGGGTTCCAGTTGAGCTTGCATGCAGATGGCACTATAGCCTGAAATGGAAAGTAACCCTAATCCATCATATAATCCATCCATCATCCCAGTTGTGGTCACTTCCATAACAAAGATCACTGTAGAGATCCAATTATTATCCTACATATCAGATTAATCCCTATGCTGTGCAAATGCAAATATGTGCACAACCCAATATGGACCTTCTTTGCAACAGAAAGATCTTACACTCACTCCAATAACAACCTATGAACTGACCTGCTATTCCATATATATACACAGAAAATCAATGATATCACTTTTGACTACCTATTTTAACAAGCTACCCATATATCAAATCTAAACGTATGTTTCATAAGTTTCATTCAGCTCTGCATTCTTAGTTTCCAACTAAATTAACTTTCTGAATGATTTTACTGAGGTTTGCAGTACCGCTATCGGAGCATTCCTACGAGAATCGGGATCGGTGATATCAGCAGTTTCGGATAGAGGAGTCGGTTTTTTTTTTTGTATCAAAAAGCAAATAATTATTAATAAAATATTAACATTTTATAAGTATTTTATACTTTTGGACATAATTTTAAGTATTTTCTATGTTGTTTTTTTAGTAGTTTTGAAATTGAATGAAATTGTAGTGTCACCCTTGCCGATTGGTTTACATGTACAAGTTTTCTTCTTTTGCATACTTTTACAACCTTCTATGCTTTTACATTCTTGTTGATTGGTCTTTTTCATACAATTTTCTTTGCCGAATTAACCGAAAGATAGATCCCTAATATCAATATCAGTTAGTATCGGATATCGGTATATATCGAATCGGGACATGCCATACCAGATCGGTATCGGCCCTATCAGATCGGTATCGGCCGATACTTCAAACTATGTATTTTACTCACTAAATTTTCATGAAAATGTTGCAACATCAACATTTATCTTCAATTGATAATACAACAACAACAACAACAATAAAGCCTTCATACTAAACTTTTGGGGTTGGCTGCTTGAACAAGTTTCTTCCATTCAGCTCCGTATGGGATGTCTTCTGTAATACTAACAAACATATTTACTCTTCAGTTGTGATTGCTTAAAAGGATGATGTTGTTTCTGTAATATCCTTGAGTAGAAAATAATGGATTATTCATCCATCCAATATATACAAAAATAAAAATTGTCCTATTTCTTTAAATTCTTATTTCTTTAACAAAGATAAAAAAAATATTTCTATCGATCTTGGCTACGGTATTATATCAGCATTCATGTCCATGCATCCATTAATGTCATTGTCATGCTTCGACATTATCCCCTTTGGACCTCTTACATTTAGCTACAGTAACTAATCGTTAACTTAAGGGCACCTAAAACACATTAGATCATGGGGATAATGCATCCAATAACTTTAAGGCATACAGAAACTTCATAATTTCTGGTAAGACAGGTCATATATAGTCTAATATCAGGATATTCTTGTTTTTGGTACCAAAGAACCAATAACTTACCTAATTTGAATTTTTTTGCAACATGCAAGGTCATAATCATGACATCCTAGATGATTCAGATAGAATAGCTGTAGAATTTAAAGCGAAGACGGGTGCTTATGTAAGGTCAATGATTAGAAACAAGGACGGACCTAAAGCATGGCCTGGGTGCCATGTCCCCCACAACTTTTGAAGTTTTTTATTAATTATGCAAGGAAAAAATAACACTGAGAATCATTTTCATACAAAACCAAAATCATTGTATAATTTCTTCTGCGGTGGAGGAGAAGAATGGGTGGAGAGACGAAAATTGAGATTCCTGGCAAATAATTGCCGACAGTATATTAAGGAGAGGAATCATAGAACGATACAATCAATTGGACTTCTATCCTGTTTGATGGGTAAACTTTGCGAGATAAATCAGTGGGATGGTGGGTAGATAAAGAATGTAGTGCGAATTGTTCAACGAGGAAAATATACTATCGGTAGAAGAAGAGCAAACCTTAAAAAATGATGAAACCTTACTTTCATTTAAGGTCAATGATACAGTTAACAGATAGATTTAAACAAACAAGTGCCAATCTATCTATCATCTTTTCATTTAATATTTAGATTCATCATAACATGAAAACTAAATCAAGTTTTCTTGAGGTTACCAAAGAACTACATGTCTGAATTTTGCACTACGTAGCTTACAAACTGCTAAGAATCCAACTTTTTGGTAGAAAATTCTTATAGAAGCATATTCCTGGAGGGAGAGGGAGAGGGAGAGAGAGAGAGAGAGAGAGAGAGAGAGACCACATATACAAATCTAGTTCAATTGTTTTCCTTACAACTACATCCATAGACGATAATACATTCTGGCCTAGGAAGCATGGATACTCCAAAACTCGGTGTATTGTATGTGTCGTGTTGGAACATGCATCCAACACAACACGAAAAATACAAAATACAACATTGTCTCTATCAAAGAGAGATTCAGACTTCACTTGCAATTACAAGATTTAAATCAGGTCCAATAAATATAAATGCAGTTGAATCTAGGCGACAAGAAATTCAGAAGAAAAAAAATTCCTAATCAAAATTCAACCATATCCAGATAACAATCAAGACAAAACATCAAACTTTATTGGATCCCAACCACAATTACACAACTATCACATCAATAATCAACCGCTACAGGATTCTAGGTCACGGAAAGCACCGTCACATTCACAAGAACCCATCTTTCCACAAAATAGAGGCACCATAGGTTCGAATCGGAACAAAGACTCCGTCTTTCCCCCAAATAACACGACGTGGGCATAACGTAAACATACAGAAATCGATAATAAACATCTGAATGGAAAAAATAGAGAATTTTTAGTGAGTGACCTAGAAAGAACCAATTTAGGCGACGAAGTGGTCGTAGTGGTCCCTCCTGTACTGGTCCGGATCGACGGCGACGATGACGTAGACCGCATAGACGATCCCCGGGACGTAGCCGAGAATCGTCAGAAGGAGGCATATGCAGAACTCCAACTGGTGAAGAGAAGAAAGAGGAATTTGTCAAGAAGAAGAACAAGAAGAGGAAAATAAATAAGAGGAGGGGGTCGGTGGTGGTGGGAGCTTACGCTGCAGCAGCCATGGCGGAGGAAGACGCCGAGCGGAGGGAGGATGATGGCGATCAGGATCTCCAGGAAAGTGCAGCAACGATGGGATCCCATTCTTCTGGGGATGATGATGATGTCCTCTGGATTTGACTTGGACTGTATATATAGAGAGAGGGGATATGAATTGGGCTGGGCCAGCCCATTTTTTTTTGTATATACAAATACAAAATTAAGATAAAAAAAAAAAATTTACCGTACCGATAAAAATTTTATAATAATTAAATACTGCGATAAAAGTTTGATAAATTTATAAATGACGATAGGAATCGCCAGCCGGGTTGGCAAAATTTTAAAAAACTGCATTTTCGCCAACCGAGTTGACAAAATTCGACCTGTATTAAAAATAAAAATAAAAATAAAAATAAAAATAAAAATCAAATTTTCGCCAACGGAGTTGGCGAATATTTGGTTTCCCAAATTTTTGCCAACTCAGTTGGCGAAAATAGAAAAAAGTTGGTTTATATTTTTTGGATTTTTTTTTAGGGTTTATTTGTTTTGGTTTTATTTTGGTTTTTTGGGTTATTTTTTTAGGGGTTTATTTGTTTTTTTTTCTTTGTGGTTTTTTTTTTGTTTATTTTATAGATATGTTAATAGTACTCACTCTGTCATAGTTACAGATATGTTAATAGTAACTCTGTCATAGTAACGTTCATATTTTAACGTATAAATTTTTACAACGGTTAAATTTTTTTCATTTCTATAAATTCCTTCCTTCTGCTATTCATTTCTCAAGAGAATAAAGGCATTGCCGATAGTTTCAAATAGTTTTATTTTATGAGAACAATATGTAATTTCATTGAAATAGAACAAAGTTACATTCAAATAAAGTTCGTACTGATATAACAATTTCATCGACCTCTCTTGGCTAATTCCCGATAATTCGGACGATCAATCTCTCTGAGATTGAGTCGGTCCCTCTTTTCTCGTGTATTCTCTGGGGCCGCATCATCACCACCTCCTTGAATGTCCTCCACTTGAGATGGCATCAGTGCTGATGGAGTTGTCAAGATATGCGAATATGTCGTAACGCCGGGGGCGAATAAGCTATCCCACTGAGAAGTGCCCGCACCGGCCGTCGCCTGAGAAGTGCTCCACTCAGGCCAATAAGAAGTGCCCGCACCAGCCCACTGAGAAGTGCCCGCACCATCCCACTGAGTAGTGCTCGCACCGGCCGTCGCCTGAGAAGTACCCCAGTCAGGCCAATGAGAAGTGCCCGCACCAGCCCACTGAAAAGTGCCCGGACCATCCCACTGAGAAGTGCTCGCACCGGTCGTCGCCTGAGAAGGGACATCGTCATCTTGCAGTGGCAGACCATCATCTTGATACCAAACTGTGGTATACTTCCAGGGGCGTGCTTGTCGTTGTGCAACAAAACCCTGAGGATAATCTCCTGGAATACATAATGGAGGGTTCGGAGGAGTCGGTCCTCGTTGCATAGCAGCCAAAAATTTGTCAACCGTTGTGCGCAACGGGTCCCCCACTGGCTGATTTTGGTATACGGTATATAAATCTGGAAGCTGAAATACACAATAGAGGACATAAATAAGTACTACGGAGATAGACATTTTCATATAAAAATAACGTACCATCCCTTCTACATAATCATAATAGCAGCGGAGACTATAATCATCTATGGCTCGATGTTGGAACCAAGCAAAAACCAAGCGGAGACCCATTTTTTTTCCAAGTTGAACCAAACAAAAACCAAGTGAACCAAGCAAAACCAAGTGAACCAAGCAAAAACCAAATAACTAAGGCTAAACCGAACCGAACCAACAACATAAAAAAGATAAAGCAATTTTTTCCTATTTTTGCCAACAGAGCTGGCGAAAATTTGGAGGTTGGCGAAATTTAGATTTTTGATATTTTTTTAAATTTTTTTCGGATTTTTGCCAACTTCGTTGGCGAAAATTGGATTTTTTTTAATACAAGTCAAATTTTGGTAGGATTTTCGCCAATCCAGTTTGCGAAAATCCAGTTTTTAAATTTTTGCCAGTTCAACTGGCGATTCCTATCGTCGTTTATTTATCAAACTTATATCGTTGTATTTAATTATTATAATTTTTTTATCGGTACAGTAAATTTTCTGGATAAAAAATTGTATATATTTATTTATTTGTATTAATAACAAAACTAATACACACTGTCAAAAAATAATAATAATACATACAAATAAATATAATAGTATAAAAATAAATATAGATAATAATACCTTAATATAAATAATAACAAATTAATATATACAAATAAAGATAGTTGTATCCATCCAAAATCTAATGCCTTCCTCATTCTTCCGCTACCAAAAAATATATAAACAAAACTAACAAGGGTTGTTTGCACCTTATCCTTAGGTTTAGATGGGTATAATCGTCATTTCATATCTAATTTAACGTCCGTTAACAACATATTTACCAAATGTAAAATTTGAGAATATTTTTAAACTATTGAGGTTTTTTTTTTCTTCAAAAGTGACTCATCTAAGAAGAATATTTTTGTATTTTATCCTTATATTATTAAACAGACATAACATGCATACTCATTTTTTTGGTTCAACAGTAACAATGCATCACCTGTCAAGTACCTCAAAGTGTCAGAGTTGTCTGAACACAAAAGACTTATAAGTTTAGATCATCAACGATAATCTTATCCTCATGCCAAATTGATGGTAAACTATATAGAGTTTGTAATCATGAGCTTTATTTTTCTGATATATATTTTTTGGAAAATGCTAAGTTTACTACCGAATGCTTACAACCTACTTACAACCCTCTCCCCCCCCCCCCCCCCCGCTATGTGGGCCATAATCGGTCCCACCTCTCCTCTAATAAATGGCTTCCACGTGGCACTTCTGCACGTGGCAGCCACGTGCTAGACACCGGGTCCCATATACCCCCCCCCACCCAATGAACGGCTGCCACGTGGAGGTTGTAAGAAAGGTGTAAGCATTTGGTTGTAGACGTAGCATTACTGATATATTTTTTGGTTATATTATTAAAAAGACATAACAGGCATACTCATTTTTTTGGGTTTAACAGTAATAATGTATCACCTGTCAAGTACCTCAAAGTGCTCAGAGTTGTCTGAAAAATAAAAGACTTCTAAGTTTAGATCATCAACGATAATCTTATCCTCATGCCAAATTGATGGTAGACTATATAGAGTTTGTAATCAGATATATATATATATATATATATATATATATATATATATATATATATATATATATATATATATATATATATATATATATATTTGGTTATATTATTAAAATCAATGCTATATGTACTGTCGATTTTGTATTCTGTATCCATTCCGCCGCCACGTGACAAATTTTTATTGGATGTTTTTTTGGAAACGGCCCACCTGACAGAAGCATATAGGGGGGTTGGGTTGGCGGGACAGCCGAAATCGCTTTTCAGCGGTGCATACAATATTTCTATATTATTAAACAAACATAATAAACATACTCATTTGGATAGTGCTACAGGTACAACCCCTTATAACTAAGGGGTTACAACCGCCACGCGATCGACCTCCATTGGTGGAGAGAGAGAAGAGGTGGGGTTGGGTGGGACCCATATAGTAGGGGTTGAGAGAGGAGATGGGGCCGGATGGGATTCATACGAGGGGGGAGGGGGGGGGGTGGGGGAGATGTATAAGAAGGTTGTAAAGATTAGGTTGTAGACTTAGCATTATTGTACTCAATTTTTTGGGGTTCAACAGAAACAATAGCATCATCACCTGTCAAGTACCTCAAAGTGCTCAGAGTTGTTTGAACACAAAAGACTTTTTTAAGTTTAGATCACCACCGATGATCTCATCCTCATGCCAAATTAATGGTATTCATGATTACAAATTCTATATAGTCTACCATTAATTTGGCATGAGGATGAGATCATCGGTGGTGATCTAAACTTAAAAAAGTCTTTTGTGTTCAAACAACTCTGAGCACTTTGAGGTACTTGATAGGTGATGATGCTATTGTTTCTGTTGAACCCCAAAAAATTGAGTACAATAATGCTAAGTCTACAACCTAATGTTTACAACCTTCTTATACCCCCCTCATATGAATCCCATCCGGTCCCACCTCCTCTCTCACCCTATATTATATGGGTCCCACCCAATCCCACCTCTCCTCTCTCTCCACAAATGGAGGCCGGCCGCGTGGCGGTTGTAACCCCTTAGTTGTAAGGGGTTGTACCTGTAGCACTACCCAAATGAGTATGTTTATTATGTTTGTTTAATAATACAGAAATGTTGTATGCATCGCTGAAAAGCGATTCCGCCTGTCCCGCCAACCCAATCCCCCTATATGCTTCTGTCAGGTGGGCATGTTTCCAAAAAAATATCCAATAAAAATTCGTCACATGGCGTCGGAATGGATACGGAATACAAAATCGACGGTGCATATAGCATTGATTTTAATAATATAACAAAAGTATATATATATATATATATATATATATATATATATATATATATATATATATATAAAAGATCATGATTACAAACTCTATATAGTCTACCATCAATTTGGCATGAGGATAAGATTATCGTTGATGATCTAAACTTAGATGTCTTTTATTTTTCAGACAACTCTGAGCACTTTGAGGTACTTGACAGGTAATGCATTGTTACTGTTGAACCCAAAAAATGAGTATGCATGTTATGTCTTTTTAATAATATAACCAAAAAAAATCAGTAATGCTATGTCTACAACCAAATGCTTACATCCTTCTTACAACCGTCACGTGGCAGCCGTTCATTGAGTGAGGGGGATATATGGGACCCGGTGTCTGCCACGTGGCAGGAGTGCCACGTGGCAACCATTTATTGGAGGAGAGGTGGGACCGAGTATGGCCCACATAGCGCGGGGGGGGGGGGGGGGGGGGGGGAGAGGGTTGTAAGTAGGTTGTAAGCATTCGGTAGTAAACTTAGCATTTTCCAAAAAATATATATCAGAAAAATAAAGCTCATGATTACAAACTCTATATAGTTTACCATCAATTTGGCATGAGGATAAGATTATCGTTGATGATCTAAACTTATAAGTCTTTTGTGTTCAGACAACTCTGACACTTTGAGATACTTGACAGGTGATGCATTGTTACTGTTGAACCCCAAAAAATGAGTATGCATGTTATGTCTGTTTAATAATATAAGGATAAAGTACAAAAAAATTCTTCTTAGATGAGTCACTTTTGGAAGAAAAAAAAACTCATAGTTTAAAAATATTCTCAAATTTTACATTTGGTATAATTTACCTCCAATTTGGAATCTGTTGTTAACGGACGTTAAATTAGATATGAAATAACGATTATACCCATCTAAACCTAAGGATAAGGTGCAAACAACCCCTTGTTAGTTTTGTTTATATATTTTTTGGTGACGGGAGAATGAGGAAGGCCATTAGTTTTTGGATGGGTACAACTATCTTTATTTGTATATATTAATTTGTTATTATCTATATTTATTTGTTATTATCTATATTTATTTGTATAATATTATATTTATTTGTATGTATTAGTTTTTTTTTGACAGTGTGTATTAGTTTGTTATTAATACAAATAAATATATATAATAAATATATACAATTTTCTATCTAATTTTGTATTTGTATATAAAAAAAAATTTCTTTCTAACTGCGTATGTACCATCTCACGTAGGCAAAAATAAAAAATAAACAAAAATCTAAAATATATTAAATAATTTTAAAAATGGCTTAGAAACGGTTCAAAAATGAACCGTTCACAAATAAAATGGTTCAAAAAACTAAAAACGTCGGTTATTATCTATACTAATGTATTAGGGGTGAGCGCTATTAATTAAACGTGACTATTTTTATAAGAAAAAACTTGACGAACCGAGGGGGGGGGGGGGGGGGGGGGGGGAGGAGCGCTATTAATTTGAACGTGATTTTTTTTTAGAAAAAAAGCCTGATGAATCAAGGGGGACCAAATATTGACGCAGTACGGGACCGCGCGGTCTCACCCTAAAAATGTGCAAAAATCTAACTAATAAAGTGCAAAAACAAGAAAAAACGAAAAGAAAAAATGAAAATGGAAAAAATGAAAAAATGAAAAAAAACAAAAAATGGAAAACAGAAAGAGAGAATACAGAAAAAATAAAAAAAATGAAAAAAATGAAAAAAAAATCTAAAAAAAGAAAAAGGATAAAAAAATGTTCAAGCAAAAAAAAAATATACCGACAAGTTCTTAGGGATAGGATTTCCATATTTTGTGGATAAATTATTTATTCCGATATTTGTAATTTTTGGAAATATTTTTTTTAACCTAGACCAAACATAAGAATAGATTTCCCACAGTATATTTGCCTGGAATATGTATACTTTATGTCTTGGACAAATTTATTCCCGAAAATTATGAATACCCGAGCAAATTTATTGTGGAAAACCTATTCCCACGTTCGGTTTAGCTTAAAATAATATATCTGAAAATTACAAATACCAGGATAAATAATTTATGAAAGAAAGATTTTTTTTTAACCTAAACCAAACATTATTTACCGGGGTATTAGTAATTTTCGAAAATATTTTTTTGTTTTTTATTCTTTTTTTTTTTCATTTTTTTTCATTTTTTTAAAAATATTTTAGTTGGGTTTCGACAGTCAAATGTTAGTCCGAGACTCAAACACTAATTATTTCTATTGTGGAGACCAAAATACAAATATCGTAACTTATTCGAGACCCAAAGTCTAAATATTTTTAAAAACTAACTAACTAACTAACTATATATATATATATATATATATATATATATATATATATATATATATATATATATATATATATATATATATAACAAGTTGATGGTAGACTATATAGAGTTTGTAATCTTGAGCTTTATATTTGTAATATTTGATAATCTAAACTTAGAAGTCTTTTGTGTTAAGACAACTCTGAGAACTTTGAGGTAGTTGACAGGTGATGCATTGTTAGTTGTTACTGTTGGTTTCTACTTGGCCATTGGGCACTTTTACGAAAAAGCAAATTAATAAACTAAAAAAATTGTACTAGAATAAATATGTCTTGGACATGGGTATAATACTGGAAATTAACCATTAATATTGAAGTTGGTGTGATGTGGAAGCTAAAAGATGTCAGGAACCGGAAGAGCAGGTTCACCAAAAGCGCAAATGCCAACGAAACCAAGCTAAACACTTATTCCTAATGTCCTTTGTAATCTAATTCGTAGTTATTGTTAGTGAGAAAACTATTTGAAGTCACAAAGAGAACACAGTAGTCTTGCTTGCTGACAATTTGGAGATGCGTTGGACCATGTAACGCATGATTTATTGCATTAAGCAACAAAGTTTCAGAAACCGGAAGCACAAACCTTTTAACTTCTATAAATTCTCTCTTAGTTCTTCTTTTCGTATATATGTCACTATCCCTTATAATTGACAAAGAAACAAGGAAAATATAGGATGTATATTCTCGAAAATAGTGGCTACTTCGTATATTACCTAAAGAATATTTGGTTTTTGACAGAAAATTCTAGTAATAATCTCTTAGATTGTTACAAAAACATTGTTTTCCTTTTCTTATATACAATGTATAAAATAAAATAAAAGGATTAGTAATATCGATCTCTAGAAAAGTCGAAGCACTGTTCTAAGAGATTATTCAAAGTTTATGTGTAGACTTTTTCTTGAATTCTCCTAAAGGTAAAATTTCTATATATGCTACCGGCTTTTCGTTGTTGGAGTCGGTGAGGTTCTCACTCTATGTGGAGAACATTCCGGAGTGCGACGAGTGTCGTCTGTGGTCAGAGAAGCTCGGGGAGGCGACGAGAGCCATTCGTGAGGTCGAAGAAACTCGGGAGGAAGGAGGAGCAGTCTGCTGAAGGGGGCAAAGTTCGGTTCGAACTCGGTCCCTGGCCGCGATATTTTTTCACCAAAAGCAGGTGTGTGTCGCTCTCAAGAAGCAAAGACTGGCTACGTGTTGTACGATACAGCAATCTAATAGTTCCTTCTTTACTTAATAAGAATAAAAATGAACACCGCATTCCTCCTTATTCAGGAACCCATTGAGGGGACGTCGGCACGGGAAAGTACTGTTGGCTTTACTTTCAAAAGCTCAAGCTCCTTTCCTTTTCTTTAGTCCCACATAGGATGGGCCAAAGCTTTCTTGTGTACATATATTAGTTTCTCTTCTTTGCTCTCTTAAAGTTGTTGTGTGGGGAACCCCTTGGGCCACACGCGTGCGCCGCCGCCGCCCGGCCGGCTCGGCTCCGCTCGGCTCGGTTCGTCGCACGTAACGGGTGCGAGTACGCGCCCATATCTGCGGGCGCCGAATGCCGATTCGATTTCCTCTTCGGGTTCGGACTGGGACCCTAAAATTCTTTTTGCTCCTTTTCAATTTTTATTTAATTTTCTGAACGTTGGAAAATTAATTTCTTCCGTTACAAATTATTTTTGAACCGTTATAATTTTGTGTCTAGGTTCATTCTTTTTTTTTTCCTGTGTAACGGCTGAATTAATAGGAAAATTAATTCAGACCGTTACATATTAGTATTATATATTTGTCTGATTTTCTTTGTAAAGACAAGAAATCTTTCTCTCCGGAAAATTGCTGCCAACAGATTTTTCACTCCATTCTTCGTCGTCATTTCACTCATCTCCAAGTTCTGGGTAGAGCTAAGTTCTGGTCATGCTCTCCAAGTCGTGTGCGGCGACGAGATACCGGTAGTGCGGGGGTTTTACCACTAGGAGCTTCGGGAACGTCTGCACACAGATTCCGAATCAACACACAGATTCCGAATCAACTCTTAGGGCAGTGCTTCGTGCACGACTTCCCCAGAGGCCGGTAACATCAATCTAATTTTCTGTTTGTTTTGATTCACAAAAATTTTCAATAAGAAAGCGACAATTATTTCTAACAATCTAAGAGTTGAGTTTTTGTTAGAATTAATTTTTCTAACTATTGGTTACTGTTTGTTAAATAGTTAATGTTAGAATTGATTTATTTGTTAGAATTGATTTTTCTAACTATTTCTTACTGTTTGTTTAAGTTGATTTATTCTAGAAAAATCAATTTAACAGTTAGAATTGATTCACTGTTTGTTAGAATTGATTTAATAGTTACTGTTAGAGTTGAACTTTGTTAGAATTGATTTACTGTTTGTTTAAGTTTAAGTTGATTCATTTCCCCAGAGGTCTAAATATTAAGTTGATTTATTCTAGAAGAAAAAAAAATAAAAAAAATTATGATTAAAGTGTTTACTATTACTTAATAATTCAATATACAATTGCTACAAAAAAATTTCTAGAAATTTTAATTGCTTAATATTTACCATAGCAAATTTCTGATTATTTGTTTACTTATCAAGTTGCTTACTATACTGTCAAATTGCAAATTTGCTTAAAGTGTTTTAAAAATTGTTAGCACATTTGATAATTTTGTCAATTGCAATTTTGATCACAAAATTCCTTTCAATTGTAACATACAATTTGTTTCATTTTTAATCACTTAGTATTTTGAAAGCAATCTAGGACCAAAAGAAAATTGTTTAGTAAAAAGGAAATTACAAATAAAATCTTCAAATCTAAAGTTTCAAAGTAGAGACAAACTCGGGCACAAGCCGAAAGGGTCTTTCTGTCAACCGGATGTAAATAGCCCTAAGCGACACGGTACTTAAGAGTCTTCGGACCGCCGCTGTAGAAGCATGAAAAATACGCTGCAGAGTTATACGCAGTATTTCAGTGCTGTGTGGCGTAAGACATGACTCCAGAGCCATCGGCGTACAAACAGAGCTTTATCGCTAATGCAGCGTAAAACATAGCTCAAAAACTACCCGCGTAATACAGTGTTTACAGGCTGCCTCAGCGTACAAAGGTTGTTACATCGCCTTTATGGCGTAAAACTCATCCGCTTTTAATGCAGCATGGAAGGGTACAAGGAACGCTTCGTATTTCTCGAATGAACCTGTCATATCATGCAGTGAACCTGACTTCTGACAAAGAGTACTGCACGACTATCCAGACGACGGCTGTAATAATGGTGCGGCACAGCGACCCAAACCGTCGTTTAGTGACATTCCCTTGGCATAAACTGCTTTTACGCATACAAGGGAATATGCTGCCTAGTTTTACACAGGCAGATGCGAGCTTTTACGCTCCGTAGAAGACAAACAGACTGCCACATCAAAAGCTGCTCTTCGTACAGAGCTCGAGACATGTCTCTGCAGTTAATGCGCAGGATGGGGCAGATCTCTGCATTTAATGCATAAAATTTGGTTATATTTTCAAAGACTGGGAAAGCCACCATTACGGCTAATACGTCCACATCATCACCTTTGTACACTACGCCATCAGGCTATTTTCAGCTATGGGAGCACGTTGTACGCTATCTCCTTAGAATATGCCAACCGGACTATTTTCAGCTATAAGGAGTACGTCGTATGCTATCTCCCCAGAATACGCCAACTCAGGCTACATTTTGCATTGGTGCGTAATAAGGCTATTTGGTCCAGAATTAGCTCAAGACCTCAGTCAAGAAAGGAGGATCGGCTACGTTAGCTACCTATCCACGCAGCATCAGGCTTCTACGCCTACTGGACTTCTACGCCTACCTGGCCTCTACACCAGTTTGATAACTATTTGGCTTCTACGCCATGGTGACAGTTATTGGCTTCTACGCCAACCTTTTCTACGCGAGGGACAACTACCTACGTGGCTTGCATGCCGTGATCTTTGCAGCAGTTATACGCATTATCTCTCAATGGGACGCGCATCACACGCAGATTCAGAAGATCATTTATATGTGGGTAGCGGTTATTGTAACCACCGCGTAAAAAGTGCCATACTCTCCACTGCCCGACTTCTACGCTGAATAGATGGTTACTGTCAATAAAACCCTATAAATAGAGACCTCTATTGACAGAGGTCAAGAGTCAAAAATTTATTTTTGGGAGAGAAGAATCCAGAGCACAGACAGAGAGTAGTGATCGACGATTTTGGCATCGAGCATCCACTCCCCTTTGCAATCTTTGAAGCTTTTTCGTCTTCTACAGCACTTCTTCATCATCGTGTGGTCCAAGGGACAAAGTGATCGACTGTAGATCAGACTCCTATAGCAATATTTACCCAGATTAAATTGTGTACTTGACATCCTCGTATAGGATTAATTGTACTTCTTGTTTGTAAACCAAAGAGAGGGTTTCGTATCAACCTTGTTTTATTTCTTTCGTTTATTATCAAACACAAGATGGCGACTCTGCTGGGGACCTCTTTCTTATCTGACGAGAAAGCAATTGCTCAACACGATGCAGTATTAGTAGGATCCATGAAGAAGACTTTGGTTGTCCAGTTCGACCTGTCCGCCTACGAAGATATGCTTCGAGCAGGGGGTAGCTCTCACTCTCTCTCTGTCCAAGACAACAGAAAACTGTGTAAGGTCTGGATGCCCAGGACATCCCCTACCATTTCTGCCGACTCTCCGGTTTCTCCGACCAACCAGGTTGTAGCTGCGCAACCTTCGCGCTCCGCGCGTAAAACTCTGTCTCCCGTCCGTGACGTGGTAGACAAAACTTCTGACGATGCCTCAGCGCTAGTCCAGAAGTCTGCTTCGCGCTCCGCGCGTAAAACTCTATCTCCCGTCCGTGACGTGGTAGACAAAACTTCTGACGATGTCTCAGCGCTAGTCCAGAAGTCTACTATGCGCGTAAAATTCAGTCTCCCGTCAGTGACGTGGCAGACAGAATTTCTGACAATGCCTCAACGCCAAATCAGAAATTCCAAACGCGCTCCGTGCATAAAAATGCATCTACCCTCTGCGGAAATGCAAATGATCCCTGCAACTTACGCAAGGGAAAACAAGTGGCAGAATTCTCAACTTTTCGGCCTTTACGCCAGCAAGAGAAGAATCTGCCCGCCCTCCGGATTACGCGAGAAGCTGATGGCCGATTGAGGACCTCCTCAATTTTATGCCAGCCTGAGCAGAGTTCCAAATTACGCCAGGTGAGGCCCCTCAGCGTAAAGAAGGCTCAGTTTGCGGAAAGACACACTCATCGGGGATCATCCGCTACCCAGATGGCAAACCTGTTGTATACGGGTTGCACAGGGAGAATTATGGTTCCCAACATCCGCATGCCCACTGATGTGGACAAGAGGAACAAGCCTTCTTCTTCTTCTTCTGTTAAAACTTCTGACTTGCGTGAATATCTGATCCAGAAGCGCAAGGATAGGGGATCTCCCAGCATGTCTATTACGCCTCCTAGGGAGCACTATTGTAATAGTCATAGGATTGTAGTTAATTATTACTGTTCTAAAGCAAAACGGTTAGTTTTCGACCGGTTGAACTACTCTCTGTCTCTCCAGGAAGAAGAGCTTACATATGCATCAGTAAACATGGCTTCACACGTACCTAGAGGAAGGTCGAACTCAAGACGTCATCCCTCTAGAACTCCGAGCCAAAGGAGATTCGACAAACTCCTTAAGAACACTGAAGCTGGGGTATTCCGAAATACCCGTTCGAGGTCACGACAGCCGGCTTCGTACTCTTCTGATTCCGATACTGGGGGTCGCCAGTTTCCCGAATCATATGCTGAAAGTATAGAGTCAACTTCTACAGAGACCTATACTAACCCTTCAATGACACCCAGGGAAATAGGAGTCTATGCCATTGGAGATGAACGCGATGAAGCTTTCCCGTCAGGAAGCACTGAGCAACGCATTGCTGTACTGGAGACATCTCTGAAAGAGATACAATCCATGATAGAGAATATGCACCAGATGATGCTGACTCAACACACAGCTGCTATAGCTCAAGCATCGGTCCCTCCGACTCAGATACGTGTGGGGGTGGACTTACCACCATCCAACGCGAACCAAGAGCCTGCTCTAGATCAGGAGTCAGCAGCTTCTTCGCTTCCCCACTCGGAGAATGTATTACCTCATGTTGGAGTCACGATACAACCAATCCCTTACCACTTCGCAGTCCTTCTACCGGCTGAAGATCCGATACAGGCAGTGCGGGAGTTGAAAGCCCAATTTGATGCCTTGAAGAACAAAGATCAGCTCAAGAAATTGGGAATCAACCAGCCTTACCCGGCTATCTGGGATGAGGTCTCTTTCCCTCCTAAATACAAACCATATACTATGGCTTTGTTTGAGGGAAAGACATCACCGATCCAGTACATGAACTACTTCAGTATGATGACGGTGTTATTGCAAGGGAATGACGCCCTCCTCACTCGAGTGTTCAAAGGTTGTCTCTCGGGAGTGGCTTATCAGTGGTACCATAGTCTTGCGGACAACTGCATTACTTCCTTTGAAGATTTTAAGACTTTGTTCTTCGCGTGATTCTATGAAGGAGGGATGGACATGTCTATGTCCTCTCTCATCGAAGTGAAGCAGAAGGAAAAGGAGAACGTTCGCACTTTCATCGAACGTTTTCGTCAAGCCACTTTGCAAATGCCTCTCGGAGTTCCAGACTCGGCATTGGTGGACATTTGCAGGAAGAACCTTCTTCCCGTGATCTCGGTGTTCACAGGACCATATCAGTTCCATGATTGGCCCTTTTTTATCATCTCAGCGGTAGCCGCTGAGGACAACAGTCGGAAGGCGCGTGATAACGGAATTACGATATCTGCCTCTGATAGAGGCAAAATGTCACGACCCACACCCGGAAATTCGGGCACGAGTGCATGGGTACGTCCAGCCTACGCCGCAGTGTCGGCGGTAGTACGCTGTCTAGGGCATGATCACAGGTGATAAATCTAGCTCATTCACAATAATTAAATAGGCAAGGAAAAATAGCAGGAAAAGAATGCTAAGATTTTATAACCAGAATATGATAATCAAATCCAGAGTTTATTACAGAACCATAGATTATATCGGGGACAAACCCGATTACTAAGATGAAAGGAAATAAACAACTAATGCTAACTACTCTGCAGGAGTAGTCTCCTGGGTGGGAACCGGCTCTGCAACTGTATCACCTGCTGGCTCATAGGGTCCATAGTAGGTAGGGCAAGGTTCTCGTCATCGCCTAAACAACGGATCCAGTCAGGAAAGGAGCAAAGTACACAATGCACAACAAGATTTAAGCTAAATATTTGTGACAGGTAGAAAATAACAACTGACTAAGCATCATGTTGAGAATATGCGTAAGTAAATAGTGAAATTAACTGAGAAATAATGCTATAAAACAAGAGTAGAAGTAAAGTATGATTAATTGCTATAAACCAGAAATACGAGTAAAACAGGAAAAATGTGACAGGAAAAGTAACTGTAATGAGACAACAAGAACTGCAACAAGACATGAACTATGTGCGCGAACTTGTGCATTTAGAATACATAGTTGGCATGTAGGGGTTTATAAGGCTAATAAGGCCGTCATAGATGACTAGTGACTAGGAACAATCAAGTATAAGGCTGATGGTACAGTCGCGTACCAACAGCTAGTAACAGGACCTGGGGAAGGGTAAACTACATGCCTCCTAGTATTCTCCCACCCGACATGAAAAGCAAGACACGAAATACATTATTCAAGGCATGAAATCCAGTGTTCTAACTCTACATATAATCATCAATGGTACAAATAAAGCAGGGAATTTATTTATCACAATATAAAGGTTAAACTTGAAGTGCAGGTACTTGCCTGTTGTTTGGATCTGATTGATTTGGTTTTTCGGGGAAAAAGTCCAGAGATGAGTCCAAAAGCTGAAATAGACATTACCATCGCGCTCAGAAGATGTCAAATAGCTAGAAACGCCTGTCCTTGGGTCCGATTTGGAGACAAGGGCAAAAACGGCAGTTTCGGGTCAAAACGGGGTCCGTCGGCGGGCCCGCTTTGCACCGAAAAACGTGTCCGAGTCAAAGGTCTCCAAATTTACCAAACTTAGTGTCAACAGGTCAGGAACGCTGATACGAACCCAACAGAACTTCCAGATTTGGATTCCGGTGAGTCGAACACAAAATCGCCCGTCGAGCGGGGGCCTGTGGGGCCCACGACACGCGATTTTGTCAACGTTCTCAGAATCGAACCAAACTTGACCCACAGGACCAGCGTATCGCTACGAGTCCGATGGCACAAGTTTCGTCTCGATCTGACGAGTGTACACGAAGTTAGGGCGAATTGCAGAAAGGGCGGATACGGGGCGGTGTCCGCGGATACGCGTTGATTCCGGTGTGCACGCACACCCGAATCAGCTTCCACGAAATCTCATACTTCCGTATCGACGATGCGTACGTATCTGTGAAGACCGCATGCGACCAAGTCGTCCCGTTTGGCGGGGCTGACTCAGTTCAGGGGTGAAACAGGGTCTGGTTTTTCCTATTTTTGGATCGCGATGTGCGATCACCACAGGACGCGATGCCCCAAACAGTTTGTCCGGACACCGAGAGGGTCATACAGGCTTCATAACGCAATTTGCGGAATTGAAAACGGAGCTACGAGGCAAAAGATACACGCACCTGAAGGGGACCCGAAAATCGGGGTCGAGACGTGTCCGTGTCGTGTCGGACACGACACGAAGAAAAGGGGATTTAGGGTTAGGGTTTGCGGGACTACGGCGGCCGGCCGGAGGCTGAGGCGGCTCTGGCTAGCCGGAGGCGGTCGGGGGTGTTCGCCGGGGCGGGGCGGAGGCGTCGACGGGCGGGGCGGCGCCGGAGGCCGACGGGGGCGGCTCCAAAGGCTGCTGCTGCTGCTGTGGCCACCGCGGCTGCTGCTCGTCGTCGAGGGCGGTGGCGCAGGGTCTCGCAGAGGGTGGCGCCGGCGAAGAGGGTGGCGGAGCTGGTGGGAGGCGCCGGAGGAGGCGGGGCGGAAGCGGTGGTCGGGGAAGTTTGGCACGGCGGAGGGCCACCGCGGGGGGGGGGGGTTTAAATAGGGGTGGCGAGGCGAGGGGGCTCCGGGCGGAGCGGCGGCTAGCGCGGGGGCGCGGGGGCGCGTGGCGCTGGCCGGGCGGAGCGGCGGGCGGCGCGGCCGGCGGGAGCGGAGCGGGGAGCGGATCGTGGGGGAGAGGGCTGGGAACGGGTCTACGGGTCGGTGGCGGGTCGGGTCTGGGCGGACCCGACCCGACCCGTTAAGGCAACGGGCTGGAGGGGACTGGGCCGGGCCGGCCCAATGGGCCGTGGGCTCGATTATAATAATAATAATAATAATAATAATAATAATAATAATAATAATAATAATAATAATAATAACAATTAGATAATTAATTAATTAATTAGAAAAATTGTTTTTCTTAGGCATTTAAAAATAGGTCTGAGGCCCAGAAAAATCCAGAAAAATTACCCTAAGTCCAATTTTTCATTTTACACCCAAAAATATTATTTTCATAATATTTTAATATTATTTATTAACAATTTAAAAATCATTTATTAATTGAAAACCTTGATTTTAATTACAAAAAATTCCCAAAAAATTCCAGAAAATTGGGAAAAATCCAAGATTTAATAATTTAAAAATTCAGGGGGTTTACACAAAAGGTCATCCTCCAACAGGGACCATCCTCATGGTGCCAAAGGAAAAGAAGCTCTGGCAATCAATACGTCCAGGCATAAGACTGCGACAACCACACAGACGAAACCTGGAACTTCCAGGCCCATTGAAGTATACTCTTTTGACGATGACGACATTTCGAGCATATTCGAGTGTCTCGTCAAAAGCGGCAAGATTACCCTCCCTGAGGTAAAGTGGCCTAATGAAGTCGACAGTACCAATAATCCCAAGTACTGCATCTTCCATAGGTACATACATCACCCCACAAAGGCGTGTTATGTACTAAAGAGGAAGATCTAGGAGTTGATCGATGTTAAGGCCATCACTCTGCGCAACAGCGAGAAGACGGTCACAGCCAACATGATCTCTCTACAATTTGGCAATCTGCCTCCCCAAGAAGTCCCGGATGGTGTTATACCTATTTCCCAGACAACGATGAACATCGTTAATCTCCCTCCAGCCAGGGGTCAAAATCACGACCTGGTACCCCTAACTATCCAGCGGGGCAAGTTTATGTGGGTTCATCCAGACCTGGTGTCAGAGATCTAGGAAGAGACTCAAGCTGCTAAGGCTAAGTCCAAGAAGAACTCGAAGCATAAACCATGTCATATGGTTACGGTATCCTCGACATCAGAAAGAGAGGTTTTGGCTACTGGAACCCGTTCAGGGAAAGCTTATCTCATGGACTATGGAGCGAGTCAGGAAGATGCATCGGCAGACGCTTCAGCTGCCAAGCCTTCAGAACCGGAACCCGCCATACCAGAGGCCGGTCCTTCGAGACCAACTTCGGTGGACAAGGGAAAGAAAAAAGAAGTGCGCTTTGATAAACCTTTAAAAAACATTCAAAATAAAGGTTTAGAGAAGCCATACAACTTTGACATCCTGGCCCAATTGGCTAATACACCAGCCAGGTTGTCCATCTTCGAACTACTCAGGCTCTCTAAAGACACTCGTCAAGCCCTGAATGGAGCATTAATGCAGGAGGATGCATACTTGACCCAGCTCAAGTCCCCTGATGAAGAACCTGTGGCATGTCCTCAATTCCATAGTGTGATGGAGGTGGTCCCGAATATCACTTTCACCCAAGATGACATGCTATTAAAACATAACAGGCATGACAGACCCCTCTATTACACCGGATACGTCGGTTCCATGGAGGTCGACCGGATTCACATAGATCCGGGATCATCGATCAGCATCATTCCTCATAGTCTGCTCAGACCGCTGAGGATTCCTACCAGCAAATTGGCTTCCACCACCACTATAATCGTGGGCTTCAATGCCAGGAAAAGTAAGCCGTTGGGGAAAATTCGTCTGAGGATCCAGATTGGCGATCTCAGATCAGTGGCTACATGCTATGTCATTGATTCAGAGGTATCCTACAACATTCTGCTGGGCAGACCTTGGATCCACGACCACAATATCGTTCCTTCGACTCTACATCAATGCTTTAAATATGTAGATGCCCAAGGAACAATACAAACGGAGTTTGCTGACCTGACCCATTTAAAGGAGTAGAATCCTACTACTCCGATGCCATGTTGTACACTCAAGACTACATGGAGGAGGTGTCAGGCGAAACAGGAGAGGAATCCCACCGGGAGCCAGAAGAACCCTCTGCCAAACAACCTCTGTCAATCAAGGTGAAAGGGCGAATTACTCGTCCAAAGTCATGGAACCCATGGCTATCCACCTGAACAAAACTAGGTCAGGAAGAGGAGGTGATCCTCTAGTGATCACTTTAAACCAGAAGTCTCTATCCTTGGTCATCAACCTTCGACGCATCAAACAGCCGGCTGATGTAAATATATCCGAGAATGTGGTTTCTGATGATAATAAAGATCCTCTTTTCCAGTACATTGACGCTCAAATTCTAAATCAGGAATCCTCTCCCCATGACGATATAGAACCTATAGCACAAAAATTCTTGGAAGCTATAGATTCCTATCGTCCGTATCTGTGGGAAGTAGCATCATCATCCGATGTCATCACGACATATGGGCCACATGAGGATTTTATCTTTATTGTCCCGCCTACTCGCAGCGGTCAGCGTTCAATAGTCTTCGGTCGCATGCACAATAAACTGACTTTACAAGAGGATTCTCCCAATGACGATGCTGGTAAAATGCAGGTTCACAGATATAGCCCGCAAGCTTTGAAGATTATGCAAAGTATGGGTTATGACTTGAAGCTGGAACCAGGCCTCAACTACGGGAAAGACAGACGAATGCCATTGTACAGTGATCCCTACTGTCAACAAACTCATTTCGGGTTAGGGTATACCACCTTCCTTGCAACTTATGAGTCAAATAAGGATATCTTTTCCTCTTCTCAAGATGGCTCGTCGCCCTCCGGCTCATATGATGCCCTCGAACGAGCATTATCAGTAAATACGGTATTGACAGATTCCTTCGAAGCCGACGAACAAGAATCTGAACTGTTTGAGAATGACTCTTGGGCTCAACAAATGGATACACAGTGGGAACTCCGGTTCAAGCAGAGAGAATCTCCCACTGAAGATAAAGTTATCCAAATTGATGTTGGGGATAAACTTTCGCCAAAGCCGATATTTATCAGTAACAATCTTTCCGAAGAAGAAAGGAAAGAAATAATCCAGCTGATAAAAGAATATATCGACGTCTTTGCGTAAAATTATGAGGATATGCCAGGTCTTGATCCAAAAGTGGCTACTCATAAGCTCAATATATTGCCTAATTCGAAGCCTGTAAAGCAGCATCAGCGTCGGTTTCGTCCGGATATGATGGATGCCATTGAAGCTGAAATCAAGAAGTTGATAGCCTGTGACTTCATCCGGGAAGAACAATATCCGGACTGGGTCGCCAATGTTGTCCCAGTCATGAAAAAAAGTGGAAATGTACGTGTCTATATCGATTACCGAGATCTGAACGCAGCCTGCCCCAAGGATGAGTTTCCTCTTCCCATTACAGACGCCATGATCGACAATACATGCGATTTTGAACGCATGTCTTTCATGGACGGATTTTCAGGATACAACCAAATCAAGATGCATCCGAAAGACGAGAAGCATACTGCCTTCCGAACACCATTGGGGGTATATTGCTATACGGTCATGCCCTTCGGATAGAAGAATGTCGGGGCTACGTACCAACGGGCTATGAGTAACATATTCTACGAGCATTTATGCAAAACATTAGAATGTTACGTGGATGATATAGCTGTCAAAAGCCGCCTCAAGGATAATCACATCCAAGACTTGAAGACAGTGTTTGAGTTGATGCGCCAACATCAACTCAAAATGAATCCTACAAAGTCCTTTCTTGGTGTATCTAGTGGCAAATTCCTGGGATTTATCATTACCGCTGAAGGCATTCAAGTGGACCCTGATAAAGTCAAGGCCATCTTAGAAATACGATTACCCCGCAATCTGAGAGAACTCAGAGGGTTTTAAGGTCGTCTGGCTTACATCCGGAGATTCATATCCAACCTCTCGGGGAGATGTCAGCCTTTTTCTCGTCTCATGAAAAAAGGTGTATCCTTCGTATGGGACGAAGCCTGTCAGCAAGCGTTTAATGATATCAAACGCTACCTTACTAATCCGTCAGTTCTGGTACCTCCCGTCATAGGAAGACCATTATTGCTGTATGTTCGAGCGATGGATCATTCTTTGGGAGCTCTCCTTGCACAGAAGAACAATGAGGGTCATGAACAGGCCATCTACTATTTAAGCAGGATAATGGTCGGAGCTGAACACCGGTACAATCCAGTGGAAAAGGAATGCTTGGCCCTGATGTTTGTCATTCAAAAGATGCGACATTACGTCACAGGCCAGACTATTCAATCTCAGAATTTGGAAGCTGATGCCCTAGCCAGTCTAGCTGCAGATTTAGCTATTCCTATAAGAAGGCAGAATTCAGTGATCCTTCTTAACAGAGATTTATGCTGTGTGAAAAACAACTTTCATATAGAACGCAGCTACGTTGTGAACACAGATCCTCCCAAGAGAGACTGGAGAAGTACCTTTATAGATTTTGTGGCATACAGAATTTTATCGGAGGACCCTAAAGAAGCAGTATCCGTCAAAAGACGATCATTACGCTTCTATTTTGATGCTTCTTCACAATGTCTATATCGGCGGACTTACGACAGACTGTTATTACGATGTCTCTCTGGTGATGAAGCACAGCGGATTATCCGTGAAGCTCACGACGGCGTATGCGGAGCGCATCAACCCGGTCCTAAGCTACAGGATCGTATAAGGAGGATGGGCTATTACTGGCCTACTATGATCACAGATGCAATAAAGTATGCAAGACAATGCAAAGCCTGTCAGATTCATGCAGACTTTATACATCAACCTTCTGAACATCTACATCCTACGGTTGCATCCTGGCCTTTTTGATGCATGGGGGATGGATATCATTGGTCCTATTCACCCGTTTTCTTCCAGAGGTCACCGGTTCATACTGGCCATCACGGATTATTTCTCCAAATGGACAGAGGCAGTCCCTCTTGCTGAGGTAAAGACATCTAACGTGATCAGCTTCATCAAGCATCATGTCATCTATCGCTTTGGGATTCCCCGAAGGATAATTTATGACAATAGGCCGCAATTTATCAGCTAAGCATTTTACCGATTTTGCGATAAAAATCGGATACAAAATGTGGCCTCTACGGCATACAATCCTGCTGCTAATGGTTTTGCGGAAGCTTTCAACGAAACCATTATCAAACTCTTAAAAAAGTTCGTCTCTTCGAACAAAAGAGATTGGAACGAGAAGCTAGGAGAATGTCTCTGGGCATACCGCACAACGGTACGAGCACCGACAGGTTGTACCCCATTCTTATTGGTTTACGGGAGCGAAGCAGTTCTCCCCATCGAAATCTAAATTTTGTCACTCAGAATAGCGGTGGCTAATGAGTTGACACAGGAAAAGAATGACTTATTAAGACTTTAAGAGCTAGAAGGATTAGATGAGAAACGCCTTCAGGCTCAACAGCGCATCGCGTTCTACCAGGCACGCATTTGCAAAGCTTTTAATCAAAAAGTGAAGGAAAGAGTGTTCAAAATTGGCGAGCTAGTTTTAGCTGTGATAAGGCCAATGATTATTACTCACAATAGTAAGGGTAAATTCCAACCCAAATGGGAAGGCCCTTATGTGATCGAGACGACGTTCTCAAACGGCGCTTATAGATTAGCCAAGCCTAATGGAGACTTGTTAATGGCTCCTATTAACGACAAATTCTTTAAGATGTACTATGCTTAACCTCCTTTGCTCAAATAGAATATAGTGAAGATCTCATTCTGACAATACTACTTTCAAAACAAAACTAGCTGGATCATATTCTATCATGTCCATTTAACCTCTGAATAGATATGTCCAACTAATTTGGAACATCAAAACCTATCACGTCCATATTACCTCTGATTGTGTTTTGTATACAAATTTGGTTGTATCGTATTCTATCATGTCCATATAACCTCTGAATAGACATGTCCAACTGAAGCTTACCGAAGGGATATCACGTCCATATTACCTCTGATATCACTTTCACTCTACCCTATCGTTTATATTCTAAAATGATGGGTCTACAAAGTCAGATAAAGCCTCTTTATTATCCCCAGAAGGAGCAAATTACACATAAAAGCAAAAAAATATATATATATCATTTGGGGGGAGCAGTTAAGTCACGAATCTGTTGTGCCAGAGTAACCATTCTCTCATCCCTGGAATTCAAGACGTCAGTGCGAGCCCGCTCCAACCTTGCCGCCTCATTGTTCAAAGCAGACAGCTCGGACCGAACATGTAAAAAACCTGCATGGATGACACCCACGTGTGTCAGGTTCTGCTGAGCCGTCTCTATTCGATTCTTCAACACATCGCGAGTTGTTGATAAAGAGAGAGCCTTCTCCTTGGCCTACCACTGAAAACATGTCACGACCCGATCCCAATAATCTGGGTCCAGTCGGATCATGCCCAGCCTGCACCGTTGTGAGACGGCGGCAGTAAGCTGTATCAATCCGTAGTAACACACAGACATCTAGAATACATGAAGGAAATTCAATTTTATTGCTAAGTCCGAAAGAGAAATTCTTTTACAAGCAATTATCAAGCAAAACATGGTCCAGAGTTATTACTTCAACCCTGATTATTACAACTTGGAATTTAAAGGGAAACAACTAAACATCGGCCTCCTGGCTAGGTTCAGCTAGACCTTCAGTACTCTGGTCCGGACCATAAAATGTGTCATACGCCTCATCGTCACCGTAATCACCTAAAATGTTAATCTCCAGTCAGGAGGGAGCAAGAACATATATCCAATTCCAGCATTTTGATGATAATTAAAATGATGCAATAAAATAGTTTTGAACAATATTTATATTTTGTATGAAACAAATATGAGACAAGAACAGTAAATGTCGATGAAGCAATTGATGACAACTACAATCACTAAAAGTGTTTTGAGAAAGGTAGCGTCCCGTGGCCGGTTGGGGTTGGAGGCAATATGTGTTCTAGTGAACACGGTCCGGCGTCAGTCCAGTGAGGTTGGACTTCAGCTATCCACAATGAGGCAATAAGGGGGCTTTGACCACGGGTGCTAACTTTACTCCCCAGTTCCCAAGGCAATAATCAATGAGTCAATGAGTCAATAAGTCAATCAATCAGTCAATCAGTCGGTTCTGTGAATCAAGTGTCGTCACAATATATCTATATGACATGCAACATATTTAATTACAACTAAAATACAGGTTTGAATTATATGAAACTTGCCTGGATTTGGTTGGTGACGCGAGTGAGATGTCGCGACGGTCTCAACCTTAGTTACAGGAACCTACATTTATTAATAATCTGATTTTAGAATTAAATCAAAGGGTTTTAATCTGACTTGATTAGTTAACTAAGTTAATGATTTAATCCAACGATCAATTTTTTAATAATAATTTGTAAATAGCAATTTAGTAAAACAAAAACAATTTTAATAATAAAACTTATTTATTATTTTATCGTAGAAAATATTACATTTTATTTTAAGGTAAAATATCGTATTTCTGTTTTTAATAAGGTAAATAAACGGTTTTCTATTTTATTAAAAGAAATAGCATTTATTTATATTTGTTCCGTTTAAACACTAATCTTTGGTAAAAAGAAATAAAGATGCGAATACGCGAAAATTAATGAATACGTTTTAGATATACTTATTTAAAATATTATACTAATATTTTAAAAAGTCATTTTGTTTCTAATAAGATAAAATAGGAAAGTACTTAGTTATTTTATAACGATTATAATAAAATAATATCATTTGTTTTAGCAATCAATTTATTTCTAATAAACTAGGCTTAAGGGGAAAAATATTACTTAATTTTATTTTGGTAATATTACAAATCAATTTGTAAGAGAATAATATTTTGGAAAACTTATTTTAAATACTAACGTATTATATTTTGAATACTAAAAATCATTTTAGAAATATATACAAAATAATTACTAATCTACGTAATATTTAATAAGGTTTTTATTATATATATAACTAATATATGTATTGAAGATCGTTATATCAAATCGTTAATTAATTAACAAACCAATAACTAAACTAACATTAATCTACTTAATTAACTTTAAACCTATCAATTTCTAAGCTATCCCGGGATTGACAGAGCTTTATTCTGTCAGTCCCGGTCGGACAGGAGAATGGTTTTGGAAGGAACAGTACGTTCTGATAGTGGCACCTACCGGGAAGTTGATGGAGGAGCACCGAGGGGAGGCCTCGGACTCGGGATCGGGCACAGACGGGATCAGGGACGGACGCGGGGGAGTGTCGGGACACGCGGAGAAGCCGCGCGGGGAGGCGTGCGGGGCGCTGGCCGGCCGGGGAGGCCGCGCAGGGGTGTGTGGTGCTGGAGCGGGGCGGCCGCAGAGGGGCGCCGGGGCCGCGGGCTGGCGCCGGCTCGGGGGTCGCCGGAACCACGCGGGATGCACAGCCGGCTGCTGGCCGAAGGGGGTGCTCGCGCGGGGATGGCCGGTCGGGGTGAGAAGGAGGAGGGAGGAAGAAGAAGAAGAGGAAGAAAATGTGAGGTTCTGAGAAAAAGTTCTCTGGGAGTGGGAATAAGTACGTGAGGGGGAGGTAGTTTCCAGATCCGGGAGTGGGGGAGGAATTACGGGGGTTGGTTCTGACTTAGTCTAGTGGGTATGGGTTTGGATATTGGGCTTTGGGTTTAAAAAGAAAAGGGTTTTTAATATAACTTATGGGTTTTACAACCTTCCCTCCTTAAAGAATTTCGTCCTCGAAATTAACTACAATTGAAGGGAAAACAAGGGTAAACATACCTTAAAACAGATGAGGGTACTTCTGCCTCATCTCAGCCTCTCGTTCCCAGGTGGATTCGCCTGGGGAGTGGTATATTTTGGGTGATCGTAGACAGATTGAAATATTATTGGTAAACATACTAATATTTTAAAAAATCATTTTGTTTCTAATAAGATAAAATAGGAAAGTACTTAGTTATTTTATAACGATTATAATAAAATAATATCATTTGTTTTAGCAATCAATTTATTTCTAATAAACTAGGCTTAAGGGGAAAAATATTACTTAATTTTATTTTGGTAATATTATAAATCAATTTGTAAGAGAATAATATTTTGGAAAACTTATTTTAAATACTAACGTATTATATTTTGAATACTAAAAATCATTTTAGAAATATATACAAAATAATTACTAATCTACGTAATATTTAATAAGGTTTTTATTATATATATAACTAATATATGTATTGAAGATCGTTATATCAAATCGTTAATTAATTAACAAACCAATAACTAAACTAACATTAATCTACTTAATTAACTTTAAACCTATCAATTTCTAAGCTATCCCGGGATTGACAGAGCTTTATTCTGTCAGTCCCGGTCGGACAGGAGAATGGTTTTGGAAGGAACAGTACGTTCTGATAGTGGCACCTACCGGAAAATTGATGGAGGAGCACCGAGGGGAGGCCTCGGACTCGGGATCGGGCACAGACGGGATCGGGGACGGACGCGGGGGAGTGCCGGGACACGCGGAGAAGCCGCGCGGGGAGGCGTGCGTGTCACTACCCAATTCTAGAAAATAGGGTTATATTTTTTTTATTTGATAAATAGTGTATTGTATTTAATTATTTATATTTATAATTAATTAGTGCTTGTCTTATTTTTATTTTGATTGTTTTAGGGTTTTGGCTAGCCTGGACCCATGTCAGACCCTAGTGGACCCATGTCCGACCCA
The DNA here is from genome assembly GCA_036927795.1 of Iris macrosiphon. Classification (NCBI taxonomy): domain Eukaryota; kingdom Viridiplantae; phylum Streptophyta; class Magnoliopsida; order Asparagales; family Iridaceae; genus Iris; species Iris macrosiphon. Next base: position 200,566,949 of record JAYESA010000004.1, on the reverse strand, counting down.
GCCCACACCCTTGTGAGAATTATTTGGGGCTTAGATTTATTATTTTATTTTTAGGAGGTTAGTTGGAGAGATTTGGAGCTAGTTTGAGTGCATTTGGAGACCCGGAACCCAAAACCGAGTGAATAGGGGCACTTTGGGAATTTGGTGACTTATGTACCTATTTATTTCTACATGGCCGGCCTACCTACCCCCCCCCCCCACCCGTGAGAAAACCAGCAGCCCCCTCCCCTTTGCTTTGTATTCTCCACTTCTTCTTCTTCATTTCTTCTTCTCCACTTCTTCTTCCTTCTTCCTTCTTCTTCAAAGTAAGTTTCCTCTTCCATTTTCTTCTTTCTTCTTTCATTCCTTCTTCCTTAAGCTAACCCTAACCTTACATTTTCTCTAACCTAGGTGTGAGAAGCTTAGATCTAGTGTGAGAGCTAGAATTGGTGGCTTGGAGCTTGAGGGAGGTGATTTGGAGTAGATCGGAGACTTTGGCCTTGAGATTCCAACTCCCAAGAGGTAAAACCTAACTTTCCCCTTCCTAATTATTTTTGTGTAGTGTAATTAGTGTTGTAGAACCCTCCTAGACCCTAACCCTACCCGTAGGAGGAAGTTGGAACTAGTTTGGGTGAGTTTAGAGACTTTGACATTAGGTTTTGTGTCGAATTCGGGTGGAATCTGAAATTTGGCCCAATTTTGGGTGATGTCCTAGGTTAGATGGACCTAGATAGACGTTGTCGGGTGTCTAGAGGGTAAGTGCGTATCTCCGTTCGGACACGGGAAGCCGTGTCGCGGAGAAACGGGCGTTTCGGACAAAATTGGGGCTTTTCGTCGTCGCCGATTCTAAGTGCGTGTGCGTTTCCGCCACGGGCCTAGAATCGACGTGGGAGCACATTTTCTAGGATCTAGACATCGTGTAGAGCACATGGGTAAATTTTGGGCCGATTCCGAGTTCGTTTGGTGTGCGTTTCAGGAGGTTTTCCGAGCCGCGCACCATGTGTTCGTCGAAATGACCGAACGGCCATTTTGACTTGGTTTCCTCGTTTCGGCTTTGTGCGCGCATTGGGTTAGTATCGGAGAGTGTGTGCTAGAGTTTTTGGGCTATATTTTATATATTTTAGGGTATTGGTGAGTGTCGGGGTCGTTGGGCGTGAGTAGGGCGTGTGGTTTGAGTGTTGTGTGCGTGGTTGTGTTTGTATTGATATGTGTCTATATATATATATATATATATTTATATATATGTATGTGTGTTTATGTATATATATTTATATATATATGTGTGCATTTATATTTATGTACTTGTATATGTATATGTCTATGTGTATATATATATATGTATATGTGTAAGTGTGCTTGTGTGTGTGTATGTGTATATATATATATAGGTGTATGTATATATATATAGTTGAGAGTGTGTGTATATATATATATATCTAGTGATATATGTATATATATGTGTGTGTATTATATATATAGAGAGTGTTATATATATATATATATATGTATAAGAGTGTGTGTATGTGTGTGTTTGTGAGTAGGAGGGAGGGGGAGAACCTGGGAACTGCACTGCAGCAGCAGCAGTTCAGCTGCAACAGCAGCAGCTTGCTGCTAGAGAGCAGCAGCAGCAGCTCCAGAAGGAGCAGCAGCAGCAGCACATGTAGGAACAGCCAGCAGCAGCAGTTATGAGGGCAGCAGCTAGCAGCGAGCGCGGCGCGGCCTAGTTTAGTGCGAGTAGCAAGAGTACTAGTGAGGGTTAGGAATAGGTAGAGTGCAAGATAGATGTATCTATCAATAGGTTGATAGTTAGATAGATAATATAATAGATAGATGGTTAGGTAATTAGTTAGATAGTTAGATAAGTAGATAGCTAGTTAGTATTATAGATTATATACATAGATAGTTAGATATATCTATGGATTGATAGATAGTTAGAATTAATAGATAGATAGTTAGTTTATTATATAGATAGCTAAGTAGTTAAATAGATTAGATAGATACTAGATAGATAGGTAATTGATAGATAGGTAGATTCGTAGATTAATAGATAGATAGATAACAGTTAGATGGATAGATAGATAGCTAGGTATTAGGTATATATCTACCTAAGTGCATAGATATCTATATACATATAGTTATATCTATATCTATAGATATCTAGATAGGTATATATATATACATTTTGAGTTGGGTAAGGTATATATGGGTAATTGGGTATGTGTGTGGATATCTATATATATAGGTATATACATACTTAGATATATATAATAAATAGTAGATATCTATATTACCTAGCCTAGATTAATAACTAGGTATATAATTAGTAGCTAGATAGCTAGTTAGAGGGCCTTAGGGCGAAACCTCAATACCTTGAGATACCGAGGTATCTCAATACCTTGAGATATTCAAGGTATTGAGTTTCGAGCGGGGTATTTGAGCATTAGCCTAGAAAATGCTTGGGAGTAATTTTTATATGTTTATATATATATAATTACGCGTGCTAGCATAGGTTTTAGCGGGTTTAGGCGGGGTGCGTGGCCTAGGACGAGGTATCGGATACCGAGGGTATCCCGGTATCTCGATTAGGCGAGTTTGTGAGTTTAGTGGCTTAATGAGCTCGGTTTGACCTAGAATTTCAGGGGCACCCTAGTTTGACCTAGCTTTGACCATATTTGTCCCCGTTGACCGTAAAAGTCAACGTTTGACCTAGTTTTGACCTAGAGTTGACTTTTTGGACCCCGGGTTGACTTTTTGACCCGATTTTTACCGGTTTGATCCGTTCGACCTAGAATAGCCCTAGAAGCCTGTTTTTAATTATTTATATCAGTTTAAATGCTTAGAACCCTGTTTAATCCTTGTTTTTCGCATTAGGTCCTTGCGACACCGGTCCGGATCTCGATCCTCATCAGTTGCTCAGGACATCAGGCGAGTACCTACCTCTGATAGTTTTCATTTCATGATAGCGTTTATATCACCTGTTCTAGAACTGTAATACTTGATTCTGACACTTTATTACACGAGCTGGTACTAGTGGATCCCGTCATGAGGTGCTATCCCCCTTACCGTGTTCAGCGGGTACTCTTTCACGTGTATTTCATCATGTGCTTCGGGTATTGATTATCATGTGCTATCATGTGCTTCTTGTACTCTCGCCTTCGTGTGCGCGAGCTATTATCATGTACGTAGCGTGTTGTGGTTGGATCCAATGGTATTAGTGGGGGAGGGGAGTAGTGAGTTGGTTATATGATCAAAGCCAAACAGTATTCATGTGTATGTCGGTTATGCAACTCACGCATAACGGAGTTATCGTAGTGTTCTTCATGTGCAACCTAAGCCGATCATATAACGAACTTGTGCTCAAGGCACTTAGTTAGTATTCATGTTTCTCACCTGCAGTTACTTTTCCACTACTTGTATTGTTCTCCAGTTTATATTACAGCTATTTATTGTGCTCCAGCATATATTTATTTCCTGTGCATCTTGATTACTTTTCTATTGCTCGTCATATACACCTTACCATGCATTTGGAGTTGCTTTCAGAGTTATGTACTTCGCTCCAGTCCTGACTGGGCATATTTTTTCCAGAGGATCCTGAGGACTATTGCCCTACGTTCTACGGGCCTGGTGTTGACGACTGTTGTGACCCTGAGATCGAGGAGGAGTGCGCCGAGGAGACGCCGATAGCACCCTAGTTAGCTAGGTGGATTTCCTGGGTTTTCCAGTGGTTTGTATTTTGGATGACTGTACTTATTCTTTTGTGCTTCTGTGAGATATTGTAGCTATTTGTAGTCTGGGACTGTATTATTTTGGATTGTCTTGCTCTCTTGGTTCTGTTTCTTTGTTTTTATCATATCGTGCTTATATTCTTCCTCTAGTTTTGTGATTGAGATTTTTGTCATATATATATTGCGTGGTTGCCCTCCTGTTGGAGAGGATTTTATTCACATATATATATTGCGTGGTTTTGCCCTCCTTTTGGAGAGGTCATGCCGGATTTTTCTGTGAGTTATCTAGATAGTTGGTTGACCTAGAACGGACCTTTACAGCGTTCTACCGCCGATTCTGCGGCGTAGGCTGGACGTACCCACGGCTCATGCCCGATTTTCGGGTGTGGGTCGTGACAGTGCGGGGCGCTGGCCGGCCGGGGAGGCCGCGCAGGGGTGTGTGGTGCTGGAGCAGGGCGGCCGCAGAGGGGCGCCGGGGTCGCGGGCTGGCGCCGGCTCGGGGGTCGCCGGAACCGCGCGAGATGCGCAGCCGGCTGCTGGCCGAAGGGGGTGCTCGCGCGGGGATGGCCGGTCGGGGTGAGAAGGAGGAGGGAGGAAGAAGAAGAAGAGGAAGAAAATGTGAGGTTCTGAGAAAAAGTTCTCTGGGAGTGGGAATAAGTACGTGAGGGGAAGGTAGTTTCCAGATCCGGGAGTGGGGGAGGAATTACGGGGGTTGGTTCTGACTTAGTCTAGTGGGTATGGGTTTGGATATTGGGCTTTGGGTTTAAAAAGAAAAGGGTTTTTAATATAACTTATGGGTTTTACAACCTTCCCTCCTTAAAGAATTTCGTCCTCGAAATTAACTACAATTGAAGGGAAAACAAGGGTAAACATACCTTAAAACAGATGAGGGTACTTCTGCCTCATCTCAGCCTCTCGTTCCCAGGTGGATTCGCCTGGGGAGTGGTGAAGCCACTGAACCTTGACCAGTGGAATCACGATGTTCCGCAACTGCTTCTCCATACGGTCTACGATCCTTACTGGCTGCTCTGGTACTGTAAGACTTGGTCCAATCTCTAACTCTGAATGATCCAGGATGTGGCTCGGGTCCGAAATGTAACGCCTCAGCTGCGATACATGGAAGACGTTGTGCACGCCTTCAAGATTAGGTGGTAACGCCACTCTGTATGCCACCTCTCCAACTCTGCTCAATATCTCAAATGGGCCGATATACCTGGGACTCAGTTTCCCAGTTCTGCCAAAACGGATAGTTCCTCTGGTGGGGGAGATCTTGACGAAGACACTATCACCTGCTTCGAACTCCACAAGTCGGCGGCGGCTGTCCGCCCAATGCTTCTGACGATCTTGAGCCACCCGAAGTCTGTCTCTGATCACCTTGACTTTTTCAGCCGCATCTGTAATCATCTCAGGTCCCAGCATGACTCGTTCTCCTACGTTGTCCCAAGCCAAGGGAGTGCGGCAACGACGTCCATACAGAGCCTCAAAAGGAGTCATGTCGATGCTGGCCTGGTAGCTGTTGTTGTAAGCAAACTCTACCAAGTGTAGGTGGTCCTCCCATGACCCTCCAAAATCCAGGACGCAAGATCTCAGCATATCCTCTAACGTCTGGATGGTTCTCTCTGACTGTCCGTCGGTCTGTGGGTGATATGCAGTGTTGAACTTCAGTTGGGTCCCCAGACTCTCTTGCAAGCTCTTCCAGAAGTGAGAAGTAAAGCGGCTGTCTCGGTCTGATACAATGCTCACAGGAACTCCATGTATCCGGACGATTTGCCTCATGTATAGGGCAGCTAACTTCTCGGTGGATAAACCAACCTTGAAGGGAATGAAGTGGGCAGACTTAGTCAATCTGTCTACGATCACCCAAATAGCGTATAATATTTTAAATAAGTATATCTAAAACGTATTCATTAATTTTTGCGTATTCGCATCTTTATTTCTTTTTACCAAAGATTAGTGTTTAAACGAAACAAATATAAATAAATGCTATTTCTTTTAATAAAATAGAAAACCGTTTATTTACCTTATTAAAAACAGAAATACGATATTTTACCTTAAAATAAAATGTAATATTTTCTACGATAAAATAATAAATAAGTTTTATTATTAAAATTGTTTTTGTTTTACTAAATTGCTATTTACAAATTATTATTAAAAAATCGATCGTTGGATTAAATTATTAACTTAGTTAACTAATCAAGTCAGATTAAAACCCTTTGATTTAATTCTAAAATTAGATTATTAATAAATGTAGGTTCCTGTAACTAAGGTTGAGACCGTCGCGACATCTCACTCGCGTCACCAACCAAATCCAGGCAAGTTTCATATAATTCAAACCTGTATTTTAGTTGTAATTAAATATGTTGCATGTCATATAGATATATTGTGACGACACTTGATTCACAGAACCGACTGATTGACTGATTGATTGACTTATTGACTCATTGACTCATTGATTATTGCCTTGGGAACTGGGGAGTAAAGTTAGCACCCATGGTCAAAGCCCCCTTATTGCCTCATTGTGGATAGCTGAAGTCCAACCTCACTGGACTGACGCCGGACCGTGTTCACTAGAACACATATTGCCTCCAACCCCAACCGGCCACGGGACGCTACCTTTCTCAAAACACTTTTAGTGATTATAGTTGTCATCAATTGCTTCATCGACATTTATTGTTCTTGTCTCATATTTGTTTCATATAAAATATAAATATTGTTCAAAACTATTTTATTGCATCATTTTAATTATCATCAAAATGCTGGAATTGGATATATGTTCTTGCTCCCTCCTGACTGGAGATTAACATTTTAGGTGATTACGGTGACGATGAGGCGTATGACACATTTTATGGTCCGGACCAGAGTACTGAAGGTCTAGCTGAACCTAGCCAGGAGGCCGATGTTTAGTTGTTTCCCTTTAAATTCCAAGTTGTAATAATCAGGGTTGAAGTAATAACTCTGGACCATGTTTTGCTTGATAATTGCTTGTAAAAGAATTTCTCTTTCGGACTTAGCAATAAAATTGAATTTCCTTCATGTATTCTAGATGTCTGTGTGTTACTACGGATTGATACAGCTTACTGCCGCCGTCTCACAACGGTGCAGGCTGGGCATGATCCGACTGGACCCAGATTATTGGGATCGGGTCGTGACATGTTTTCAGTGGTGGCCCATGCAGGTCTAGTTTACAACCTTTGGTCTAGTCAACTTAGGCTAGCCAAACAAACCGACTTGCCTTTAACTTTAGGTTTAGTATGACTTTAGGAAAACAGACTCTAGAAACAATTAGAACACTTAGAATTCTTGAGAAAATTTCAATCTGTTACATCATAGGACCAAAATTCTTCTATCTATACATATATACAATTATTTTTAAATGTATAATATTTTAAATAAGTATATCTAAAACGTATTCATTAATTTTCGCGTATGTTTACCAATAATCTGGGAAATTAACTTATGGGTTTATAATAACTTATGGGTTTATTATAATCACGACCCGATCCTAATAATCTGGGTCCAGTCGGATCATGCCCAGCCTGCACCATTGTGAGACGGCGGCAGTAAGCTGTATCAATCCGTAGTAACACACAGACATCTAGAATACATGAAGGAAATTCAATTTTATTGCTAAGTCCGAAAGAGAAATTCTTTTACAAGCAATTATCAAGCAAAACATGGTCCAGAGTTATTACTTCAACCCTGATTATTACAACTTGGAATTTAAAGGGAAACAACTAAACATCGGCCTCCTGGCTAGGTTCAGCTAGACCTTCAGTACTCTGGTCCGGACCATAAAATGTGTCATACGCCTCATCGTCACCGTAATCACCTAAAATGTTAATCTCCAGTCAGGAGGGAGCAAGAACATATATCCAATTCCAGCATTTTAATGATAATTAAAATGATGCAATAAAATAGTTTTGAACAATATTTATATTTTGTATGAAACAAATATGAGACAAGAACAGTAAATGTCGATGAAGCAATTGATGACAACTACAATCACTAAAAGTATTTTGAGAAAGGTAGCGTCCCGTGGCCGGTTGGGGTTGGAGGCAATATGTGTTCTAGTGAACACGGTCCGGCGTCAGTCCAGTGAGGTTGGACTTCAGCTATCCACAATGAGACAATAAGGGGGCTTTGACCACGGGTGCTAACTTTACTCCCCAGTTCCCAAGGCAATAATCAATGAGTCAATGAGTCAATGAGTCAATAAGTCAATCAATCAGTCGGTTCTGTGAATCAAGTATCGTCACAATATATCTATATGACATGCAACATATTTAATTACAACTAAAATACAGGTTTGAATTATATGAAACTTGCCTGGATTTGGTTGGTGACGCGAGTGAGATGTCGCGACGGTCTCAACCTTAGTTACAGGAACCTACATTTATTAATAATCTGATTTTAGAATTAAATCAAAGGGTTTTAATCTGACTTGATTAGTTAACTAAGTTAATGATTTAATCCAACGATCGATTTTTTAATAATAATTTGTAAATAGCAATTTAGTAAAACAAAAACAATTTTAATAATAAAACTTATTTATTATTTTATCGTAGAAAATATTACATTTTATTTTAAGGTAAAATATCGTATTTCTGTTTTTAATAAGGTAAATAAACGATTTTCTATTTTATTAAAAGAAATAGCATTTATTTATATTTGTTTCGTTTAAACACTAATCTTTGGTAAAAAGAAATAAAGATGCGAATACGCAAAAATTAATGAATACGTTTTAGATATACTTATTTAAAATATTATACTAATATTTTAAAAAATCATTTTGTTTCTAATAAGATAAAATAGGAAAGTACTTAGTTATTTTATAACGATTATAATAAAATAATATCATTTGTTTTAGCAATCAATTTATTTCTAATAAACTAGGCTTAAGGGGAAAAATATTACTTAATTTTATTTTGGTAATATTACAAATCAATTTGTAAGAGAATAATATTTTGGAAAACTTATTTTAAATACTAACGTATTATATTTTGAATACTAAAAATCATTTTAGAAATATATACAAAATAATTACTAATCTACGTAATATTTAATAAGGTTTTTATTATATATATAACTAATATATGTATTGAAGATCGTTATATCAAATCGTTAATTAATTAACAAACCAATAACTAAACTAACATTAATCTACTTAATTAACTTTAAACCTATCAATTTCTAAGCTATCCCGGGATTGACAGAGCTTTATTCTGTCAGTCCCGGTCGGACAGGAGAATGGTTTTGGAAGGAACAGTACGTTCTGATAGTGGCACCTACCGGGAAGTTGATGGAGGAGCACCGAGGGGAGGCCTCGGACTCGGGATCGGGCACAGACGGGATCGGGGACGGACGCGGGGGAGTGCCGGGACACCCGGAGAAGCCGCGCGGGGAGGCGTACGGGGCGCTGGCCGGCCGGGGAGGCCGCGCAGGGGTGTGTGGTGCTGGAGCGGGGCGGCCGCAGAGGGGCGCCGGAGCCGCGGGCTGGCGCCGGCTCGGGGGTCACCGGAACCGCGCGAGATGCGCAGCCGGCTGCTGGCCGAAGGGGGTGCTCACGCGGGGATGGCCGGTCGGGGTGAGAATGAGGAGGGAGGAAGAAGAAGAAGAGGAAGAAAATGTGAGGTTCTGAGAAAAAGTTCTCTGGGAGTGGGAATAAGTACGTGAGGGGGAGGTAGTTTCCAGATCCGGGAGTGGGGGAGGAATTACGGGGGTTGGTTCTGACTTAGTCTAGTGGGTATGGGTTTGGATATTGGGCTTTGGGTTTAAAAAGAAAAGGGTTTTTAATATAACTTATGGGTTTTACAACCTTCCCTCCTTAAAGAATTTTGTCCTCGAAATTAACTACAATTGAAGGGAAAACAAGGGTAAACATACCTTAAAACAGATGAGGGTACTTCTGCCTCATCTCAGCCTCTCGTTCCCAGGTGGATTCGCCTGGAGAGTGGTGAAGCCACTGAACCTTGACCAGTGGAATCACGATGTTCCGCAACTGCTTCTCCATACGGTCTACGATCCTTACTGGCTGCTCTGGTACTGTAAGACTTGGTCCAATCTCCAACTCTGAATGATCCAGGATGTGGCTCGGGTCCGGAATGTAACGCCTCAGCTGCGATACATGGAAGACGTTGTGCACGACTTCAAGATTAGGTGGTAACGCCACTCTGTATGCCACCTCTCCAACTCTGCTCAATATCTCGAATGGGCCGATATACCTGGGACTCAGTTTCCCAGCTCTGCCAAAACGGATAGTTCCTCTGGTGGGGGAGATCTTGACGAAGACACTATCACCTGCTTCGAACTCCACAAGTCGGCGACGGCTGTCCGCCCAATGCTTCTGACGATCTTGAGCCACCCGAAGTCTGTCTCTGATCACCTTGACTTTTTCAGCCGCATCTGTAATCATCTCAGGTCCCAGCATGACTCGTTCTCCTACGTCATCCCAAGCCAAGGGAGTGCGGCAACGACGTCCATACAGAGCCTCAAAAGGAGTCATGCCGATGCTGGCCTGGTAGCTGTTGTTGTAAGCAAACTCTACCAAGTGTAGGTGGTCCTCCCATGACCCTCCAAAATCTAGGACGCAAGATCTCAGCATATCCTCTAACGTCTGGATGGTTCTCTCTGACTGTCCGTCGGTCTGTGGGTGATATGCAGTGCTGAACTTCAGTTGGGTCCCCAGACTCTCTTGCAAGCTCTTTCAGAAGTGAGAAGTAAAGCGGCTGTCTCGGTCTGATACAATGCTCACAGGAACTCCATGTATTCGGACGATTTGCCTCATGTATAGGGCAGCTAACTTCTCGGTGGATAAACCAACCTTGAAGGAAATGAAGTGGGCAGACTTAGTCAATCTGTCTACGATCACCCAAATAGCGTCCTTCCCTCCTTGGGATCGAGGCAATCCTGACACAAAATCCATAGTGATGTGCTCCCATTTCCATTCTGGAATGGGCAGCGGCTGAAGAAGTCCTGCTGGTCTTTGTCTATCTGCTTTCACCTGCTGGCAGATCAAGCATCTGGCAACGAATTTTGAGACATCCTTCTTCATTCCATACCACCATACGTGCTCCCGTATATCTCGGTACATCTTATTTGCTCCAGGGTGGATGGAATACTGTGAGTGATGAGCTTCCTGCATCAGCTGTTCCCTCAAATCACCAGCAGGTACACAAAGTCTGGTGCCATTCCTCAGTGTTCCGCCGTCTGAAATAGAGAATCCCTCTAGTGTGCCAGCTAACACCTGGTCCCTGAGCTTGCACAATGCTCCGTCCTCGAATTGAGTCTCCTTGATTTTGTCCATCAAGCTAGACTGCACTTGCAAATGCATCATGGGGAAGTCGGCGCCGGGTACTATTGCTTCCCGTCCAAGCTTCTTCATTTCTTCTGCAGGCAATACGAGTTCTAGTCCCAGCTTCTCCATGTCCTCCAGTAGGTACCGTTCTGTCGTCAAGAACATCGCCATCGGATATCGACTAAGTGCGTCGGTGACCACATTAGCCTTTCCGGGATGGTACTGCAGGCTGATATCAAAGTCCTTCATGAGCTCCAACCATCGTCTCTGACGCATGTTGAGCTCCTTCTGTGTAAAGACATACTTGAGACTTTTGTGGTCCGTGTATATCTCTACTCTTTCGCCGTACAGGTAGTGCTTCCACAGCTTCAAGGCGAAGATGACTGCTGCTAGCTCCAGGTCATGCGTCGGGTAGTTCTTCTCATGAGTCCGTAATTGCCGGGAAGCATAAGCAATTACCTTTCTATGTTGCTGGAGCACACATCCTAATCCTTTGCCGGACGCGTCGCTATAAATTGAGAATCCTCCTGATCCTGAGGGTAGCGACAAGATCGGTGCTGTTGTTAGCCTTCTCTTCAGCTCTTCAAATGACGCCTGGCACGCTTCGGTCCAGACGAACTCTTCATTCTTCCTGGTTAGCTTGGTCATGGGCTCAGCAATCCTTGCAAAGTCCTTCACGAATTTCCTGTAATATCCAGCTAAGCCCAAGAAGCTTCTAATCTCTGCAACTGAACTGGGGGTATTCCATGTCTCCACGGCAGCTATCTTCTTGGGGTCCACTGATATGCCTTCTCCTGTGACAACGTGGCCGAGAAAGTCCACCTTGTCTAAGAAGAATTCACACTTGGACAGTTTTCCATATAGCTTCTCCTTTCTGAGGGTTTCCAAAACTATCCTCAAATGCTGCTCGTGTTCTTCCTTGGTCTTCGAATAGATCAGAATGTCGTCAATGAAGACAACGACAAACTGGTCCAGGTATTTGTGGAAGACCTTGTTCATGAGATTCATGAATACTGCTGGGGCATTTGTAAGACCAAAGGGCATGACCAAGAATTCAAATTGTCCATACTTGGTGTTGAATGCCGTCTTTGGAATGTCTTCCTTCCTCACCTTGATTTGATGGTAACCCGATTTGAGGTCTATCTTCGAGAAAACCTTAGCTCCACTCAGCTGGTCGAAGAGGTCGTCGATCCGGGGCAGCGGGTACTTGTTCTTGATAGTGATGTTGTTCAATGCCCGATAGTCTATGCACATTCTGACTGTCCCATCCTTCTTGGGTACAAACAAGACTGGTGCACCCCAGGATGAGGCACCGGTCCTGATGAATCCTTGCGCCTGAAGCTCGTCAATCTGGTCTTTCATCTCCTTGGACTCCTTGGGATTCACTCGGTAGCAGCGTTGGGAGATTGGTGCTGCGCCTGGTACAAGATCGATCGAGAATTCCACATCTCGATCAGGGGGTAGCCCTGGAAGATTGTCTGGGAAGACGTCTATAAATTCTGCTATGAGAGGATGAGGGGGTCCGGTTTCTTCAGTGATGGATGTGTAGGACACACACTCCACACCTTCAGGTGCTCGAATCACTTTGAGTTTAGGTCCTCCAGGTTGGTCTAGAGTTACGCAGCCTTCTCGACAGTCTATCAGAGCATGATGCTGACTAAGTCAATCCATGCCCAAGACTACGTCATAGTTTGGCAGAGGCATTATTAGGAACTGAGTCTGAAACTCATGTTCTGAGATAGTGACTGGGCAGCTACAAGTCTCACTAATGGGTATTGGTCCTCCGCCAGTCATAACTCTACAAATCATCTTACTTATGCCAGTAACTAGATGGTGTGCAGAAATGAAGTTTGCAGATATAAAACTGTGTGATGCTCCAGAATCAAATAATGCTAAGGCAGGGTGCGAATGAAGTAGAATGGAACCTGCGATGACATCTCCTTCTGTCTCGGGTTCAGCTTCTGGCTCTTCCACAGCCAAGGCAAAAGCTTGCCCGACTCTGTGCTGGTTGTAGCGCTGCTGCTGGGTAGGCAGTGGACCTCTCTGCTGTCCAGCTCCAGTTTTGTTGAATGCTGTGGGGCAGTCCTTCACTTGATGGGTGGCAGATCCACAAGCAAGGCAGTGTCCCATTTTCTTCCTGCAGATCTCTGCGGTATGACCTGGCCTTTTGCAGTAGGCGCAGTTGACCGCCTTTTGTTGGTTGTACTGATGCGCTTTGTTGGTCGCTGCTGGCTGTTGTTGCTGGGACTGCTGGGGATAGGAGGGCCTATTGTTGTTGTTGCTGTGCCTCTTGTTGTTGCCCTGATAGTTGTTGCTTGACCCTGGATGCTCCCTCTTGGGTCGGGCAGGTGAACTGGCCTCTACATCTTGGGCCACCTTCAACATCTTGTAATAAGTCTTCGCACCGTTAGCAGCTACTAAGGTACGGATCTCTTCACGTAGTCCATGCCGGAACTTCTTAGCACGTTCCACAGGGTTGTCCACCAGGTGACTTGCAAACCTGCCAAGCCTGTTGAACTCAGCCGCATATTCTTCAATTGTGCGATCTCCTTGCTTCAGATCTTGAAACTGTCCTCCCATAGCTTCGAGGGCAGCCTCTGGAAAGAACTTCCGCTTGAACAGCTTCTTGAATAGCCGCCAGGAAATCCCTCCAGCTCGAAATCTTGGCTCGTTGCGGTACCAAATGTTAGCCAAATCTCTCAGCTGGAGTGCTACGGCCTCAACCATGAGGTCGTCTGGGAGTCGAGCGAAGCTGAGGAGTCGCTCCATATCATCTAGCCACTCGTCTGCGTAGATGATGCCTTCGGTCCCCTTGAAGGGACGCGAGTCCAACTTCTTAAAATTTTCTACAGTTCCAACCTTTACCTGGATAACAGGTTTGTGGTTAGACCAGAAATTCATTAATGGAATCCATGCTTTTAAATCCTTAATTACCTTGGCAGGCTTCTATTCTGACTGGGATGTTCCTAGCGCTGCCATGGCTACATTATGGGCGTTCTCCATGCCCTCTTTCATAATCGCGATCTGCTCGCGATTTGCTTCAGCTTGGACCCTCTGGGCTTCAAGAACTCCTCGTAGCAGGCCTACGAGTTCAGCGGGGTCCACTGGCACGGGTGGTGCAACAGGAGGAGTCACATCGGCTGGAATTGATGTGGTCCTGTGAGGAATGGGTGGGGCTGCATGCACTACTGAAGTGTAGGCAGCGCGGGAAGCTCTTGCAACATGGGGGCGATCTGTGAGCTGCAACGGAGAGGGGTCGGACTGAGCTTGAGTTGGGGTGTGCTCAGAAGACGAAGCCTCTTCTTCGGCTGGGCCGGAACGGGTTGTCTTTCCTCGTGCCATCTTTTGGAAGGTTTAGGAAGCAAGCATAAGCAAGGTAACCTATGTTCTATAAGCAAGCAAAAATAATTGTATATATGTATAGATAGAAGAATTTTGGTCCTATGATGTGACAGATTGAAATTTTCTCAAGAATTCTAAGTGTTCTAATTGTTTCTAGAGTCTGTTTTCCTAAAGTCATACTAAACCTAAAGTCAAAGGCAAGTCGGTTTGTTTGGCTAGCCTAAGTTGACTAGACCAAAGGTTGTAAACTAGACCTGCATGGGCCACCACTGAAAATATGTCACGACCCGATCCCAATAATCTGGGTCCAGTCGGATCATGCCCAGCCTGCACCGTTGTGAGACGGCGGCAGTAAGCTGTATCAATCCGTAGTAACACACAGACATCTAGAATACATGAAGGAAATTCAATTTTATTGCTAAGTCCGAAAGAAAAATTCTTTTACAAGCAATTATCAAGCAAAACATGGTCCAGAGTTATTACTTCAACCCTGATTATTACAACTTGGAATTTAAAGGGAAACAACTAAACATCGGCCTCCTGGCTAGGTTCAGCTAGACCTTCAGTACTCTGGTCCGGACCATAAAATGTGTCATACGCCTCATCGTCACCGTAATCACCTAAAATGTTAATCTCCAGTCAGGAGGGAGCAAGAACATATATCCAATTCCAGCATTTTGATGATAATTAAAATGATGCAATAAAATAGTTTTAAACAATATTTATATTTTGTATGAAACAAATATGAGACAAGAACAGTAAATGTCGATGAAACAATTGATGACAACTACAATCACTAAAAGTGTTTTGAGAAAGGTAGCGTCCCGTGGCCGGTTGGGGTTGGAGGCAATATGTGTTCTAGTGAACACGGTCCGGCGTCAGTCCAGTGAGGTTGGACTTCAGCTATCCACAATGAGGCAATAAGGGGGCTTTGACCACGGGTGCTAACTTTACTCCCCATTTCCCAAGGCAATAATCAATGAGTCAATGAGTCAATGAGTCAATAAGTCAATCAATCAGTCAATCAGTCGGTTCTGTGAATCAAGTGTCGTCACAATATATCTATATGACATGCAACATATTTAATTACAACTAAAATACAGGTTTGAATTATATGAAACTTGCCTGGATTTGGTTGGTGACGCGAGTGAGATGTCGCGACGGTCTCAACCTTAGTTACAGGAACCTACATTTATTAATAATCTGATTTTAGAATTAAATCAAAGGGTTTTAATCTGACTTGATTAGTTAACTAAGTTAATGATTTAATCCAACGATCGATTTTTTAATAATAATTTGTAAATAGCAATTTAGTAAAACAAAAACAATTTAATAATAAAACTTATTTATTATTTTATCGTAGAAAATATTACATTTTATTTTAAGGTAAAATATCGTATTTCTGTTTTTAATAAGGTAAATAAACGGTTTTCTATTTTATTAAAAGAAATAGCATTTATTTATATTTGTTTCGTTTAAACACTAATCTTTGGTAAAAAGAAATAAAGATGCGAATACGCGAAAATTAATGAATACGTTTTAGATATACTTATTTAAAATATTATACTAATATTTTAAAAAATCATTTTGTTTCTAATAAGATAAAATAGGAAAGTACTTAGTTATTTTATAACGATTATAATAAAATAATATTATTTGTTTTAGCAATCAATTTATTTCTAATAAACTAGGCTTAAGGGGAAAAATATTACTTAATTTTATTTTGGTAATATTACAAATCAATTTGTAAGAGAATAATATTTTGGAAAACTTATTTTAAATACTAACGTATTATATTTTGAATACTAAAAATCATTTTAGAAATATATACAAAATAATTACTAATCTACGTAATATTTAATAAGGTTTTTATTATATATATAACTAATATATGTATTGAAGATCGTTATATCAAATCGTTAATTAATTAACAAACCAATAACTAAACTAACATTAATCTACTTAATTAACTTTAAACCTATCAATTTCTAAGCTATCCCGGGATTGACAGAGCTTTATTCTGTCAGTCCCGGTCGGACAGGAGAATGGTTTTGGGAGGAACAGTACGTTCTGATAGTGGCACCTACCGGAAAGTTGATGGAGGAGCACCGAGGGGAGGCCTCGGACTCGGGATCGGGCACAGACGGGATCGGGGACGGACGCGGGGGAGTGCCGGGACACGCGGAGAAGCCGCGCGGGGAGGCGTGCGGGGCGCTGGCCGGCCGGGGAGGCCACGCGGGGGTGTGTGGTGCTGGAGCGGCGCGGCCGCAGAGGGGCGCCGGGGCCGCGGGCTGGCGCCGGCTCGGGGGTCGCCGGAACCGCGCGGGATGCGCAGCCGGCTGCTGGCCGAAGGGGGTGCTCGCGCGGGGATGGCCGGTCGGGGTGAGAAGGAGGAGGGAGGAAGAAGAAGAAGAGGAAGAAAATTTGAGGTTCTGAGAAAAAGTTCTCTGGGAGTGGGAATAAGTACGTGAGGGGGAGGTAGTTTCCAGATCCGGGAGTGGGGGAGGAATTACGGGGGTTGGTTCTGACTTAGTCTAGTGGGTATGGGTTTGGATATTGGGCTTTGGGTTTAAAAAGAAAAGGGTTTTTAATATAACTTATGGGTTTTACACCTTAGCGAGGTCATCTTCCAATTTGCGGACCCTCGCTGCCTCTTCCTCATATTCGGCCTCGCACTGAGTCAGCTAGGGAATGACGTACTCCAATTCGGCACGCTCTTGATCCATCTTCTGTTGTTGTTCCTGGACGGTTTTGTTCAGAGACTCTAGTTGCCCAGCAAGCTCTGCAGTTAAGGAGTCATACCTAGCTTGAACAAGACCGTCGATGCTGCCTCGAGATAGCTGCAAATAATCGTTAATGGGTTGTTCCAAACCATTAACTATCTGCTCCAGCGCATCAGCCCTCCCAGCGTCGTTGAAATCCCTGATCGGCACTATAGCAAACTGGGAGGACTTCCTCAGAGCCTCGAAGCCTAGATTCTTCTCCAGCACTATTGATATTAGCGTTTTCAAAGTGGTGTAGAAAATGCTAGTATACTGCTCAATCAGCATGGCGAGATCCGAATGGACGCTGGGAGTGGCTACAATATCAGAGAATTCCCTTCCTGGAACGACTGCAGAGGGTGTCGTCACAGTTGTCGCTCCACTAGAGGGCGCGACAAAGGTAGAGGCACCGACAACGGTTGGAGTGGCTGGCGTACTCAAAGGAGGCATAGTCGTAATCACAGGCTCATCCTCCTCTTGAGATATTGGAACTATTTTGGGCGAGCCAGCACCGAAAAATGTTTTCTCTTCGAAGTCGGGCACCTCTATGTCATCGACAGGAGCTGAAACAGAACCAAAAGGTGCGTCAACATTGCCCTCCCCGTAGATGTCTTCCCCAGAAAAGAAGACAAGAGAAGGTGAATATCAACATGATGTTAATTTTTTTCTAAAAGAGGCATAAAGACGATATTTACCCATGGCCGATGGTACATATGTCGTGTCGGCAGCCAGTACAGCTAAATCATTTCTTAATGAGGCTAAGCGAGCTGTCATACCTGGAGAAGGGGGTATGCTAACTGACACTGGCAGATAATCCTCTAGGTCTTCACCGAGACCCACTCGAGGCTCATCGGGTGGAATCTCGCTGGATGTGCTTACAGACGTAACAGGGGTTTCTTCCGTTACTGGTCTGGATAAAGGTATTCTTATTTTTCTTGGACTCGAAGGTGATCTCATACCACTGCCTGAAGCGGTAGCAGCGACAGCAGCTTCGAGCAAAGAATCTCTGGCACTTCCAGCCGGAACTGTGGAGGTTCCCTCTCTAATAGGCGAAGGACCTCTAGGCAAAAATTCATCCCCAACAGGGAAAACAGCAGGCTCACTCCTAGGAGCCCCATGACTGGAAGTCCTGACAGGGCCACCAACAGTCTTCTTCTTCTTGCTAGGGGAAGCCTCCTTCAGAACAGGAGCCCTTCGCTTCCCTGGGATAACCAGAGGCTCAGCAGGTGGAGGTATTTCGCCTCTCGGTACTGTCAACAAAAACTCATCTGTGTCGACAGCGTCTTCACCCTCGTAAGAGGAGACTGGTGGGACATCGTCTCTTCCCGCGGACTTAGAAGGGGGCATCCTAAAACTTCTACGCATATCAAAATTGCGTTGGAAGGTATTGACGGCCACGTAAAACTGGGCGTACAGATGGAGGATGCGCAACTCCATGGAGAGAGAAGTCGCAGGTATGGTGAAGGCCGCTCCAGTACAACCCATTATGAAGTACAGTCATCCTCTCGCTCCGTCAATAAGTCCACCTCTGGACTTGAAGCTGGTGATGGCATTGCCCAAGTGCAACTGGTCATACCCAAACTGCCTGGCGAACCGACTAGGTAGATAGGGCTCCAAAAGCAATGGTCTTCACTTCTGTACAATAAATGGGAGGGTCTAATGCAGACCAACCAATAAAAAGCTTTAGAAGAAAGAACGGTCTTCCCGTCACCTAAGTCCTGAAGTCTTGTCCCCTGTTGATTTAGATGTACAGTGGGGACGGTGCAGAAGAGCTTCCAGCTGTGAGCAAAATTTAACGCCCGTCGATAGTCTAAAACTGTGGTCACGTTCCAAGTGGAGTTCTTGTAATTCAATAAGAAGTTACTCCCCGAACGACTACCGGAACCAGGAGACATCACCTTGGGGTTATGGAGAATTAACCATCCCATCAAATACAGGAACGGTAATTCTACCCTGTGAAAGCTGTCACGCCGTGTTTCGTCGGCAAGTAGCCCATCAGTAATGGACCTCAGGCCAGCTTGTATACGGCATACCATGGCAGGGAGCAAGCCCAGTCTTGCCCCGAACACCTGACGCACTGCAGGCCATAAGGTATTACGGTGGATGCGATCCGAAGACGCAATGCCAGGTACTACAAGACGGCGTAGCCATACAGAGAGGAAGCCAGCCAGTTAAGCTTCCCTTGACAGAGGCCTGCGGCAATGCCTCAAATAACTGTAGGCCTTAGTGCCGGCAGGATATTTCCCTATCCCTTCATCGAGAATTTGATCTAAAGCCCCAGCATCTTCAATAAGGTCATCGACTACTTGAGCACTAAGCACGCTCAGAAAGCTCAGAGGCTGATCCTTGCTATCCACGACTTTGTCTGGCTTAGCAGCCCTGGCCCGGTGAAAGAAGAGATAGGACGCCCATTTATTGGTATGAGCCAAATCAGAGGGCTCATTATAAAAGGCGGTGCAAGCAAGGTAGTGGCACATCAGCTCCTGGTACACTGCCACCACCTGAGGGTCTGTATCCCCTAGCTCCCTGTTGGTGGGAACATACTCTTCATAAGGAGTATCCCCCATTGGCAGTCTCAAAATCTCTGCCATCTCGTGGAGGGCCAATCCCAACTCCCCTAGCAGAGTGGCGAAAGTCCCGGTGAGCGAGATATATCGCTCCATCAGAGCCAGAAACAGGTTGGGGTTGAGAGATAACCCAACAATGGTAGCACTCACAGCCTCAAACAAACCAATGCTCTCCAGCTCGGTCTAAAAATGCTTCAGGGCCCAGGCAGCTAAACGAGTCCATCGAAGATTTGTAGGGGTAACCCACCCATTAGTCCAAGGATTAACCTTTGGGTATACTCCTCCTTGTCCCATGAAGTTATTGCAGAAAGTCAGTAATTGGACTGGTTGGAGTAGTACTGTGTCTTCACTCGGGACACTACCCAAAAATAATCCCCTAAAAGGAATGACTGGACCGGAAGGGCGGCTCACAAATAACCCTTGATCTACTCCCTTCTGGTAAAATATCTTCCCCGGCTGGCCGTGAAGATTGGGAGTCAGAGTCCACGACATCCTCCTCGGATGCGAGGCATGGAAGAATGCCGAGATGGGATAATCTCTCAGCATCCTGGGCAGATACAGGACCAGGCCCCCGGCAGAAAAAACCCAGAGTTCTTTCTTGGGCTTCGTCTGGGATTGTTTGTCAATCATATCCCCGAAGAGGAAAGCTAGTTTTATGTATTTGGCCCCGTCTATATATGTCAGGGGCTCTCCGTTGATCATGTTCAACAGCATTCGCTCGCCTTGAGACGATATCAGGATTTCCCTTCCTTCAGGATACTGGGGTCCGGAGATAGGAAATGTCACATGGGAAAAATCCTCCAGGTAATTGGAGTTCAGCATCCCAGCAGCAGAACCCATCACCTCAGCCAAAGGAGATATCTGCAAGTTAACTACAAAGTACAAGAAAAATATGTCAGTTTCTCTACTAGACTTCACAGTCTTGCAGTTTATGCCGAAGATCAAACAGTATGTGCTTTTACGCCAAGACTGTGAAAACTTGAATTTTTACGCTGGAATCTCATTCCCAGGCGTAAAATCCAAGATTGGCAGTATACACAAAATAACAGTCTGTGTTTTTTTTACGCCAGACTGCCAAAGTTTGAGTTATTACGCTGGAGTTTTCATCCAGAGAGTAACACCCAAAATTTGTAGTATACGCCAAATTTCGACAGTCAAAGCTTTTACGCCAGACTGCAAAAAAATGGAGTTTTACGCTGACACATTAGAAATGTGGACGTAAAAGATGAAACATCTCTGTGCATCATCTTCCTCGAAGAGGCGTTCAGCACAGAGGATGACCTAGCGCATCCACGTACAACGTGTGCGAAGGGTTTTTTTCGTTCTTATCGTCCCAAAAGCTTTACCTATAACGCCTAGTTCACAGCTCATCGGAGGGACACTTCGTTCAGAGCGAGGTTCGTCCTGCCCGATGGGAGTCGCTCTTGCTTGGGCAGAGGAGCGAGAAGAGGAGGCAGCCTTCTTTCCCTTAGAGGAGGAGATTGGTTTTGGTGCCATTTCTAAAAACTCAGAATGCTCAGAGAGGAAACGAAGGAGAGTACTCAAAGAGACAAAGGTTTCTTTTGCAGAAGACAGATGAAAAGTTTTTCTCTGAAGGCCTTGGGGTATATATAGAGTTCAGATGGACTCTTCGAATCCCTAACCAAATTCGATATTTAATATTTGGTTATAATTGGGGACCACGTCAGCCTACTACTCAAAGAAGGCGGACAGTCAGCGAATTCAAAAAAAATTTCGTGCAGAGCAGATTCGTGATTTTACGCCAAGGAGCTTGTTACGCTCGGCAGACTACAAATCTACGGTTTTACGTTTAGAGGCTATAAGTCTATGGTTTTACGCCCGGATGCTTTTATGCTTGGTAGCTTTTACGCTCAAGAGGCTACAAACCTATGACTTCACGCTCAGAAGCTATAAATCTATAATTTTACGCTCAGTAGCTTTTACGCTCAGAGGCGACAAATCTACAACTTTACGCTCGGAAGATTTTCTCTTCAGAGGCAACAGATCTACAGTTTTATGCCCGGATGCTCCTATGCTCAGCAGCTTTTACGCTCGAGAGGCTACAAACTTATAATTTTATACTCATCTACATTACGAATCTATGACTTTTCGCATATCTGAAAATACGCAGGCCATAGTATGCGTATATCTAAACAAATCTCAAAGCGGTCAATTATAAGGGTTCACGCAAAAAATGCTCCTTCTTGGCCTCAAAATATCCCAAGTACCCAAAGAATACAGAGTTCAGCATTGAAAATGACTCTTCCTATTGGGTCAATTAGAAGTTCATCCAGAATCCAGTACAGTTCTAGATGGCGAATCAGTTTTGACAGCCATTTCTCGTCCTATTTCAAGGGATTTTCGAGAAAATTCTTGAAGATGATGGTCTGAACAAGAAGTCTTCTTATCAGAGAAGTGACAGTTCAGAATTCTACATGACTCATCGTTCCAAAACAGCATGACAGTTCGGATATTCGACTTAAATGCTAAGCGGCTTTCTGTGCATCTTCAGTTATGCGTAAAAGACAGGATGGGACCAAATACTCTTTCTATCAGAGTCGGCGTAAAAGTTATCCAGACGTGTCGAAGCTACACATATTCAGACTTTATCACAGCAAAATATATATGGCAAATCATCAGATACGCAGAAGAAGACGATTTTATTAAATCATGATTACATATGAGGGAAATCCAGTCTACAAAGGGTTCTTTCTTCATCTTCATGATTACATATGAGGGAAATCCAGTCTATAAAGGATTTCTTATCTTCATTAAATATCACACCTAGAATCTGTTCTGCCAGGTTCTCGTATTGGTGGAGATCTTCTTCCATCTTCTTCAGCAGTTAGTCGGTTTCCGCGGCCGATTAACAAAAAAATAATTAATGGCGGGAGGATACAAAACTGGGCATGTTTGAAGTTTTCAGAGCCCATCCTCCATACACCATGACAGATTGAGTTGAGGTTTTAGACCCAACTCAATACTCGAAGACAGGGCTAGTTTGTCTGCCATTATCCACGAACGACGGGAGAAAATACAGCTTGCAAGCTGTGTGGCCAAATGAGACCCTTTCTCTCTCCTGGACGAATCGTCATATGAAGTTGTTGATTATCCCGAGCAAAGGAAGCTATGATATCCTTCCATGATCCATCGTTGCAGAGGACATTTGCTCGAAGATGCCTTCTTTTTCGGCTCCTTACATGCTGGAAGAACATGGTCTTCTTCTTACTCAAGTCGACCCGACGAACTCCGACAACCATCTCTGTGTGGTGAAGAAAATATGGGAAGAACGGGTTAACTCCTCAGCTTTTATATAGGCAAAAGAGAACACACCGAATCCCAACGAATCCCCAAGAATCCACCAAGAAATCAGTCTCGAGGAACGATTCAGACTTGACCGTTTCATGCTTCATTCAAAATATTTCAAATTACGAGGAATTTGAAAATTTTGAAGGGGGTCTTGTAGAAGCATGAAAAATATGCTGCAGAGTTATACGCAGTATTTCAGTGATGTGTGGCGTAAGACATGACTCCAGAGCCATCGACGTACAAACAGAGCTTTATCGCTAATGCAGCGTAAAACATAGCTCCAAAACTACCCGCGTAATGTAGTATTTACAGGCTGCCTCAGCGTACAAAGGTTGTTACATCGCCTTTATGGCGTAAAACTCATCCGCTTTTAATGCAGCATGGGAGGGTACGAGGAACGCTTCGTATTCCTCGAATGAACCTGTCAGATCATGTAGTGAACCTGACTCCTGACAAAGAGTACTGCACGACTATCCAAACGACGGCTGTAATGATGGTGCGGCACAGCGACCCAAACCTTCGTTTAGTGACATTTTCTTGGTATAAACTGCTTTTACGCATACAAGGGAATACGCTGCCTAGTTTTACACAGGCAGATACGAGCTTTTACGCTCCGCAGAAGACAAAAAGACTTCCACGTCAAAAGCTGCTCTTCGTACAGAGCTCGAGGCATGTCTCTGCAGTTAATGCGCAGGATGGGGGCAGATCTCTGCATTTAATGTATGAGATTTGGTTATATTTTTAAAGACTGGGCGAGCCACCATTACGGCTAATACGTCCACATTATCACCTTTGCATACTACGACATCAGGCTATTTTCAGCTATGGGAGCACGAAGTACGCTATCTCCTTAGAATACGCCAACCGGGCTATTTTCAGCTATAAGGAGTACGTCGTATGTTATCTCCCCAGAATACGCCAACTCAGGCTATATTTTGCATTGGTGCGTAATAAGGCTATTTGGTCCAGAATTAGCTCAAGACCTCAGTCAAGAAAGTAGGATCGGCTACGCTAGCTATCTATCCACGCAGCATCAGGCTTCTACGCCTACTGGACTTCTACGCCTACCTGGCCTCTACGCCAGTTTGATAACTATTTGGCTTCTACGCCATGGTGACAGTTATTGGCTTCTACGCCAACCTTTTCTACGCGAGGGACAACTACCTACGTGGCTTGCATGTCGTGATCTTCGCAGCAGTTATACGCATTATCTCTCAATGGGACACGCGTCATACGCAGATTCAAAAGATCATTTATACGTGGGTAGCGGTTATTGTAATCGCTGCATAAAAAGCACCATACTCTCCACTGCCCGGCTTCTACGCCGACTGGATGGTTACTGGCACTAAAACCCTATAAATAGAGACCTCTATTGACAGAGGTCAAGAGTCGGAAATTTATTTTTGGGAGAGAAGAATCCAGAGCACAGACAGAGAGTAGTGATCGACAATTTTGGCATCGAGCATCCACTCCCCTTTGCAATCTTTGAAGCTTTTCCGTCTTCTACAGCACTTCTTCATCATCGTGTGGTCCAAGGGACAAAGTGATTGACTGCAGATCAGACTCCTATAGCAATATTTACCCAGATTAAATTGTGTACTTGACATCCTCGTATAGGATTAATTGTACTTCTTGTTTGTAAACCAAAGAGAGGGTTTCGTATAAACCTTGTTTTATTTCTTTCGTTTATTATCAAACAGCCGCTAGCTAGGAACCAGCCCCTACAGCTAACCTGAGTTGATCAACACTTGAAAAACTAAAGATTTTAAGATTGATTAGCAAAGACCACCTAAACTATTATCTTAGACATTGTTATTAAATAAATTTATATTTTTCAGACTGCAATCATGACTGGTAAGGAGGAATCCTCTACTGTAAAACCTGCTAAGTTTGATGGCTCATACTTTAAAAGATGGCAGAGCCAAATGAAATTTTGGCTCACGACCTTAGGACTTATTTCTGCCATTGATGGGTCCACACCCATCACAAATGATTCTGATGATACTGAGTCTGACATAGGAGTGTCTACCTCCTCGAAACCAAAAACCCCTAAAGAGATATACTTCCACTGCTTTTATAGAATTTTAAGTGCACTATCTGAATCCTTGTATGATATATTTTTTGAATACAAGAGCGCTAAAGAACTCTGAAAAGCCTTGGAAGATGAATACGGCTGTGATGATGCCAGAATAGAAATGTTTAATTCTTCAACCTTTAATAGGTATTTCATGGTAGATAACAAGCCAATGAATGACCAACTCCATGAATTCTAAGAATACCTTAGGCATATTCAAGCCAAAGGAACATCTTTCTCCAATGAGCATAAAATAGCATGCCTAATAGACAAGCTACCTCCCTCTTGGTCTGATATTTCTAAGGAACTTATCCATACACAAGGAGATCTTACCTACAATCAAGTCCTAAAGAAAATTAGAACCGAAGAATAAATTAGATTGAGGTCTAAGCCTAAGACTGAATCTAAAGCTAAGGTAAAGCTTGTAGAAGGCCAAAGAAAACCCAAATCTAATTTTTCTTATAAATCCAAAAAGAATTTCTTCAAGAAGAAGAAAAACTTTCAGCCTAACCACCAAAAACATCATCACCAAAACCAAAAACCTAAAAATTTTAGTCAGACTCAGGATCAGAAGAGATTTTATTTTGTGTGTGGTAAAACAAACCAAATGGCCACCAACTGCTACCATAGGAAGAAGGAAGCTGTCCAGATGTCACGCTCCAGTCCCAAAATATATAGGACTAGGAACACGTAAGCATGCCAGCTGCATGGATATGGAAACTCCAATATATGGAAATCATATCTCAAACGTACGCTGTAATATGAATATCAATCCACAAGTCGTATAAAATGTATCATAAGTCACAGGGTATAATCTAAATCTCATCTACAGAAAATTAATATAATTGAATAACCAGCATCTATATAACTAGATCTCAATATAAGTATCTAAGGATGATAGTTGGATGGAAACAAATCCACTACCAACTCAAATGTAAGAGCAAATACAAAATAAGTACAACACAACAAGACCATATAAGAATACCAGCTAGCAATCACGGGCTCGAAGAGAGGACATCCACGAAACATATATAACCATCCAAATCTGTGCTCCTGTAAATACTCAAGAACAGGTACACCTGGCAGAGGACCAGGTCCTCAGAGGGACGTAACAAGATACAGAAAAGCGAGCCAATTTGAATACAGTAAACATGCATATTGTTTGAAAATATATAAGTATGCTGTACAAGACAATCTATATAAATGCAAATGAGGACAACTTTTTGATGTATGGGCAAGGGTAGGATACTCGATCTACCTCACAACTCACACACACGTCAATGGACATCAGAAATCGACATACCGCGGGGGTAGCGACCAGCGAGACTCCAGAAATCGATATACCGCGGGGGTAGCGACCAGCGCGACACACGCCCGTAGTGCGAACTATATACTATGGTTTACCAGAGTGGTTAAAAGCCCATACGCCTAATGATTGTCCTCTCATGATACTAGGTGCCATGTGTGTGTCAACATATCTAATATATAGTATGACTGAAAGAAACTACACATGCAATAAATAAACAGAAATGCAATAAATATACAGAAATATACTAAGCATACAAAATATTGTAAGCAATTTGGCAAGGTATCTTGCCTGGTCTGAAAAGGATGAAGTCCCAACTCAAGGCGTCGTCCGATCTACCCGTCACATAAATTAAACAAGTTAGGTTACAAAAGTGGATAAATATGTTCCTTCATTTAATATATTTTAATTCTGAACAAAATAACCTAAAATAGTATTTTAATCTTATTATATTTTGATTTTATTGTTAAACCCTAATTTTGGTCCAAAGAAAGTCAACTTTACGGATTTATGATCCATGGCACGCAAATCGAGGCAATCCGTTGACCAAAAAGTCAACTACACAAATCCTGAATTTGTGTATGAAATCAAATAGATTTCAATACTACATGAACACCATATTCGACGGTTTCATAAAATCATAAGTCGGTAAAGAGTTATGTCCACTAGGGCGCACAGATGATAGTTTTTTGGTGGTTCTCTATTTACGTCTACGTTGCACAAATTTTATAGTAGAATAAAATTATATTTTAAATTCTGGAAAAATACTTTTCTGGAATTTTATCATGTCAGCTTTCCGAAACTTCAAACGGTTCATAATTCTGAGTTCGGGATCTCCCGAAATCTCGAAAATACCAAAACGCATCTTATTTTGAACAGCTGGCACTTTTAGAATTTTTTGGAAAAATAGGTTCTGAAATTATTAAAATAAATTATATAATCAGAAAACTAACCTTGATATAGTTCGAACAAAAAAACTGGAGCGCGTTTGGAGTCCGGAGCTAGGAGATATCGTCTTTTTAATTCGTCATAACTAGTAGAAAATGAGGCTGAATTTATGACGAATTTTGACTATTTTTGGACGAAAAAGAGAAAAATTTGAGGAAGAAAAATATGAAGGATGAGGTATTTATAATGGTGGACACTACTTAATTAAATACGACTAGGATTAGTTATTTTGGATTGGATTAGGATGAGTTTAAATAAGGATATGATATGCATAAAGTTACTTTCCTAGTAGGTTCAGGATTTGAATTAATTTAAAATAGAGTTTGAATTTATCTCAATAATTTACCATCTTAAATATAATTAAAGATAATATAAATAATTTATAAAATCTTATTAATATCTATTAACACTAAATTAGCATCTATCTAATATTAAGACTATATATATCCAAATAAATCCTAAATAATTTTAAAAATCTAAATAAATTTCTTAAAATTCTAAATAAATTACAGAAAAATATAATTAAATATTTTAAACTAAAATAAATATTTGGTAGGAACAACATGCAAGTATGGTCATATAGTAAATCATAGAAGTCCTAAAAATTTATGTTTCCTAAGTTTTAATTACCAAAAATTCTAGAAAAATCTCCAAAAATCTAAAATAACCTAAAATAATTCTAAATAAATATTTATACAAGTAAATATATCAAGAAATTTATTTTCTAATTAACTAAGAGAATACTATAAAGAAATTTAATATCTATAATAAATATAATAATATAAAATATACACAAAATATCTATTTTTGGTGAGAGGGTTTACACCAGACCTCCTGCAAAGGAAAGGGCTCAGTTAGACCAGAAGCGAACATGCTTCACAAAGGTTCTTTGAGTTCCTTCAGGTCTGTAAGCTTTTAACCCCTTATTAACCTCTCTTACCATTCTGATGATTGGTGGTTGAATTCTGGAGCTAATGTTCACATTTCGTTTGATCGCTCCTGTTTTTCAAACTATCAGGAATCAAGTGAAGGAGGTGTGACCCTAGGAGATGGCTCAACGACACAAATTATTGGAAGAGAAAAAGTTAACCTGAAGATGACATCAGGAAAAATCTTAACTCTTCATGATGTTCTTCATGTGCCGTCTGTCAGAAGAAACCTAGTTAGTGGATCCCTTCTTGTAGCCTCAGGATACAAAATTGTAATGGAGGCAAATAAAGTGGTATTTTCTAAGCATGACTCATTTATAGGAAAATGTTTGTAAAAGACGGTCTTTTCTTTTTAAGCACAATGAATAAATTTTTTGATTGTTCTCTCATTGTCTCTAATATAGAATCTTCAAATGTTTGGCATGGCAGACTAGGTCATGTGAACCTAGGTTCTATTAAAAGAATGATGACTTTAGATCTTATTCCCAAGACTCCAATAGATGACAAACACAAATGTGAAATCTGTGTTCAAGTCAAACACACTAGATTACCATTCAAATCTGTAGAAAGAAATTCTGACCTTCTAGAACTTATCCATAGTGATGTATGTGACTCAAATAGGATTTTGACCAGAGGCGGTAGAAAATACTTTGTTACGTTTATAGATGATTATTCAAACTATTGTTATATCTACCTTCTCAAAACCAAAGATGAAGTTCTAGATAAATTTAAGGTCTACAAATCTGAAGCTGAGAATCAATTAGAAAGGAAGATTAAGATCCTTAGATCTGATCGTGGTGGAGAATATACCTCAAACGAAATAATTAACTTCTGTGAAGAACATGGAATAATTTATGAGATAACTGCTCCATATTCACCTTAGTCTAACGGAGTTGTTGAACGCAAGAACCGTACTCTGTTAGATATGGTGAATGCCATGCTTCTCAGCTCTGGTGCTCCTGATAACTTGTGGGAAGAAGCCCTTTTAACTGCCTGTTACATTCTTAATAGGATTCCTAGTAAGACAAAAGATAAGACTCCCTATGAGTTATGGAAAGGTAGAGCTCCTAGGATTAAATACCTTAGAGTTTGGGGATGCCTTGCTAAAGTCAGAATTCCAGAACCTAAAAAGAGGAAGATTGGTCCCAAGACTGTAGACGTTATTTTCATAAGATATGCCTTAGACAGCTATGCCAATAGATTTCTAGTGATTTACTCAGAAGTAAATGAAATCTCTAACAATACCATTATAGAAGCAAGAGATGCAGTTTACTTTGAAAATATATTTCCTTTTAAGGATAGAAGTTCAATCTCTTCCTCCATACCCTATACTAGTTCTCAAGTCCAAATACCTAGCTCACAATCTGAACAAGACTTAGAACCTAGACGGAGTAAAAGGAATAGGATTGAAAAAAAAAATAGGAGAAGGATTCTTCACCTTTTTGATAGAGGGTGATCCCTCAACTTATGAAAAAGCAATGTTGTCTCCTGATGCTCCCTTCTGGAAAGAAGCCATTAATAGTGAATACAACTCCATCATGGAGAATAACACTTGGTTTCTAACAGATCTACCTTTAGGCAATAAAATAATAGGTTGTAAGTGGACTTTCAAGAAGAAACTCAGAGCCGATGGTACTATAGAGAAATACAAAGCTAGATTAGTTGCTAAGGGTTTTACCCAAAAGAAAGGGTTAGATTATTTTGATACCTACTCTCCTGAAGCTAGAATCACATCCATTAGAACTCTTTTGGCCTTAGCATCCATTCATGATATGCTAATCCATCAAATGGATGTAAAGACAACAATTTTGAATGGAGATCTAGAGGAAGAACTTTATATGGACCAACCTGAAGGTTTCATTGCTAAAGGTCAAGAAAAGAAAGTCTGTAGACTAGTAAAATTCCTCTATAGCTTGAAACAAGCTCCCAAACAATGGCACAATAAATTTGACAAAGTAGTTTGTGAATATGGTTTCTTGTCAAATGAGTATGACAAATGTATATACTCTAAAGGTACTTGTAAAAGTTGTGTCATTTTATGCTTGTATGTAGATGACATCCTTATCCTAGGTTCATCACTGGAATTGATAAATATTACAAAGAACTATTTATCTAGCTAGTTTGATATGAAAGACCTAGGAGAAGCCAACTTAATTTTAGGAATGCAAGTGACCAAAGGCAAAGAGGGTTATACTCTATCTTTATCACATTCGATTGAAAAAATGCTTAAAATATTTGAGTTATTTGATAAGAAACATGTCCTTACTCCTTATGACAGCAGTATTGTACTAAAAAAGAATGAAGGATCACCTTTGGAACAACATAAATATTTACAGATGATAGGCTCCCTTATGTATATAACAAAACAGGACAAGACCTGATATTGCATTTGCTATTGGGAGACTAAGTAGATATACCAGTAACCCAAATCAGTCACATTGGACTGTCTTGGATAGGATATTTAGATATCTCAAGGGCACCCTAGATTACAAACTTCATTTTACTAGGCACCCTGATATCATAGAAGGTTATTTAGATGCAAATTGGGTAACCAACTCACATGATATAAAATCTACTACTGGATATGTATTTACTCTAAGAGGAGCTGCAATCTCCTGGGGCTCTTGTAAGCAAACTATCATAGCTAGGAGTACGATGGACTCCGAAATGATAGCTTTAGATACAACTTGCACAGAAGCTGCATGGCTTAAAAATCTTATTATGCATATACATGTTTCTCTTAGTCATGTTCCTGCAATTTTCATAAACTGTGATAATAAATCTGTTATTGAACTACTAAAGCATGATTCTGTGAATGCTAAGATGAACAGGCACCTGCAGCTGCGCTTCAAGTCAATAAAAAGCCTACTAGGCAAATATGTGGTTCTTGACTATATAAAGTCAGAAAAGAACCTTGCAGATCACTTGACGAAGGGTCTGTCTAGGACTTTGATCCTAGAATCATCGAGGGAGATGGGGTTAAGCCCATAAGTTAGTCACCAGCAGTGGCAACCCAACCGAGTCTGACTGGAGATCCCAAGAAGCCGGTTCAATGGGTAAAAACAAGCTGAACTTAGGTGACTTTATGGAACACTGACTCGAGATTAAAGTCTCATTAAAATAAAGCCCAAGCGGCTGTACATGTGTACAATGACTCCCCATCCCTATGGTGACAGTGTTCCTGTGTGATATGGTTAAGATGAGGTTAAACTCTTAATAGGTCCAAGCTGTAATGCTGGGTTGATTCATATCACCAACCATTAAGGACTTACCTATATGAGAGGTCGTGAAGGCCGCGACTATGGGACAGGACGATCCCAGACAACTCTCATGAATGTGGAAAAGTGCACATGGCCATTTAAAAGTGCCACCCGATAGACCAAGGACCTCTAGCGTACTATGTGTGCTATTTTTCTAAATCTGGTTCAAGAAGTCTGATTCAAGGCATAGTCCATCAAGCACTTATTCAGATTAAGGCAATAGTCACTACGTGAGATTCAAGGCTGTAGTCCATCTCATCTATGCATAGTATTTTACTGCCCATATGCTCTCTCTCTCTCTCTCTCTCTCTCTCTCTCTCTCTCTCTTTTTACTTCACTCTTATCTCTGTTTCGGAACTTGACCTTTTGGGGGGGGGATTGTTGGCTTTACTTTCAAAAGCTTAAGCTCCTTTCCTTTTCTTTAGTCCCACGTCGGATGGGCCAAAGCTTTCTTGTGTACATATATTAGTTTCTCTTCTTTGCTCTCTTAAAGTTGTTGTGTGGGGTATCACGCCCCGATCTCCCGCAGGCAATCGGCCGTTCCCGCTAGGCGGGAATCACCCTCGCCAGCGCTCCCACGGAACGATCGCTTAACCCATCTGGGCGTGATGCCGCACGAGCGTGATCCACGCCCGTGCAAGGCCATGGTTTATTGGCTGGCGGCAAGAGTTCTAAGCCACAGAGTCACACAGATTATCCGAGTGCAGCGGTGTTTAGGAACGCATAGCGATTTGATAACAGGTTCACTGAGTCGACAATATAGCGGAAGCATTGAAACACAAGTTGAAGTAAAGCAAGCTCTTTTTATTTATATGAACAAGTGTTACAGGCGGCGTATAGCCGAGATTACAAGTCGCTCAAGTCTCTCTCACTGAAACAGTAAAAGTGTGCCAAGTGGCTACAACTGTGGAATTATTTGTACAGGCGATGGTCAGGCGACGCTCCAACATTATGTCTTGTATATGTGCTTCAGTCCCGGACGTACCGTTGCAAGGCTTCAGAGGAACTCCTGGCCTTAGCACGTACGTTGGAGGCATCCGCACCGAACGAGGTTCTCCCGCACCCTGCACACAAACTGGTGGATTATCAGTACATTGAATGCACTGGTGGGGAAGCTACTCGCCCGCTCGACAAATCCAAACATGTAATACAGGTTCCGTGCACAACTATTAAGTTGTCTTTCTAGTTGCCTTAGGATCAGTTTCATGCAGATATTGAATAGCCTAACGTGTCGGGCAGTGCGCCGTGCAACATGAGAGGAAATACGGCGAGACTTACCAACTTACCATCCCCTTCCCTGTCCAAGGCAAACATTGTTAATTTAAGCACGGGCAAGTATAAGCGTTCAGGAGGCATAGCATATGCAAACAGGAGGGTCGTTTTAACATGATCGTTCAGGTGTTCAGTTGTTTCTTGATGCAATGCAATGACTCACACGCGGATAGCCGCTAAGCGAGGATGACTTATCTATATGAACGTTAGTCGCTGGCATAGCCATAAAGGACCAGTTATAGTCTTGAACAAGGAAGGAAAGCAACAAAGATGCAGTGGTGGTTGCAGACCATCCTGTCCAGATGCAGTAGACTATCGTGCAGTTCGTTATAGTCTTGAACGAGGATGGAAAGCAACAAAGATGCAGTGGTGGTTGCAGATCATCCTTGACTCTCACGCGGATAGCCGCTAAGCGAGGATGACTTATCTATATGAACGTTAGTCGCTGGCATAGCCATAAAGGACCAGTTATAGTCTTGAACAAGGAAGGAAAGCAATAAAGATGCAGTGGTGGTTGCAGACCATCCTGTCCAGATGCAGTAGACTATCGTGCAGTTCGTTATAGTCTTGAACGAGGATGGAAAGCAACAAAGATGCAGTGGTGGTTGCAGACCATCCTGTCCAGATGCAGTAGACTATCGTGCAGTTCCATCCGGGTCGGAACGGTCCCAGTGCCCCGGTGACCGCCTGTGGAACTATGTCTCGTTTTCGAGTTGTCCGCGACATGCAGGTCAGGGTCTCGGTCTGGTACAGGAACAAGTTCGATGCAGTATGTGTATATAGAACTTGTTGAGGCAGGATTCAGTGATTTAGTAGTGCTTGCCAGGCCAGTTGATTCAGTAGTTTGCTCCATGAGCTGTGATTCAGTATTTTATTCAGTCAGGGTGCAAATTCCCTGGTTCGGGAATTGCCTTGGTGACCTAACGGTCCCGGATACTTGCAGGTTCATTCAGGCACGGAACGACTACGTAGTAGTCTCCCGGGGTTTAGATGAAAACACGGTAACATTCAAGCAGACAAGCATGCGTTTCTAAAGAACATGAACATGCACGTTTGCTCGGACCCGAAGGTAAGCCGAGAGATGAAATCGTTCAGGGACTTAGCATGCGAGGGTCTGAATATAAGCAATATATCATTTCCATGTTCTAGCAAGCAATACAACTTAGGATTATTCCCT
The DNA here is from genome assembly GCA_036927795.1 of Iris macrosiphon. Taxonomy (NCBI): domain Eukaryota; kingdom Viridiplantae; phylum Streptophyta; class Magnoliopsida; order Asparagales; family Iridaceae; genus Iris; species Iris macrosiphon. Next base: position 200,533,005 of record JAYESA010000004.1, on the reverse strand, counting down.
TAGCTAGGTGCGTTAGATTTATTAGCATGCAGGGGGTGAATCACCTAGCGACTAGCATGAACATTCCAGATTTTATGTGTGCTGGCTAAGCAAAGACAAGTTCACCGTAGCCACCCACCTTAGCGATGATTCGCCTCGGTAGAGCGATACGTCTGAGCGAGCCTCTGAAAGTCCAAGCCGGATTCTTGTAGGGACAAGTCTGGATATCCTTTGCTTCTTGATCGAGGCAAAGCGGGTCGGGACAGTTGCACTTTTGCCGATTGAGTCGGCAGTCCGTTAGAACGGAACGGGGTGTTACATGGGGAACCCCTTGGGCCACACGCTCGCGCCGCCACCGCCGCTCGGCCCGGCTCGGTTCGGTTGGGCGCGCGTAACGGGTGCGGGTACGCGCCCACATCTGCGGGCGCCGAATGCCGATTCAATTTCTTCTTCGGGTTCGGGCTGGGACCCTAAAATTCTTTTTGCTCCTTTTCAATTTTTATTTAATTTTCTGAACGTTGGAAAATTAATTTCTTCCGTTACAAATTGTTTTTGAACCGTTATAATTTTGTGTCCAGGTTCATTCTTTTTTTTTCCTGTATAATGGCTGAATTAATAGAAAAATTAATTCAGACCGTTACATATTAGTATTATATATTTGTCTGGTTTTCTTTGTAAAGACAAGAAATCTTTCTCTCCGGAAAATTGCTGCCAACAGATTTTTTTACTCCATTCTTCGTCGTCATTTCACTCATCTCCAAGCTCTGGACAGAGCTAAGTTCTGGTCATTCTCTCCAAGTCGTGTGCGGTGACGAGATACCGGTAGTGCGGGAGTTTTACCACTAGGAGCTTCGGGAACGTCTGCACACAGATCCCGAATCAACTCTTAGGGCAGTGCTTCATGCACGACTTCCCCAGAGGTTGGTAACATCAACCTAATTTTCTGTTTGTTTTGATTCACAAAAATTTTCAATAAGAAAGCGACAATTATTTCTAACAAGTACTCCTTGCGGTTCTTCCGACAAAAACTTCTTCTCACGCCATGAGGTCTCATGGCCGAACTCGGTGTGGTGTTCCAGAACCTCAAAAATCGAAGTCGGTCCGAGTTCGATCGGCGGGCTGGACGAAAATTCAGAGGTATTTTATACACCGTTGGATCGTATCCTACGGTCCAAAATTAGCTGCGGGATTAGGGGGTATATATTAAGTTTTTCTAATCCTAATTTCTAATCGAACAATAACATATTGTCTCAAGAAAGAGGATAAAATGAGGCAAGAGTGCCATTACAATCTCAGGAAGGAGAAAGAATGATTGAAGGCCGTTTCGGAGGAGGAGATCATTTTGGATAATTTTTCATTGTCTTCTATCTTCATGGTGTGATCTATTTTCTATTACTAAGTGTTGTGGTGATCTGTGTTGCATCGGGAGGAGCTTGTAGAGGGTGTATTCTCTTTATTCCATTAGTGGAGGTTCTTCAGGGTTGGACTCCGATTATTTCGTGATTTTTTTTCGTAAGAATTTTCTACGTCAAAATTCTCTGTGTCTGCGTGAATTATTTTTCTGTGGTTTGGTATTTTTTTTTGCGTTGTATTGCTCGGTTCTCTCGCAGGTACTCTCTGATTTTGGAAAAGATTTTTGCGTTTTTTTTTCAACACTTTGTTAAAACAGATTCAAAAGATTGATCCGATAACTATTGTCCATAAGAAAATCAGAAAATTTACTGTAGCAAAATAAATTTATATTAAATTTATCTAAACGAAACAAGTTTAAAAAATTTGGAAAAAAAGTCAGGGTCCGCCAACAGTGTTGGCGGAAAACACAACCGGTGTACACGTAAGCAGCCAAATTTTTTTTATAAAAACGTGGGCCCTACGGCCAATTTTCGCCAACTGCCCACTTATTTTTTTTTGGTTTTGTTTGGTTTGGTTTTTTTACTTTCTTTGGTTTGGTTTTTTCGTTGGTTTATTGTAATTAGTTATATTTTTGTTTTATTTATTTAGTTTAGTTTAGTTTTATAATTAGATTTAAGTAAATTTATTTTAACAAAATAAAATTAAAATAAATTAATTGGAAAGAAATATTTAGAAATATTATTTTCGGAAAATAAAAAAAAGTAAATAAAGAAGAAGAAAAAAAATTGTGTCCTCTAATTTATTTGTGTCCTCTAATTTTTGATTTGTGTCCTCTAATTTATTTGTGTCCTCTAATTTTTGTGTCCTCTAAAGAAGAAAATAAATTATTTTAACTAGTATTTATTTGTGTCCTCTAATTTTTTTTGTTTATTTTAATGGTTTAGTTTTTTTTTATATGAAAAAAAAAGACAAAGTAAAGAAGAAAGACAAATATCGGGGAATGATTTGGTTTTGATTTTGGTTTGAAATTGGGTTGGGTCTATGGGTTGGTTTAGTAGTTGGTTTATGTACAACGGCTATTTTACAACGGCTCTTTCAATGGCTCTTATTTTTTTAACGTTCATATCCAACGTTCGTCTAACAATCGGTTCGAAGTTACCTATATAAACGTAGTATTTGTTTGATATCAGCATATCAAACATTGCAATCAAAAAATTTATTTCTTTTCATACGAAATTTCTTTCTTTCGACACAGGAGAAGCTCAGTTCAATATACAATCTTTGAAGCCCATTTTCTTGTTGCCATGGATCGAAGTATAACAATACTATGCTCACTTGGTGGTGTACTAAATGGGTTAGCTTATGAAGGAGGTTTAGTTGAAGTTCTTTTAATTGATCGAAATATTTCGTTTGATAATTTACGTAATCTAATATTTGAAAAAATTTCTATTGACTGTAAATTTTTATTGGTATATATTTATCTATCTAATTGCATAAATTTAGTTAGTGAGGAGGCATGGAAATTTATTCTTGAAGTTAATATACAATCAACATATATTAATATTTTTGTGACTCCACCACCACCACCACCAAGAATTAGTAGTGGTCCTAGTTCTTCTCACCAAGTTATTTCATTTACTGAAGAAGAACATAGAGTAGATGATGGTAATACCGACGATGAAAATAGTGATGATTTAATAGAAAATATAGATGATGTACTTGATGATAATGTTGATAGTTTAAATAATTTATTCATTGGAAGAGAATTTATAAATCGTCATGCATTTAGAAGTTTTATTAGTGATATAGCAATTGCAAAAAAAAATTGTTGCAGGGCTACTAGAAACAATGCCAGTGGAATTGTATATAAATGTAACGTTTCTAGTTGTAATTGGAGAGTGTACGCTAAAGCCATTAGCAACGGCGAAACATTCGTCATTAGTACGCTAGAAAATGTACATTCTTGTTTAGGTGGACTTATAACGGAAAATCATCCATTAGCGACAACTATATGGGTTAAGAATAAGATTATTGATAAAATTTGTGATAATCAGTCGTATAGTCCATCGCATGTTATAAATGATATCTATAGGGAACACCGAATACATATTAAATATTGTAAAGCTTGGAAAGCTAGAGAAATTGCTCTATCAGAAATAAATGGTAGTTTTATTGATGCATATAGTAGTCTTGAAAAGTATATTTTTACAATCATTGAGACAAATCCAGGTAGCAGATGTTATATAAAGACTACAGAAAATAATAAGTTTCAAAGAATTTTTATTTGTTTTAAGGCATGCATTGATGGTTTTTTAAGGGGATGTTTACCTGTGATTAGTACTGATGCTACATTTCTTTTCTCTAAATTTCAAGGTATTTTATTTATTGCGTGTGCTCATGATCCTAACTATCAATTATATCCAATTGCTTATGCTGTTGCTGAGAGCGAAAACACGGATTCTCGGACTTGGTTTTTAAACGGTTTGAAAACATCTTTTGAAGGTAGTTTTAATACGTGGGATATAATTTCTTTTATATCAGATAAACAAAAAGGATTAATAAATGCCATGCGTGCTACTTTTTCGGAATCATCTCATTTTTATTGTATTCAATATTTTAAACAAAATTTAAAACTAGTATGTAGACTGCCTTATTTTTAACGTAAATTAGACTACCTTGCAAGATATTATAATGAGACAGATGCGAATATTTGCTTTGAAACAATTAAGGCTGAAAATATCGATGTTTACAAATGGCTTGTTGGAGTAAATGATGAAACTCGTATTTTATCACACTGGATAACAGCTTATTCTCCTTGTCCTAGATTAGATATTAACACGTCGAAACTTGCTAAATGCTTCAATAACTGGGTTAAAAACTTACGCGATAAACCAATAACAACACTACTTGATGGTATTCGAGCCAAAATCATAACACTTCAGGACAAAAATCGACAAAAAGCTGATAATCTTGCAACTGATTATTGTCCGAAGATGTTAAATACTATAGCCAGTATCACAAGAAAAAGACACCAGCTGCAAATATTGAGTATAGTTGGTTATTTGTTTGAAATACTAGATCGTGAAACAAACAGAACATATGTTGTGAACTTAGATAAAAAATATTGTACATGTTTTAAATGGTATCATACTTGTCTGCCATGTGTACATGTATGTTATGCTTGTAATTCTAAAAATATTAGCATCGAGAGTTTTTATCCAGGTATTTTTTCCAAAGAAGCATTAAGAAGCGTATATAAGCCGCACCTGGAGCCAATTCTAGTCCCTTATAATTCCCGTCCACTGAGAAGTGCCATAGCCAGACCACTGGGAAGTGCCCTGGTCAGCCTGTTGGTGTAAACCCCCTGATTTTCAAGAATTTTTAAATTTGGACTTATACAATTTTCTGGAATTTTCTGGGATTTTTTGGAATTAAATTCAGGTGTTTTAATTATTAAATGATTTTTAAAAGATAATAAATAATATTAAAATATTATGGAAATAATATTTTATGGTGTAAAATGAAAAACTAGACATAGGATAATTTTTCGGGAATTTATTGGACCCCGAAAATAATTTAAAAGTCCTAAAAAGCTAATTATTTAATTAAACCAAAATAAACCGGGTTTATTTGTAATAAACCAAACCAAGTTGAACCAAACCGGTTTTATTAAACCAAATCCTTAGCTGGTCGGATCCGGGTCCAACCCAGACCCGACCCATTAACCCGAAACCCGACCCGCATTTATTATTAGATTGGGCCGGATCCGTAGACCCGACCCGCTATCACTTTCTTCCCCAACGGCCGACTTCTCATCTCCCGCCGTCGGCCGGCCGCGCCGTTCCAGCTTCTGCAAACGTCCGCCGACGCCGCCGCTCTCCGTCTTCCCCGACCCTCCGCCTCCTCTCCCTCACCGGCCACCGTTCGCCTCCCCGCTCGATCTCCTATAAAAACCCCTTTCTTCCCCTCGACTCCGGCCAAATCCCCTCATACGCTGCCACCTGCAACCCGACGCCGCAGCCCCCGCGACCTCCGCCTGCCCTCCGCCCAGTCGATCATCGGCGCACCCATCCCCAGTCGTCGCCGCCTGTCACCAGTCCCCTCCGCCTCCGACGAACCATCTCCCCTCGTCAACCCGCAGCACCGGCCACCCATCTCCCCAGAATCCGCAGCCGAGCCCGACGCCGCCCGACTCCACAGCGCTCGTAGCACCCGACTCCTCCGCCTCGCCGCCGACGACCTGCCCTCGCCTGTGCCGCCCCAGCCTCCCTCCGGCGAAGCCGACCACCACAGCTCCGGCCAGCAGAGCCCAACCCTAACCCTAGACGCGGTTCGGACACAGGACACGTATCGGACACGAAGAATATGCTGTTTTTCGAGCCATGTTCAGGTACTCGTATCTCACTCCTCGCTGCCCCGATTTCTATTCCATAAGTTGCATCGCGTAGACTGTGTGACCCCCTCGGTGCCCGTGCAACCCGCTCGGTGCATCGCGTCCTGTGGCGATCGCGAACCGCGATCCAAAAACAGGAAAACCAACGCCCTGTTTCACCCCGAAACTGAGTACGCCCCTCCAAACGGGATGACTTGGTCGCGTGCGGTCTTCATCGATACGTGCGCGTCATTGATATGGACGTGCGAGATTTCGCAAAAGCTGATTCGGATATGCGTGCACACCGGAATCAGTGCGTATCCGCGGATAACGTCCCGTATCTGACTTTTCTGAATTTTGCTGTAACTTAGTGTACACATGTCGGATCGAGACGAAACTTGTGCCATCGGACTTGTAGCAATACGCTGGTCCTGTGACCCAAGTTTGGTTCGATTCTGAGAACGTTGACAAAATCGTGTGTCGTGGGCCCCACAAGCTCTACTTGGCGGGCGATTTTGTGAATGTCTCATCGAAATCTAATTCTGAAAGTTCCGTTGGGTTCGTATCATCGTTTCTGATCTGTTGACACTAAGTTTGACAGATTTGGAGACATTTGATCCTGACACATTTTTTGGTGCAAAGAGGCTCACAATTGGACCCCGCTTTAACCCGAAATATCATTTTCGCCCCTGTGTCCAAATTGGACTCAAGAACAGGCATTTCTAGCTGATTAATAATTTCTGGATCTGATGGTGATGTCTATTTCAGCAGCCGGAGTACTGTCTGTAATCCCCACTGAAGCCAGAGCTACAATTGGAGCCGAAAACCCAGGCAAGTGTACCTTGCCAAACTTGCAGTTCTTGTTATTTATTCCTTTGACTATATGTACATTATTATAAGATGCTTAATCCTAGGGCCGTGTGACTTGCTTAGCGTCCGATTATAGTCGGGTGCCAACACCGTACGCGGGGTTGTGCAATGTCAACTAGAGATGGATATCGTGACATTTACATTCTCGTACTTGCCATATCAAGTACATTATACCCAGGAAACTTGACACAGATCATGAGACGGAATCTTTCTGAATATTCAAGGTGATTCTGTATAGGATACAGATTTTATGACTTGGACATTAATTTCTTAGAACCTAATATATGACTTATTGCATTAGTTTTGATCTTGCGTAACATGAACATCGTGAACTGTAACGTGAGATTACATTGGGTGGGGAGAGTATTACCATATCAAGGCTGATTATATTATATATATTGTCATCTGGATGTGTCCTAGTCTCTAACCCAGAGCTTTGGCACCAGTTCTGGCCCTTCGAGAAAATACTGCTATGGTTTCTTGACACTGATCCTGTAGTAGTCTCAGCCTGAGTATAACTAATAACTCTCACTTGCATATCACTTAGCTGGTTATATATTTACCCTATGATAATTTATTTGCTGCACTGCATTATTTTGGCATGAGCTTTCTTGTACCTTGCTATGTCCCCTGAGGACCTGGATCCGGATTATGTCCCCAGGATTAGCAGACGAGATCTACCCGGAGGTCTACGGAACAGGAGCACTTCTCGGAACAGTACCTGTACCTGAGGACGAGGTGATCGCTGAGGACTTCTCCTGAACATCTGCTTCTTCCATGCTCAGTCTTTATGGCAAATAGACTCTCTTTCCTATTTAATTAAACTCTTTATTTCCTGTTTATGAGAACATTGTAACAGACTTTATATCGGGTTGTTCCCCGATTTTATTTACTTTTGACTGGATGTTGTTTATTTCGTTTGCTGATAATGCTATCTTTATTCTGTGGATGAGATTAGTAAACCCTGACTATTATAATACAGCTTAAGTACGCCCCGATGGATCCATTAAATTGGATTTGTCAACCGGTGTGTGCTGCTGGCCATTGCCACGTGTCCAGTCCCTAGATATTTTGGGACTGGGGTGTGACATAGTTTTTGTGGTGGCCCATGCAGGTCAACGACTAAATTGTTTGGTTTCAACTTAGGGACCGAACAGGCCTATAAAAGAATAGGATAAGTTTTTAGGATCTCATCCACTTGCTTGAATCATTTTTGATATCTATATCGTATTCGAACTAATTTTTGACTTGCATCTTGCCTTGATTCCTGTGCGCCCTTATAGTTTATTTTTGATGCAAAGTAATGGATTCACGAGCAAACGACGGAACTCCAGCAAGAACACCAATAGGTGCTGAAGCCACCTACGGAGAAGGTGAAGTGACGCCATTGAGTGGAGATCCCTCTACTCACCGAAGCAGCCAAGCAGATCATCAAGCTTCTAGATTTCGGCGTGATGACATTCTGCCGCCTCCGCAGTTTGTGCCACCGATTTCTGTATTCCCTCAAGGGAAGCCAATTGACGAGCAACAAATATTCTAAATGATCTACGCAATGATGCAAGCCCAGCAACAAGTCCAACACGAGGCTCAGCGTCGCGAGGTTGAGTACTTGAGGAACAACATAGTAAATGCACTGGAGCAGGTCAACCTACCAGCTCGACGACCAATGACGGGCTCTATCACCGATTTCCGCCAGCTGAAGCTCCGTACCTTTTCTGGCAAGGAGGGACCAACAGAAGTTCATGAATGGCTCACCAACATTCGGCATCAATTAGAAGCAGCTGAGCTTCCCCGGGAACGTTGGATGACTGCCGTCAGAATGCAATTGACGGACAATGCTCATCACTGGTGGCTATCCGAGGAGACCCGGCTCGGACCAGACCGAGTTACTTGGAAAGAGTTCTCCAGACTCTTCCAGGAGATGTATATTCCGGCTATCGCTCGATCAGAACTTCAGGACAAGTTCAATCGTCTCACTCAGGAAGCTATGACGGTGGAAGAGTACAACGCCGAGTTCATTCGTCTAAGTCGCTTTGCCCCAACATTGATCCCGACAGAAGAAGAGAAGGCCGAGAAGTTTTTCGACGGACTCAACATCGAGTTACAGAAACTAATTGGATCTATCGCACCAACTTCATACTCGGACGTCCTTGCTGCAGCTCGACGCATGGAGCGCGTCACCAGGAGAAAAATCAGTCTGAAGCGGCCTTCCCCATCAGCAACAGCCAAAGCACCACAAGAAGAAGCTGCAAAGAGACCTCACCTACACCAACAGCAGAAAGCAGCTACCCCACAAGTAATAGTCCTCTCTACTTGTCACTACTGTGGCAAAGCAGGCCATCTTGCCAGGGAATGCCGACGCAGGTTAGGACTATGCTTAGGTTGCGGATCCAGACAACATGCAGTGAGGGACTGCCCTGAGCGTAGAGAAGGAGCACCAAGGGCAAACCAACAAGCTCTACCAGCACCAGGAGGATATCAACCAAGGCCACCCTTGGCACCTCGAGCAGCACCCTTCCAGCAAGTCCAGCAGCAGCAGAGGGCACCACCTCAAGGACACGGCCAAGCTTTCGCGATGACTGTGGGAGACGCGCAGAATCATGGAGTAGCTGATGCGAGTAAGTTTTTGTAGTTCCGTTTCTAGCATTTCTGTAGTTCGTGCCTGCTGGTTCGTGACCCTAGACTTGACCTAACAGTTTTAACTTGCTAATAATTGATAACCTAGTGTTAACCTGATAATTTAGTACTTGCCAATAATTCAGAATATTTTATAAATGTTAACCTGATGTGTTTTTGAAAGATAACCTGGTTTTCTAAAAACTGTAATTTTCTAGATTTCCAATAATTGGGAAATTGCATTGCTTAGGAAAATGATTTTCCCTATGTGTTTAAACCCTCAACCTTGATTTTCTAATTCGAAAAAAAATTACAACCGTGTCATCTCTGTTGACCGGTTATTCTTTGATTGCGAGGACGCAATCCTCTTAAGGGGGGTAGATTGTAAACCCCCTGATTTTTAAGAATTTTTAAATTTGGACTTTTACAATTTTTTGGAATTTTCTTGGATTTTCTGGGATTAAATTCAGGTATTTTAATTATTAAATAATTTTTAAAAGATAATAAATAATATTAAAATATTATAAAAATAATATTTTATGGTATAAAATAAAAAACTAGACATAGGGTAATTTTTCGGGAATTTATTGGACCCCGAAAATAATTTAAAAGCCCTAAAAAGCTAATTATTTAATTAAACCAAAATAAACCTGATTTATTGGTAATAAACCAAATCAAGTTGAACCAAACCAGTTTTATTAAACCAAATCCTTAGCGGGTCGGATCCGGGTCCAACCCAGACCCGACCCATTAACCCGAAACCCGACCCGTATTTATTATTGGATAGGGCCGGATCCGTAGACCCGACCCGTCCGTCCGTAGAACCCGACCAGCTATCACTTTCTTCCCCAACGGCCGACTTCTCATCTCCCGCCGCCGACCGGCCGCGCCGTTCCAGCTTCTGCAAACGTCCGCCGCCGCCGCCGCTCTCCGTCTTCCCCGACCCTCCGCCTCCTCTCCCTCACCGGCCACCGTTCGCCTCCCCGCTCGATCTCCTATAAAAACCCCTTTCTCCCCCTCGACTCCGGCCAAATCCCCTCCGACACCGCCACCTGCAACCCCACGCCGCAGCCCCCGCGACCTCCGCCTGCCCTCCGGCCAGTCGATCACCGGCGCACCCGTCCCCAGTCGCCGTCGTCTGTCACCAGTCCCCTCCGTCTCCAACGAACCATCTCCCCTCGTCAACCCGCAGCACCGGCCGCCCATCTCCCCAGAACCCGCAGCCGAGCCCGACGCCGCCCAACTCCACAGCGCTCGTAGCTGTAAGCCCCTGATTTTTTCAAAAATATTAAAATTAGATTTTTTGCAATTTTATGGAATTTTCTGGGAATTTTCTGTAAATAAAATCAGGATTTTTAAATATTAAATAATTTTTAATTGTTAACAAACAATATTAAAATATTATGGAAATAATATTTTTGGGTGTAAAATTAAAATTTTGACTTAGGGTAATTTTTCTGGAATTTTTTGGACCTCGGACCTATTTTTAATCACCTAAAAACTAATTATTTATTGATTTATTAATTAATTGATTATTATTATTATTATTATTATTATTTTTATTTCTTTTAAATCCGGCCCAGCCCATTGGGCTCAAACTCAGCCCGGCCCAACAGCCCACCGGCCCAGCCCTCCTTAGCGGGTCGGGTCGGGTCCCCCGAACCCGACCCGCCACCCGCAGACCCGTCTCCACCCCAGCCCCTGCGCGACCCGCTCCGCTGTCCGTTTCCTCCGCCGGATCTGCGCCGCCCGCCGCTCCGGCCGGCTCGCCCCCGCCAGCCCCGGCCACGACGACCTCCTCCCCGCCATTTTCGGCCACCTTCCCCCTCTCTCCTCCTATTTAAACCTAACCCAGCCGCCCCCTCGACTTCCTCACCCACTCCGCCACCGCCCGGACTCGCCCCACCACCGTAGCTCCCCTCCGGCCCTCGCCACCGCCAGCTCCGCCGTGCTCCGCCCTCGCCTCGCCGCACCGTCCCTTCTCCTCCTTCTTCTTCTCCCCGACCCCGACAGCAGCATCAGTAGCAGCAGCGGCTGCGCCGCCCCGGCAGCCGCCGCCCGCGGCCACGCAGCACCCGCCCAGCCTCCGGCCGGCCTCCCCCGCAGCGGCGCCATCCTCCTCCGGCCGGGCTCCCCTCGCCGGAATTCAGAACCCTAACCCTAATCCCCAATTCGTCGTGTCGTGTCGGACACGACACGGACACGAATTTTCCTGTTTCGAAGAGCCCGGTTCAGGTACTCGTATCTTGCACCCTGTATCTTCGTTTTCGATTCCGTAAATTGCGTTGGGAAGCCTGTATGACCCTCTCGGTTCCCGGACAAACCGCTCGGGGTATCGCGTCCTGTGGTGATCGCACACCGCGATCCAAAAACAGGAAAAACCAGATCCTATTTCACCCCGGAACTGAGTACGCCCCGCCAAACGGGACGACTTGGTCGCGTGCGGTCTTCACAGATACGTGCGCACTGTCGATACGGACGTGTGAGATTTCGCGGAAGCTGATTCGGGTGTGCGTGCACACCGGAATCAACGCGTATCCGCGAACATCGCCCCGTATTCGATTTTTTTGTATTTCGCCCTAACTTCTTGTACACTCGTCGGATCGAGACGAAACTTGCGCCATCGGACTCGTAACGATACGTTGGTCCTGTGGGTCAAGTTTGGTTCGATTCTGAGAACGTTGACGAAATCGCGTGTCGTGGGCCCCACAGGCCCCGCTCGATGGGCGATTTTGTGATCGGCTCATCGGAATCCAATTCTGGAAGTTCCGTTGGGTTCGTATCATCGTTTCTGACCTGTTGACACTAATTTTGGTAAATTTGGAGACTTTTGACCCGAACACATTTTTCGGTGCAAAGCGGGCCCACCGGCGGATCTCGTTTTGACCCGAAACTGTCATTTTTGCCCTTGACTCCAAATTGGATCCAAGGATAGGCGTTTCTAGCTATTTGATGTCTTCTGAGCATATTGGTAATGTCTATTTCAGTATCTGGACTCATCTCTGGAATATTTTCCAAAGTACAATTAATTGGATCCAAACAACAGGCAAGTACCTGCACTTCAAGTTAATCTTTATATTGTGATAATTAATTCCCTGCTTTACTAGTACCATTGATGATTACACATAGTGCTAGAACACTAAATTTCATGTCTTGAATACTGGAGTTTATGTCTTGTTTTTTATGTCGGGTGGGAGAATACTAGAAGGCATGTAGTTTACCCTTCCCCCTACCGTGTTTAATAGCTGTTGGTGCGCGACTGTACCCTCAGCCGGATCCCGATTGATCATGTTTAATAGCCGTCTATGATGGCCGGATTAGCCTTATAAACCCCTACATGCCAACTATGTATTCTAAAATAAACACAAGTTGACACAGATAGCTTCTGGTCTTGTTATAGTTCTTGCTGACTGTAGTAGTTTCATTTCCTGTCTCATTTATTTCTATTTTCTCATATTCCTGTTTATAGCATTAACTCTGAGATATTGTGTTTCTTTTATACATATTCTCAATATGATACTCAATCTAATTGTCATAAATATTTAGTTTAATCTTGTTGTGCACTGTGTACTTTGCTCCTTTCCTGACTGGATCCGTTGCTTTAGGCGATGATGAGAACCTTGCCCCCACCTATTATGGCCCCTATGAGGCGGCAGGTGATACAATTGCAGAGCCGGTTCCCACCCAGGAGACTACTCCTGCAGAGTAGTTAGCATTAGTTATTTGTTTTCCTTTCATCTTAGTAATCGGGTTTGTCCCCGATTTAACTTCTGGTTTTGTAATAACTCTGGATCTGATTGTCACTTTCTGGTTATAAAATCTTAGCATTTCCTTTCTTTTCCTTGTCTGTTTAATTACCGTGAATGAGCTAGAATTAATGTAACTGTGGAGATGCCCTAGACAGCGTACTACCGCCGACACTGCGGCGTAGGCTGGACGTACCCACGTACTCGTGCCCGAATATCCGGGTGCGGGTCGTGACAGTAGCACCCGACTCCTCCGCCTCGCCGCCGACGACCTGCCCTCGCCTGTGCCGCCCCAGCCTCCCTCCGGTGAAGCCGACCGCCACAGCTCCGGCCAGCAGAGCCCAACCCTAACCCTAGACGCGGTTCGGACACAGGACACGTGTCGGACACGAAGAATACGCTATTTTTCGAGCCCTGTTCAGGTACTCGTATCTCACTTCTCGCTGTCCCAATTTCTATTATGTAAGTTGCATCGCGTAGACTGTGTGACCCCCTCGGTGCCCGTGCAACCCGCTCGGTGCATCGCATCCTGTGGCGATCGCGAACCGCGATCCAAAAACAGGAAAATCAACGCCCTGTTTTACCCCAGAACTGAGTACGCTCCGCCAAACGGGACGACTTGGTCGCGTACGGTCTTCACCGATACGTGCGCGTCGTTGATACGGACGTGCGGAATTTCGCAGAAGCTGATTCGGATGTGCGTGCACACCGGAATCAGTACGTATCCGCGGACAACGTCCCGTATCCGACTTTTTTGAATCTCATTGTAACTTAGTGTACACACGTCGGATCGAGACGAAACTTGCGCCATCGGACTCGTAGCAATACGCTGGTCCTGTGACCCAAGTTTGGTTCGATTCTGAGAACGTTGACAAAATCGTGTGTCGTGGGCCCCACAGGCTCCACTTGGCGGGCGATTTTGTGAACGGCTCATCGGAATCCAATTCTGGAAGTTCCGTTGGGTTCGTATCATCGTTCCTGACCTGTTGACACTAAGTTTGACAGATTTGGAGACCTTTGACCCTGACACAATTTTCGGTGCAAAGCGGCTCACAATTGGACCCCGCTTTAACCCGAAATGTCATTTTTGCCCATGTGTCCAAATTGGACTCAAGGACAGGTGTTTCTGGCTGATTAATAATTTCTGGATCTGATGGTGATGTCTATTTCAGTAGCCGGAGTACTGCCTGCAATCCCCACTGAAGCCAGAGCTACAATTGGAGCCGAAAACCCAGGCAAGTGTACCTTGCCAAACTTGCAGTTCTTGTTATTTATTCCTTTGACTATATATACATTATTGTGAAATGCTTAACCCTAGGGCCGTGTGACTTGCTTAGCGTCCGATTATAGTCGGGTGCCAACACCGTACGCGGGGTTGTGCAATGTCAACTAGAGATGGATATCGTGACATTTACATTCTCGTACTTGCCATATCAAGTACATTATACCCAGGACACTTGACACAGATCATGAGACGGAATCTTTCTGAATATTCAAGGTGATTCTGTATAGGATACAGATTTTATGACTTGGACATTAATTTCTTAGAACCTAATATATGACTTATTGCATTAGTTTTGATCTTGCGTAACATGAACATCGTGAACTGTGACATGAGATTACATTGGGTGGGGAGAGTATTATCATATCAAGGCTGATTATATTATATATATTATCATCTGGATGTGTCCTAGTCTCTGACACAGAGCTTTGGTACCAGTTCTGGCCCTTCGAGAAAATACTGCTATGGTTTCTTGACACTGATCCTGTAGTAGTCTCAGCCTGAGTATGACTAATAACTCTCACTTGCATATCACTTAGCTGGTTATATATTTATCCTATGGTTTCATTTATTTTCTGTACTGCATTATTTTGGCATGAGTTTCTTGTACCTTGTTATGCCCCCTGAGGACCTGGATCCGGATTATGTCCCCAGGATTAGCAGACGAGATCTACCCTGAGGTCTACGGAACATGAGCACTTCTCGGAACAGTACCTGTACCTGAGGATGAGGTGATCGCTGAGGACTTCTCCTGAATATCTGCTTCTTCCATGCTCAGTCTTTATGGCAAATAGACTCTCTTTCCTGTTTAATTAAACTCTTTATTTCATGTTTATGAGAACATTGTAACAGACTTTATATCGGGTTGTTCCCCGATTTTATTTACTTTTGACTGGATGTTGTTTATTTCTTTTGCTGATAATGCTATCTTTATTCTGTGGATGAGATTAGTAAACCCTGACTATTGTAATACAGCTTAAGTACGCCCCGATGGATCCATTAAATTGGGTTTGTCCATCGGTGTGTGCTGCTAGCCATTGCCACGTGTCCAGTCCCTCGATATTTTGGGACTAGGGCGTGACAGTTGGGAAGTGCCCTGGTCAGCCTGTTGAAAAATGTCCTGCTCAGGGACCTCGTCATCTTGTTGAGGCGGGCTATCCATATGCCATACATGAGGATAGTTTCTACGCGGACGTGGTTGCCGTCGGCTAACTAAGCCTTGAGGATAATCTGGTGGAATATGTAATGGAGGGTTGGGTGGAGTCGGAAATGCTTGCACGTCATCCAGAAATGATCTTACTGCTGTGCTTAACGAGTCTCTCACTGGATGATTTTCACATGCTACAATCAAATTTGGAAGCTGAAATATTAAGTAGAATCCAATTAATTCATAATAAAAAAACTATGGAAACAAAAATGTTTATCAATAAAATACGTACCTTCTCCATTACATTTTGATACCATTCACGATAACTAGCATCATCAACGGCCCGATGTTGGAATCGCAACTCCTCATATTGGTAGGATCGGTTACTTATAAGAGGAGCTCCCCACCAAGATCTATAGGCTATATCACCTAATGCTACACCATTTAAACAAATATGAGCGTTTAATTTTATATAATTTAAAAAAAATAATTTTGTTCAACTTTTTAAATAACTTACCCTCATCTATAGAGTCCATTAGTTGAGATATCTGTACCACGGGCTGTGTCTCCAACCTAGAATTCCACTGTGGAAATATTTTGCTTGCCCTTTTAGTTGCACTCCCTTTACTACGATTTAAACATTGTGGCTCATCGGGAATCTTTTGTTTCACCCAGAATTGTCGCATAACACGATCAGCTGGATGATACATGATTTTACCGTCGAATATCAGAAAACAACTATGGACACTAAGGTCATAGGCTGTTGTTTGGATTTCAGTAGGATTTTGCTCAAGTCGGTACGGACAGTATGTCACCTATTTTATGACAAAATTATAAGATAATGGTTATAATGACTTTATAAAATAATAATACAGATATTTTACCTCGTTATACTTCAGTGTGTCAAATTCGACCCGGTATAAAGAGATAGCCGCATGTTCACAGTGTACTGGATCTGCTGTATCCGTAGTCCACCGTAAAGCTGACGGAAAGACACCAACGTCGGTATTAATGCGGGGGACTGGCCTACCAATGTGAAAGTGGTCGTAGGACCAAACCTAGAAAATATGACCATATGATATAAGTAAATCTATTTTCAATGTAAATGGAATTAAGTAAAACTTTTCATATGATATAAGTGCACATATTTTCATACCTGTATTAATGTCGCACAACCACTTAGATTTATCTTCGTTGCATTCATGTCTTCAAACTGTACAAAATCTGTCATGGAACTATATAAATATGCCAACACTGACGCTCCCCAAGCGTGGCGCGTAGGTGTGGTCAGGTCTACCAAAAAGGTAAAAAACGTAAATCAACTAAATTGGATGAGTCTGGAAACAACATTTCGCTTAATAAACCTAGCAAGTAGGCTCTGGTGCAAGCAGTGACCTGAACAAATGATAAAAATATTATATGCGTTAAATTGAATTAAAAATATACTACGTAAATAATAACATAAGTTGAAAAAAAAAACTATACTTACCCGATCCTCATCAACTGAGATAACTTGATCACCAATACGATCTAGGTGCAAAAAGTTATGACGGAGCCACGTAAACGTCACAAGATTTTTACTACGTTTATTACGCGGCACCTCCACACCTAGGTACTTTGTAATCATAGTGTCGGCGAAAATTGATTTATCAAATATTATAGGTTCACCCGTAATAGGTAAACCTAAAATATTTGTCACATCTGCTAGAATAATACTCATCTCTCCGAATGGTAGCTGAAAGGTATTTCGTCCGGGCCACCAATGCTCAACTAAACTGAAGATTAAGTCTCTATTGTGTTGCATAAAATGTATCTTGTCAACATAATAAAAGCCAAATATTTTCAACAGTGCCACCTGGTGGCCGATCAACCTCCAATACCCAAGTCTGTTATCGTGACGCCACGAGGCATGCTCCCGGCACCGTTCATTATTAGTATAATCGTATTGCTATATATGAAAAATATAGACGATGTTATTAGTAGACATGTACAAAATATCATTCATATTTGTTTACACAATTATATTTTATTCTACCTTCCCATAAAATACCAAAGTAGATATATGTTTCGCACGTTGCTGGATTATTAAATCCGTAGTAGGGCCTCCAGGAATACGTCCGTCGTTTTGGCTGTCCATCTGTACAATTATGGTTGTCAAAAAATAAATTTTGGCTGTCCGTAATTTTGCACATTACATAACTTATATTTAAAAAATAAAAACTAACATCAAATATTGCATATACAAATAAAAGTATAAATGAAGAAGAATAGAATAAAGACCTTCAACAATAAGGATTGTTGTGCTCACAAAGACTGTTGTGTCCACTTACAAATGAGAGAAAATTAAGGCTGCTCAAATTGCTGCTACATGCTCACAAGGAATGCTGTAAATGATCGTAGTGCACTCTCTTCTCTTCCTCCTTGCATTCTGTTCTGCTTCCTCCTTCTCTTCTTATAGCTCCCACCTCGCACCAACTTCTTCTCTGTTGTACCCCTCTCTCTCCTCCCCCACGAGACATGTCCCTTCTTTCTTTCTTTTTTCCCTCACGTCTCTCCTCACGTCTCTTCTTCTTTTTCCCCACTCACGTCCCTTCTTCTTTTTTTCCACTCACGTCTCTTCTTCTTTTTTCCCACTCAAGTCTTTTCTTCTTTTTTTTCTGTTAACTCTTGTCTCTCAGTAGTCATTATTGTCTCCTTGTTAAACCAAACCGAGACCCTTCCACGTGAACCAATTCCTGAACCAACATCAATCCATAAATAAAAAAACCAAAGCAAAACATAATTCAAAACAAAAGTAAATAAATTAAAATCCAAAACAAAAGTAAATAAAAAAACTAAATAAAAAAATGTTGGCTGAAATTGTTGGCTAAAAAAACTAAATAAAAAAACTAAACCAAATAATAAAACAAAACCAACTAAAACAAACAAACTAAAAAAACCCAACCAAAACAATCCAAAAAAACCAACCCAAACCACCCAAAAAAAATCGTGGGCCCCACACCCAAAATTCGTCAACTATGTTGGCTGAATTTTGGTGTGGGGCCCACGGATTTTTTGGATGGTTTGGGTTGGTTTGTTTTGGTTGGTTTAGTTGGTTTGGTTTGATTATTTATTTTGTTTTATTAGTTTTTTTTTCATAATAGACATAAAATAATTAATTTAAATGTTTCTAAAAAAAATTTGGAGATCGAAACATCATTTTAAATCCGTGGGCCCCCACATCCAATATAAATTTATTTCACTACAGTAAATTTTAAATATTCAAAAATAATATTACTGAAAGTCAAATTTGGAGGTCGAAACATCGTTTTTTGACGATTCTAAAAATTTTCAAAGTCCGTCAAACGGTGAAACGGTTTATCCTATAGTACTTTTTCATATGATCATTTTGGCACAAACTGGGCCTTGTTTCGATCTCCAAGTCAAAAGTTATGATACTTTAAAGTTTTAAAATTTATATTTTTGCCTGTAACATATGCGTCTTGTTTCGGATAAAAAAATTTTCTACATGATTTGTGTTACACTCGTCGAAAACATACAAATCGACTTATTATTTAACGAAAAACAATTTAAAAACAAGTAGTTATGGCCGCTCGAAGTCTACTCGACGGCAGACGTAATAGTCTTACGGCAAATTTTTAATATTATTATTTTTTAACGTCTGTTAACGACGAAAAAATTTACGATAAAAATATAATATTTTTAAATATAAACGTCCAATTCATATTGATATTTTTTTCGTAATTTTTAAACTTTTATGCTTTAGATGGAATTTATATAAATTTTGATGCTTTGGAAACAAATTTTCGAAAATAATATTTCTAAATATTTCTTTCCAATTAATTTATTTTAATTTTATTTTGTTAAAATAAATTTACTTAACTCTAATTACAAAACTAAACTAAACTAAATAAATAAAACAAAAATATAACTAATTACAATAAACCAACGAAAAACCAAACCAAAGAAAGTAAAAAAAACCAACCCAAAAAATTTTTTAAAAAAAATACGTGGACCCCACGGGCCAATTTCTGCCAACTGAGTTGGCTGAAATTGGCCCCCCCAATTTCTGTTGGCAGAAATTGGCCATGGGGCCCACGTTTTTTTTTAAAAAAAAAATTTGCTGCTTATGTGTACACCGGTTGTGTTTTCCGCCAACACTATTGTCGGATCCTGACTTTTTTTTTCTAAATTATTAAACTTGTTTCGTTTAGATAAATTTAATATAAATTTATTTTGCTACAGTAAATTTTCTGTAAAAAAATTGAAATGAAAAAAAAAAAAATTAAGAGAGAGAGAGAAAATGTGGACAGCATCAGCACTTGATACACTTACAATGTTAACGGGAGGCTCTTGTATACAAGAAACAAAATATATAAGTAGGAATCGCTATATAATCAGCACAACAAGCCTGAGATTGATCCTAGTTTAGTGGTCTATGATTAATGTACATCAGCACCTCTTTAGACTAAGATATGCTTGAATATACTCAAATGGTTAACTAAAGGAATTAACCACTAAGACCAGTTGTCTTGGTTTTTAATCTCCAATGGCACAATAAGCAAACATGCATAAGCGCATCATGTGAAGAAGCTTTATTACTGACAATGTCAAATTGATAGTGGTCTCTGATTGAGAGAGGGGAGCAGATTTGCTGCTCGCTCGTGAGAGACCTGTGTCGCAACAATATATGTCCCCACTGTGTTACTGTATTTTTTTTTCAAGAAGATTTACTGTAGCAAAATAAGTTTATATTAAATTTATACAAACGAAATAAGTTTACAAAATTTTAAAAAAAAGACATAGTCCGCCAACAGTGTTGGCGAAAAACATGTACACGTACGCAGCAAAAAAATTAAAAAAAATTTAATGTGGACCCCACAATCCAGTTTCCGCCAACTGTGTTGGTTGTGGAAATTGGCTGTGGGGCCCACGGTTCATTTTATTGATTTGGTTTGGTTTGGTTTGTTTGCTTAGTTTGATTTGTTTGGTTGATTTATTTTAATTAATTATGTTTTTGTTTTATTTATTTATTTAGTTTTGTTTTGTAATTAGATTTAAGAAAATTTATTTTAATGAAATAAAATTAAAATAAATTAATTGTAAAGAAAAATTTAGAAATATTTTTTTCGGAAATTTGTTTTCAAAGTATCAAATTTTGTATAAATTTCATCTAAAACATAAAAGTTTAAAAAATAACGAAAAAATATCAATATCAATTGGACGTTTATATTTATAAATATTATATTTTTATCGTTAATTTTTTCGTCGTTAACAGAAGTTAAAATAATAATAATAATAAAAATCTGCTGTAAGAATATTACGTCTGGCGTCAAGCAGACTTCGAGCGGCCATAACTACTTGTTTTGAAATCGTTTTTGTTAAATAATAAGTCGATTTGTATGTTTTCGACGAGAGTAACACAAATCGTGTAGAAAAAAAATTTATCCGAAACAAGACGCACATGTTACAGACAAAAATATAAAATTTAAAACTTTAAAGTATCATAACTTTTGACTGAGAGATCGAAACAAGCTCCAGTTTGTGCCAAAATGACCGTATCGAAAATGACCGTATCGAAAAGTACTACGGAATAAACCGTTTCATCGTTTTACGGACTTCCCAAATTTTCAGAATCGCAAAAAAACGATGTTTCGACCTCCAAATTTTACTTTCGGTCTTTTTTTTTGAATATTTAAAATTTACTGTAGCGAAATTAATTTATATTGGTTGTGGGGGCCCACGAATTTAAAACGATGTTCGACCTCCAAAAAAAAATTAGAAAAATTTAAATTAATTATTTTATGTCTACTATGAAAAAAACTAATAAAACAAAATAAATAATCAAACTAAACCAACCAAAACAAACCAACCCAAACCACCCAACCGAACCCGTGGTGGGGGGCCCACGGGTTCGGTTGGGTGGTTTGGATTGGTTTGTTTTGGTTTGCTTTGGTTGGTTTTGTTTGATTATTTGATTTTGTTTTGGATTTAGTTTTTTTATTTAGTTTTTTTAGCTTACAATTTCAGCCAACATTTTTTACTTAGTTTTTTTTTCTTTACAATTAATTTATTTTAATTTTATTTCGTTAAAATAATTTTTTCTTAAATCTAATTACAAAACAAAACTAAATAAATAAAACCAAAATTACTAATTAAAATAAACCAACCAAACCAACCAACAAACCAAACTAAGCAAATAAACCAAACCAAATAAAACCAAGAAAATGAACCGTGGACCCCATATCCAATTTCCACAGCCAATACAGTTGACAGAAATTGGATGGTAGGATCCACATTAAATTTTTATTTATTTTTTTGTTATAATTTAATTTTTGATTATTCGGTTCATTTGGAATCTAATTAATCGAATGCTGATCGCCAGTGTCGTCTTCTTCTTTCCTTATAACTTCCAAGTTGTAATAGATGTTGTTTCTCGATTTTGACATTGCATCAGTCTTCTACCCCCACTTTGTATGTGTCTGTGTTATATTTTTATAATATAACAAAAAAATTGACACAGCGACGCGTTTCTTAATTATGATCAGAAAACTAGTCTTAATCAAGGAATAATCAATCCCACACGTCGTTGTAATGTAAGCAGCGTATTGTTGCTGCTGCTGACGTTTTCCTAACAGAATAATTAAGCTTGCTCTTATTGTTATTATGTGATTAATTAATTAAGAAAAATAGAATTAGAAATAAGTTAGTAGCATGATCCTTCTGATTAAAAGCTAAGATTTTTTTTCTTTTAAGGCCTCGTTTGGTTCACATAATTATGATGTTAAAAAAAAAATTTATTTATTTTATAAGTTTCGATGTCAAAAGAATAGAGAAAAAAATAATAATAATTTCCAATGGAAAAAAAATAAAAATAAAAATGGTCCTCTCCATCCATCAATGGATTAACTTTTCCAGCATAAGTATTCACTTATTCTTTCAATTTTTATGCAATTTTCAATCACCCAAAAAAATCATCGGTGAAAATATTAATTTTCTGTTGGAAAGAAGAGAACAAGGAAATGATTTTCTTTTCGTTTCTTTTTCGCTAGCCAAACCTTGGGCCATAACAATGCACCTTAACCAAAAAGTTTGCATCCATTCCTGATTCTAACGATATGCAGCAATCATGACCAATTGTAGGTAGGGGTGAATATTATTCAATTTTGGATCGAAAATTGAATCGAACAAAAACCAAATAAGAGATTCAGTTCGATTTAAAAAAAAAACGATTTTAAAAATACTAAAATATTTTATTCGATTTTGATCAAAAATTGGATTAGCCTGAAATAATTTTTTCGGTAATAAACTTGTAAATAACTAAAAAAAGAAATTTGGACTAGCCTTAGTAAAAATTATATAGCCTCAGTCAAAATTAGATTACCTATAGAAAAAGCCTTTTTTCATGTTTCTCTTTTGATTATTATTATTATTATTATTATTATTATTATTATTATTATTTTACATACGGAAAATTTCGTTCATAATAACGAAAATACAAAAAAATCCACTCAGAGCATACAATTTTAAATTTTTTTAAGAATAGCATCATAACACCCTTACGAAGGGCGTTTTACGCTTTTCCGTCCGATGCCGTTTAGGAAAAAAAAAACTCCGTTAAAACCAAAATTAAAAAATAAAAACAAATGAAAAACATCTTTGGACCATTTGTTTTTAATTTTTTATTCTCTTTCTCACCCACCCACTCACTCTTCTCTCATCCGTCTACTCTCTCTCTCTTCTCTCTCTCACTCACTAACCCGTCCACTCTCTCTCTCTCTCTCTCTCTCTCTCTCCCTCTCTCTCTCTTCTCTCACTCACTCTCTCACTCACTCTCTTCTCTTTCTCTCTCTCTCTCACTCTCTCTCTGTAAATCCCCTGAATTTTCAAATTATTAAATCTTGAATTTTTTCCAATTTTCTGGAATTTTCTGGAAATTTTCTGTAATTAAAATCAAGGTTTTCAATTAATAAATAATTTTTAATTGGCAATAAATAATATTAAAATATCATGAAAATAATATTTTTGGGTGTGAAATGAAAAATTGGACTTAGGGTAATTTTTCTAGATTTTTCTGGGCCTCAGACCTATTTTTAAATGCCATAAAACTATTTAATTAATTAATTAATTAATTATCTATTTATTTAATTATTTATTTATTATTTATTTTATTTTTATTTTTTCTTTATTTTTCCTGGCCCATTGGGCCGCGGCCCAGCCCGCTAACCGGCCCAGACCCAAACCCTATCGGGTCGGGTCAGCCAACCCGACCCGCCCGCAAACCCGCAACCGCCGACCCGTTCTTCCCCCGCACTCCCCACGACGACCGATTCCCCCGGCCGCCGCCCGGATCTTCCGCCGACTCCACCGGCACGCACCCCCGCCTCTCCAGCGCCGCCTAACGCGGCCACGACACCCGCCCGGAGCCCTTTAAAAACCCCCTCCCCTCACCGTCTTCCTCCTCCAGCCTCCTCCCTCCCTAGCCCTAGCCGCCACGCTCCGCCGCTCCTCCGCTCGCCCAGCCACCGCACCGCACCGCGCCGCCCGCCTGAGCCCGCAGCCCCCGGCCAGCGTCGCTGCTCCTCCTCCTCCGCCCTCCTCGACGTACGGCCAGCAGCAACAGCAGCAGCAGTCGTCCCCACCGCCGCTGCCGGCCGCCCTGAGCCACCGCCGCCCCCGTGGACGCCGCGCCGCCCCTCGGCGAACCGTCCCCCGCCCTCGCCGGCCGTCCAGCAGCCGCCCTCCGCCGTCCACGACCGGAATCCTCTCGGAACCCTAACCCTAGCCCTAATTTCCATTTTCGTGTCCGACACGAGTCGGACACGCCTCGACCCTGAATTTTCAGGTCCCCTTCAGGTACGTGTAACTTTCGCCTCGTAGCTCTGTTTCCAATTCCGTAAATTGCGTTGTGAAGCCTGTATGACCCTCTCGGTGTCCGGACAAACTGTTCGGGGCATCGCGTCCTGTGGTGATCGCACACCGCGATCCAAAAAAGGAAAAACCAGACCCTGTTTTACCCCGGAACTGAGTGCGCCCCGCCAAACGGGACGACTTGGTCGCGTGCGGTCTTCACAGATACGTACGCATCGTCGATACGGACGTGTGAGTTTTCGTGGAAGCTGATTCGGGTGTGCGTGCACACCGGAATCAACGCGTATCCGCGGACATCGCCCCGTATTCGCCTTTTCGGCAATTCACCCTAACTTCGTGCACACACGTCGGATCGAGATGAAACTTGCGCCATCGGACTCGTAGAAATACGCTGGTCCTGTGGGTCAAGTTTGGTTCGATTCTGAGAACGTTGACGAAATCGCGTGTCGTGGGCCCCACAGGCCCCGCTCGACGGGCGATTTTGTGTTCGGCTCATCGGAATCCAAATCTGGAAGTTCCGTTGGGTTCGTATCAGCGTTCCTGACCTGTTGACACTAAGTTTGGTGAATTTGGAGGCCTTTGACCCGGACACGTTTTTCGGTGCAAAGCGGGCCCACCGGCGGACCCCGTTTTGACCCGAAACTGCCGTTTTTGCCCTTGTCTTCAAATTGGACCCAAGGACAGGTGTTTCTAGCTAATTGACATCTTCTGAGCATGATGGTAATGTCTATTTCAGCTTTTGGACTCATCTCTGGACTTTTCTCCCAAGAACCAAATTAATCAGATCCAAACAACAGGCAAGTACCTGCACTTCAAGTTAATCTTTATATATTATGATAATTAATTCCCTGCCATACATGTACCTTTGATGTTTACACCTAGTGTTAGAAATGTTGAATTTCATGTCTTGAATATTGGTAGTCCCTGTCTTGTTTTTCATGTCGGGTGGGAGAATACCTAGAAGGCATGTAGTTTACCCTTCCCCTTGTCCTATTTAATAGCTGTTGGTACACGACTGTACCTCAGCCGGATCCCGATTTCCCCTGTTTAATAGTCGTTCATGACGGCCGGATTAGCCTTATAAACCCCTACATGCCAACTATGTATTCTAAAACAAACACAAGTCCACACATATAGTTTCTGTTCATGTTATATTTCTTGCTGGCTATTGTAGTTCCATTTTCTGTTTCATTTAGTTCTGTTTCTCATATTCCTGTTTACAGTTTAACTCTGAGATAATAATGTTCTGTTATGCTGTTTCTCAACATGATATCAAATATTTAATTGTCATAAAATATTTAGTTTAATCTTGTTGTGCACTGTGTACTTTGCTCCTTTCCTGACTGGATCTGTTGATTTAGGCGATGATGAGGATCTTGCCCCCACTTATTATGGTCCCTATGAGGGGACTGATGATACCTATGAGGAGCCAGAACCCACCCAGGAGACCCCTGCTGCTGAGTAGCTAGTAGTAGCTATCTTTCATTCTATTCTTATCTTATTTATCGGGTTTGTCCCCGATTTCAATATTGAATTCCTGTACTAAAACATTTGAATCTGCTGTCACATTTATTTTCAGTTGAAATCTTAAGTTTCATTCTCATTATTATCTTGCCTATATTGTTGTGAATGAGCTAGTTAGTAATTATGGATTGACCTAGACAGCGTACTACCGCCGACTCTGCGGCGTAGGCTGGACGTACCCACGCACTCGTGCCCGAATTTCCGGGTGCGGGTCGTGACACTCTCCTCTTCTGTTCCCGCTCCTGTTCTCCTCTCCTCTCCTCTTCTCCTCTCTCCTCTCCTCTCCTCTCTCTCTCTCTCTCTCTCTCTAATTCTCTTCTCCTCTCCTGTCATCTTCTCTCTCTAATCCGTGACTATTTTCTTTTCCTCTTTTTTCGTGACCACTCTCTTGTCCTCTCTCTCTCCCACTTACTCTCGCTCTCTCTCACTCTCGTTCCTGCTCTCTCTCCCACTCACTCTCTGCTCTCTCTCTCTCTCCCTAACACACACACTCTCTCTCTCTCTCTAATACTCTCTCTCACGTTTCGTTCTCTCTCTCTCTCTCTCTCTTCCTCTGACCCTTGCTAGCTCTTCCCGCAACGATTTCGTAAAAAATTGGGGAACGAGAGTGAGAGAGAGCGAGAACGAGAGTGTGAGAGAGAGTTAGCACATAGAGACAGAGAGTAAAGAGAGAGATGAGCGAAAACGAGAGAGTGAGAGAGAGAGAGAGAGAGAGAGAGAGAGAGAGAGAGAAGAGAAGAGAGAGTGAGAGAGTGAGTGAGCGAGAGAGTGAACAGAGAGAGAAGAGAGGAGAGAGAGTGTGAGTGAGAGAAGTAGAGAGAAAGTGAGACAGAGAGAGGAAATATATTTAAAATAAAAAATAAAAAACGTCCATATTCTTCCTCCAAAGAACGTTTTTCTATTTTTTTCTATTTTAAATATATATATATATATATATATATATATATATATATATTTTTAACGGAGTTTTTTTTTTTTAACGGAGTCGGATGAAAATGTTATTGAAAAACGTAAAACGTTCTTTGAAAGAACGTTTTGATGCTATTTTTGCAAATTTTCAAAATTTTATGTTTTGAGTGGAGTTTTTAGTATTTTCGTTGCTCTGAACGAAATTTTTCGTTTTACAAACTTCGTTTCTAGTTCAGTAATTTGCATACTGAAATTCTTGGTGATATTTGCAATATATGTTCTATATTTATTTGAAGTCTCTAGTGATAAAATTTTGCCACTATAATTTGGGCTTACAAATTAATTATAGAATTAGTAAGTGGTTAAGTGACTAATTCCTAATTTAGAAAAAATCAGTAGCAAAAACAGCTTTGGAAAGCAAACAAAGATGATCAACTTTTCAATGACATTTGCAGCTAAAAGCTACTATCAAATTTGGTCCTTACTTTCAGTAGAAAAACTTGCAATACAGCCGAAGAAACAGTACCTCCTTGCAAACATTGCTGCAAAGTGCAATGTTTAATTAAGGGTGGGTTGCGTGGGTGGGTGGTGGGCGTGACGGTGGGGGTGAGAATAGAAAAAAATATACACCTCCATGTTAAAATAAAAAAAATCTTTGGTTTGTGTGCTTTAGAAAATTGAAGACTAAAGAATCTTTTTTGTAAAATTTAATATTTTATTCATTGTTAAAGTGAATGATTTTTTTTATAAGTGACATAAATAATAAAAAAAATTTGAGAAAAAAAATTTTGATATTAAAATTTCGTTTTCATGTTAGAAATAACGTACTGTTCATCTCAAATCAAAGTAAATTTTGTTTGCAAAATTTACACCAAATGATTCAAAATTCGAGTTATCATTTACTTATTGAAAATTTCGAACAAAATGGCTCTTAAAAAGGATTGTTTTAAACTAAATACATTTATTTTCCCCTATAAATAATCCAACCCAAAATTAGCTAAACCTTCCAAAACAAAAAATTAGATAAGCATGAAGCTTTCATACTCGTGCTTGTCACGCAAGCAACCACCTCCTCTTCGGCCTAGTTTGATTTGCGAAATCATAGAATTAGAAAAGAAAAAATATTATTTTTTTATGTTTGAGAGCCAAAAGAATAATTTCCAATGGAAAGAAAATGAGGAAAGAAAAGTGGTTCACTCCATCAGAATTTACTTTTATATCTTTAAGAATTTATTTTTTTGATATTTTTAAACATCGTAAAAAAAAAATTTAATTAAAAAAAAAGAAGAAGTAAGAAATTAATTTTTTTCCTTTCTTTTTCGCGATTACATAAACCAATCAAACAATCTCTCTCTCTTAACTTTCTCTCTCTAAACATTTATATAAAGATTCCACTTGGCTATCTCTCTCTCTCTCTCTCTCTCCATCAATAAAGGTGCAATCTTTACTTTATAAATCAAACCTTTGGGCTTCTCCTTCTCTTCATTTTTGTTCAGTTTTTTTTTTTTTTTTTTTTTTTTTTTTTTAGAGAGATCAAGTAATGGCGATTTCGATGGGAACGATGGGTTCTCTTGGCTCCTTCTCCTTCTCTTCTTCTTTGATGGGCACGAAGAAGAAGAACAGAGAGTCCCAGAGGGGCAGGACTGTAATTTTCGCTGCCGCCCGGAGCTTGACGGATCCTTACCGGACCCTCCGGATCCAGCCCGGCGCATCCGAGACGGAGGTCAGGAGGGCCTTCCGGCAACTTGCTCTTCAGGTTGGTCACTCTCTCTCTCTCTATATAGGCTTTTTTTTGGGGTTTTTATCGAGAAAATATAGATTTTTAATGGATCTTTTGATGAAAAAATATTGGGTTGAGATAAAGATGGAAGCTTTATTGTGATCTTGTAGATAGGTCTTGGTTATTAATACATTTTCCTGATAAAATGATTTTTTTTTTATGGATTTTGTTTTTGTTTTTATTGGATGATTTTAAAAAATGGGTTTGGGAGTTATTGTTAAGATTTTGAAGATGTAAGGCTGGAAAGTTGGAATGAGGACCAATTTAAGGAAATAATTTGTGAACTTTTTTGTTCTTTTCTTATATGATTGCTTAATTGGTTGCAGTATCATCCGGATGTATGCAAAGGAAACAACTGCGGTGTCCAGTTCCACCAGATCAATGAAGCTTATGATGTGAGTATTTTTATTTATTTATTTGTGTTCAATAATTATTTTATGCAATTTAGTAAATAAAATAGATAAAAAAAATTCCTTCCAAAAACAGTACGTTTATCCACCATGGATATAGTTGTCATAAGTTATTATCACAAATATCTCTCGAGTTAGTTTTTCTTGTTTGTTTGTTTGTTAACATTGTGGAAGAAATAATATATTCATTATAATTGGCTAATTTTGATTGGCATTTAGTAATTTCCTGTCACATTTAGAAGAGATTTGAAAAGTGTTTGACCTTGGTTTATAGCAAAGCTTGTTTTTTATGTTGAAATGCTGATGTTGAGTGAACTCTATTAGACCATCTTCAATGGGAATCTCTAAAATTGAGTTTCTATCCTACTTGTCATTTTATTTTAAGAAAATTTCTATCCTATTTGGTAGAGTTTCTACATAGAAATTGAATAAACAAAAAATACTTTCCAATGTTTATCCATTTCTATCATACGTGTCAGAAAACAAAAGGATCAATTTAATGATGTAGGGTCCAATATTAATTGCTATGAGAAATGGAGAATTTCTATGTGAGTTTCTGCATGTAGAAATTCTTATAGAAATTCTTCATCTTACATCAACGTCACATATGATAGAAATTGTGATACAAACCACGGCTGGGAGAAGTTTTTTCTAAAAAATATTTCTACCATAGTAATAGGGAAAGATAGAAACTCCGATAGGAGATGGCCTTAGGCCTTGGCATGATCAAGGGCAGTACCGTGGTGAGATTAGGTCAGAAGATTGTAATCACCAAGATTTCGAAGAATCTACACAGAGGGCAAGGCTAGCTCCTGTTATCAAGTATTGGTACCTGACCGACACTGTGATTGTGTCGCAAAGTGCTTAAAGTCATAGCCACAAGGTTATCTAGTTGGTGTTTGGTTGTTTAATTACTATGAATTGGAGAATTGATGAGCTAGTCTAGTTCACCGCGTTTGTAAACATGAAGTTTGGATCAAGGTTTGCAGTATCGGTATCAGAATCGATATCGGACCATTCCTATGAGTATTAGGATCGACGATTTCGGATCAGAGTATCATATTTTTATGGTATCGAAAAACAAATAATTATTAACATTTTAGAAAATATATTTGATACATTTAGGCCTAATTTTAAGTGCAAAAACACTTAATGCCCCCTATTAGCCCCCTCTCGGCCCCCAACCGACGTGGCATGCCTCAGCCCCCTACTAATGTGGGGCCCACACTCCCAAAAGTTACACCCCTCCCCTCCAATCACGACGCGCCACATCGGCGGTGCCAATGGCCCCCGGGGGCCATAAAGCACAGTTGTTTTAAGTATTTCCGGTGTTGTTTCTTAGTAGTTTTGAAATTGAATGAAATACTAGTCACATTTGCCGATTAATTTACATGCTATAAATAAATTTTCTTCTTTTACATGCTTTTACAACCTTGATATGTTTTTACACCCTTGCTGATTAGTCTTTTTCGTTCAATTTTTTTGCCGAATTGACTGGAAAAAAGATCCTCAATGTCGGTATCGGTCAATATCGGATATCGGATCGGGATATACCAAACCGTATCGGTATCGGCTGATACTTTTGAAGTTGGAAATCAATGTTGTGTACAGGAATGGAAAACTTGAGTGAATTCGATCAGAGTTCTACCAAATTCTTAATACTCGAGAGGTAATTTTACCTCTTGAAATGATTAGTAGAAGGGTGTTGAATTTGAATTGTTCGAATTGTATTATGTCAACCAAAGGAATAGTAAGATGTAAAAGGTTAAATTATATTTCACCTACCAAAGTCATGAATTTTGAATTGTAATTTCATGATTCTCAATTTGATTAATCTTAGCATTACATTATATTCAAATTCGAGTCCGCCCTAAGAGAGTTTGACAAGTGCTCCCAATATCTGTTATATAACCACAACTCGCCTCTCACAAATATAAAAGCATCCCGACATTAAGATTACTACATATTTTGTTTAAATTTGAATTGGTATACAGAGTTCATAGTTAAGACTATCCTCCCAAAAGTTTAATATCCATGACTTAATTGTGTTGTGGAATGAATTTTCAGATTGTGATGAATAGCTTGAGAGGATCCGAGGAGGAGGAGGAAGAGCAATGGCAATCTCAACAATGGGAGGACGGTGCAGATGAGCCGATGAGGGGGATGTGCGACTCCGACTGGGACATGTGGGAGGAATGGATGGGATGGGAAGGGGCTGGCATCAGAGACTACACTTCCCACATCAACCCATACCTCTGAGCTCTGCAACGGAAAATCTGGTTTCTCTTTGGATTCTCAGGGGAGCGAGTAATGCACTTGTGCTCCTCCTGAGTCCTGTGTCCTGTGTCCTGAGAACCGATCAACCAGTCATGTGTACATAGAGATGTTTCTGCTAATCTGATTATGTAAATATTGTCTGATGAATATGTAAATATTATTTAGACCCTATGTGATATTCTCCTGATAATTTTGAGAAAATGTCCATGGAAGCGTCTTCTGCTATCATATATTATGCTAAATGATAATTGTTGTTGTCTTGCCACTTTTTCCTTTTTTCCTCTTGACCAATTTCATTTCAAGTTTCCATAGGTAATTCAAGTGATGCATGCATTTTCCCAGTGTAGACCTAGTCATGATCTCCATTACAGGAGTTTGCTTTGTCTGCTTCAAGGCCATCTCCAACATTGAGGATTTTTTTTTATTCTTTCTAACTAATTCCCAAATTGAGAAAATATTTGAGGATGGAAAAACCTTCCTCAAATTGGAGGGAAGAGAAAAAGAAATCCTAGAAAGTTTGCACTCATTTTGATATATATTTTTTAATTTATAAGTACAATTAATATAATAATTATACCGTTAAAAAGTTTTTGTTGATATCTTCCAATGGAGTATAATATTGAATATGTATTTATTTTTTTAGATATTCGACGTAACGTTCGAGACTTTGTGCATGCTATGGTGTATGTCTTTTGGACTCACTGTTCCCAACTCTCACCAAATAAATAGAAATTAATTGAAGGAATAATACGTCCTCGTGACTCGAATCGCCAATCTTCCGTCACCAGTCAGGGTCTTATACATCTTTCCAGTAACCACAAGGGTCACTCGAGTTATGTAATATATTTGTTATTAGTATTAAAAAATTCTTTGTAAAATTTGAGAGAATGTTGGGATCCTTCACAAAATTTTTGAGATTTTTTTCTCTATAGAAAAAATTATGTATAAATAATACGTAATAATAATACTATATGCTTATATTAAAATAATTGTAAAAATAAATTGATGTAAAAATAAATAATAGTTGCTTATTGTTTGAGGGTATATGGGTTGAAGTAAAATTTTAAGAATGGAAAATATGAGTGAGTGTTTCTCAAATACAAAAAAAATAAAAATAAAGAGTTGAGGATGGGTTGAAGATGTCCAATATCTAGAAATTTGAACCCCAAACTTGGGCAACAAATAATTTTCTTTTAGTTTCTGCAGTGTGATATCATTTTATTGGATTTAATGCCTATTAATTCTCATGTCACCTTCCCTCTTTATGGCACTGCTCACCAGTATGTTTTGAGTTAGACATTGTTCTCAGACAAATGACAAAGAATACACTTAAATTTGTCAGGTAATAATCCTCTTGATCTGGATCTGATCTCGGTAATGAACTCACCAACCAATCCACATATAAATTGGATCAATTAGGCAGACCAAATCTCAATTAAAGTAACATCAAAGATTTATATAGAAAGGAAGAGAGGTGTAGAAAACTAGAGCCAATCCCCTCTGAAAGTAGAATCAATTTATTTGGGTCATTGATAAAGACAACATATATTGTAATTCATTGAAAGACTGCCAAAAGTCCATACCGCAGTCTCGCTTGGACCCACTGCCCCCATATCCTACCAGTCTCGCTTGGACCCACTGCCTCCACATCCTACCATTTTATAAATAGAAAAAATAATACGCACCCATCCTAGCTCGAATCCGGGCAGATGGAACGGATATCTCCCACCTCAATTCCCACCCCAGTTCGAACCCGAATAGATGGCACGGATGCCCTCCCACTTGGGCTAATTGGGCTGGGGTTATTGGCATATGAACCCTTTTGTAAAACTAGTTATTATTGACTAAATATTAGTCAACCATATCCATATATTCCAACTCTAGTTTTTTTCTTCTATAGAGATCACCAAGTCACCATAGTTATCTATCAGCAGAAAGGGATAGAAGGTTTACACCTAGGACACAAAATATCAGCTAAAACATAGTAACTGCCAATTTCAACATCTCAATCCCTTCAAACATTCATGATGCTTAGTAATTGGAAGCAAGAATACATCCACATGCTATGATGATGACTGATACTCTAATCCACCCAAAAAATGTCAATCTACATAAATTAAGTTAACATTTGAACGAAAAGTACATCATTTTGGGTGCTTTAATTTATCCTTTACAAAAAATATGGGGCTTACTCGCCTATACAAACTGATGAACAAAGGATTTTATGCCCTTATGGCAATTTGATCTTGCCAGGAGATCTTCCTCTTGTCCACGACCAGTTTCACCCCGCTGCTAACATCTCCATTCACAAAAGGCATATTTGACAAATCAGTTCTTGGAGATCCCATTTCAACTTGAATATCACTCATATCATCACCATTCTGCAAGTAAACAAGACTCGCTTTCAATTAGGTATGCATGCCAAGTATACACATGTTTTATGTTTCACAAAGGTATCCAAGGACTTACCGGTATTATCTGGTTTAAGTCGAATAATGGTGTGGTGCTCTGAACTGAGGCTTCTCGAACTTCTTGACCATCTTTAAGTGGCACTTTACCTTGAATATTGAGTGCGGGCTCGAGCTTGAGTGAGTGTTTCTTTACTCTGACT